>JAWNNL010001412.1:0-62856 GCA_035045005.1 Liodrosophila aerea
CAGTAAAAAAAAAAGAGTAAAATTAAAACTATTTTGGTTTCTATATAAAACAAATCCAAAAAAGTTTTAAATTTAAACCAGCTGGAGTACACAAAGAGAGCATTGGTATACACACACATATAAGCGTTGCTCTCTCACTTGGTGCACAATTTAAACCAATTTTGGTGTAAATACAAAACCAAAATAGTTTGAAGGCTAATCGAATTTGGATTTAATTTTAAACCAAGAGAGGAGTTGTATCAAAACCAAAATAGGATTTAATTTATTCAGCTTAAAATAAGATGCTAAAAAATCAAAAATCTTAAATCACGACCATAATTTCAAATTTAGATTTACAAAAATCTTAAATCATGATTTTTTCCTCTCATTAGATTAACCGCCAAATTACATATGATGCATATTTTGAATATTTCTATAATATTTTTTTTTTATAAATTTTTCTTTATATTTTATAAATTTTTTACATCAATTAAATTTGATTATATCTTTAATTTTACATACCAAATTTACTTGTCCGGCTTCTCCGGTTTGAACTCACGACTCCTCCTTGGTTGACACACGCAACACTGTTCACTGTCGACTTAGACCCTTGCGCCACAAAGCTTTAACAGTTTGCACATCCCAAATACATTTCTTATGAACAGATTGCAAGAATGCAGAATGCGGACGACTCGGGTTCAAGTCCAGGCAGAGAACTACGTTTTTTTATTTTTTTATTTTTTGTTTGAGTGTATGTGTGCGTAGAGAGCAAACTTATCGTTTATTGCAACTCTTCTGTGTATGTATGCACACATTTCGAGCGAGAGCAGGGCTTTTAAACCCTTTTTGGATTCAAATCTACTCTAGTAAACCAAAAATTGAGCGGCAAATTTGAAATGAGAGTGTGACCAGCTAGTTTTACTCCATTTTGGTTTTGATTTTAAACCAGAAGTTTAAAAATTTAGAGAACCACTTTTTTAACTCCAAAATAGTTTTAAATGGGGTGTAAAAGATTTAATTTTACTCCAGCACTTTTTACTGTGTAATTATTAATTATTAATTTATTTTAAATATGTAAAATGATTTTAAAACATAGTATGAAAGCTGTATTATTTAAAAATAAATAACTTAATTTAATTATTTATAGCAAACGCCTCATGTAACCGCAAACCATATAATGAAATTGTAATTCCCCTAATTAGTAGTAGGTATATATGTATATATAAAATATCTGATTAGTTGCGGTTGAGGTAAGCAATAAGCAAGCGAATATGGCGTCCACAAGCTTCAATTTATTGTGATTAATTACTCTACTATTTTACATTTTTATAGCGTATGAACAGCCATCGCCAACGGATCCAGCATTTAACATTCTTAATCAATGTGAAGATATATGTAAGACAAATTATCGGTTAATCAATTTACTCGATTCCATAGGATTGCAAAGATCCTCCGCTGAATTCTGACATACATCATAAAGATCAGCAGGAATCCTAGTTCCTCTCAAGAATTATTGATGAATTATTCCTATTAGCGGGGATCATTGAATTAAGTTGATGGATTTTTGTTTTATAAACTTATCAGGAGGATCAAAGGACGAAATTGTATTATATATTGACCAATGTCATTTAAACAACTATTAAATTATGTTAGAGTATTAAATATTTATGTGTCTTATATGTAGTTCATATCAAGAAAGCCAACTCCTTGTCATAATAGACCCGTATTTGTTTGAAAATAAATATTATTTTTCATTATCTTACCCGCAGAATTCAGGCTTTCACTTTCGAGTTATAAAATGCTCAAATCTCTATAACAACTCTTTAGTTTTCATTTTGATCTCGAAGACAGCAAACGGCTAAGTGAAATGGAATTAAAGAGTCCAGGATTAATATGGATTACCATATTCATTGTAATTGCTTCGGTTGTTGCTTCGGCACAGGATATAGACTTGATATATAATGGTCCTATTAAGGAGTGCATTCAAGAATGTGTTGGATTGAATACGAAATGCGAAAATGGGAACTGTATATGCGCAGAGGGTTATTATAAAGAAAATATAAGGGGAATCACTTGTAAAAAATCCTCTTGTGACCCTCATTGTGAAGAAAATGAAATATGTATAAAAAATAAATGTGTTCTAGAAAATGGCAAAGAAATTCTAGAAAGTGGTACACGCAGACCAACTCGAAGACCGACAAGAAGACCTACCAGAAGGCCAACGAGAAGACCAACAAGAAGACCAACGAGAAGACCAACGAGAAGGCCAACGAGAAGACCTACAAGAAGACCTACAAGAAGACCAACGAGAAGACCTACAAGAAGACCAACGAGAAGGCCTACAAGACGACCCACCAGAAGGCCCACGAGAAGACCAACGAGAAGACCAACGAGGAGGCCAACGAGAAGACCAACGAAAAGACCAACTAGAAGACCAACGAGAAGAACAACCAGAAGACCTACAAGACGACCTACCAGAAGAACAACGAGAAGACCTACAAAAAGGCCAACGAGAAGAACTACCAGAAGACCAACAAAAAGAACAACAAGAAGACCAACTAGGAAAACCACTAGGAGGAACACAACCAAAAGACCAACGAAAAGAACCACTCATAGAACATCCAGAAGACCTACAAAATCTACGCGTCACACAAGAAAGCCTACAAAAACAACTCGCCATACTAAAAAGCCTACAAAAACAACTCGCCATACCAAAAAACCTACAAAAACAACTCGCCATACTAAAAAGCCTACAAAAACAACTCGCCATACCAAAAAACCTACAAAAACTACTCACCATACCAAAAAACCCACAAAAACTACTAGACATACTAAAAAGCCTACAAAAACTACTCACCATACCAAAAAACCCACAAAAACCACTAGACACACTAAAATACCTACAACAACTACTCCCTATACAAAAAAACCAACAAAAACGACACGATGCACAACCCCTGATCCACGACCAAACCCAACAACTCCAGGTCCAGATCCCGGCCCAGATCCGGGCCCAGATCCGGGCCCAGTACCGCCTGATCCAACAACTCCTGCACCAGATCCCGATCCAACAACACCTGCACCTGAACCCGATCCAACGACTCCCAAACCAATTCCCCCTGATCCAACCACTCCTGCGCCAGACCCCGATCCAACAACACCGGCACCTGATCCCGATCCAACGACTTCCAAACCAATTCCCCCTGATCCAACAACTCCTGCACCAGGTCCCGATCCAACCACTCCTGCGCCAGATCCCGATCCAACAACTCCTGCACCAGATCCAGATCCTACAAGTTCTTCATCTACTTCAACCACAACTAGTACTTCCACCACAACTAGTACTTCTACAACAACTTCTACATCAACGTCTACAACAAATTCTACATCAACTTCTACAACAACTGCTTCACCAACAACTTCTACATCAACTTCTACAACAACCACTTCACCAACAACTTCTCCCACCACTTCAACATCGACAACTTCTAAACCTCATCTTAAAGAATTCTTATAATCTAAATTTCAATTAAACAAGAATATTAATATACTTTGGAGATGTATGCCGCTTGTGGTTTTAAGAGTAGTTCGGCTGGGGGCTCGAGTGACCTTTGCTTTGTCGCTGCAGTAGGGGAGCAGGCAGTGGGAGGTATTCAGCTGCTGTAGTGGAGTGTTCCGAGTTAACTGTTTAGCGATGGGAATGATCATGGTGATGGTGATGTTGCAGCTGATAGTGGTGGTGGGCATGTTGCTATCATCAGCAATCGTAGCTCGTCTTACAGATGGGAAGCCTCCCTTACGCGACTTTGAGAGAGAAATATATAATACAATAATAAATATATAAGTCTACTTACATGTGTACACACATACCATCGTTTGTTTCTTAACTACAGTTGAAGGCGACAGCATTGGCAGTAAGCCATGAACTGTTATTCCAGTTCCAACAGCTCTAAATATATTTATATTGAACGCTTTATATTTATCGATAAATTTATGAATATCGACATTAATTATTTTTTAATCAACTGTTATTAATAAGAAAACAATCGGAATCAGTTTTGTTTCTTATGTTTTGATAATGCAATGTTTGTTTACACACACTAACCCATGATGCAGTTCGGAGTGTCTAAGTAATGATAGTCGGGTTACATTTTAGTCCTGGTAGAAACATGCAGTTCAGATAAAGTAAAAGTAAAAAACTCGGAAAGCTACAGTCGGATGCAACCGACAGTAGGAGACCCTGTACTTTTCTTCGTACACACACACTAACAAACACTAACACATGCACACATACCGCAAAGTCGCATGCAACCACACATACGCTCGCGCTGCTCCCCCCTAGTTCAGGGAATTGAATCTTGAATATCTCCGGTGTTTATTATCCGATTGAGCCACAATTCACAGCACAGATAAAGATTATCATAAGATTTTCGTATGCTAAATCACAAGTTTGTATCTTTAGAATTGGGGGTGTGGCAGTTTTTCGCGGTTTTTGGGGGAGGGGGAGGAGGTATCAAAAATCTAAAACAAACTTGATCTGCTTGCACTATAGGGGCATCTAACTGCCAAATATGATGTCTCTAGCTCTTACAGTTTCCGAGATCTAGGTGTTCATACAGACGGACAGACAGACGGACGGACGGACGGACGGACGGACGGACGGACGGACGGACGGACAGACGGACAGACGGACATGGCTAGATCGACTCAGCTCGTCGTCCTGATCAAGAATATATATACTTTGTGGGGTCTGCCACGCCTCCTTCTGCCTGTTACATACATTTCGGGCTTGCACAATCTTAATAGACCCTTTTGTACTTTTTTAAAGTACAGGGTCTAAAAACTCGGAAAGCTACAGTCGGATGCAACCGACAGTAGGAGACCCTGTACTTTCCTTCGCACACACACACGCTAACAGACACTCACACATGCCCACATAGCGCAAAGTCACACGCAACCACACATACGCTCGCGCTGCTCCCCCCTTACCTATTGCAGGGAATTGAATCTTGAATATCTCTGGTGTTTATTAACCGATTGAGCCACAATTCACAGGACAGATAAAGATTATCATAAGATTATTGTGTGCTAAATCACAAGTTTGTATCTTTAAAATTGTGGGTGTGGCAGTTTCTCGCGGTTTTTGGGGGAGGGGGAGGAAGTATCAAAAATCTAAAACAAACTTGATCTGCTTGCACTATAGGGGCATCTACCTGCCAAATATGATGTGTCTAGCTCTTACAGTTTCCGAGATCTAGGTGTTCATACAGACGGACAGACGGACAGACAGACGGACAGACGGACGGACGGACAGACGGACAGACGGACAGACAGACAGACGGACATGGCTAGATCGACTCAGCTCGTCGTCCTGATCAAGAATATATATACTTTATGGGGTCTGCCACGCCTCCTTCTGCCTGTTACATACATTTCGGACTTGCACAAACCTAATAGACCCTTTGTACTTTTTTAAAGTACAGGGTCTAAAAAATCTGATGAAATGATGTTGTGTGGAAACATGGTAATATTCAATGCATGAATCAATGAACATAGTCTAGACTTTCTATACCGACAACAAATTTGGACTCATACCGGCCTTTGTAATCAATATTTAGTGCGATATGGCCAAGAAAAAATAAGTAGGTACAAATTTTGAAAATCAGATTAGATTAAGAGCATACCATTGGAAAAGCTAAGTGATTTCAGAAAAAGAGTACATATTTACATAAGTAAAGGAAAATCATTCTAGGAAAAGACTACATATAACTCTATAATTTGACAATATATTAATCTTTCTGTATGGAATAAACAACTTAATTTCCCCATAAAAAGTGCGAAAAGTGTATAAAAAGTGCAAGCAGAGCCAAACGACCTTGTCAACCATATAGACCCTGACGACAACAGGTACAATGCACCCATCAAATTTCAGCAGAGCCTCCCGCCAACAATTAAATTCTAATTTAACTATTTAAAAACCGCGCAGGTGATGGACAAAACCATTAAATGTGTTGTCTGTCACCTCATGGAGAAATGTGTGTAACTTCAAAGCATTAACTGTAAGTATAATTTCAATTGACAAATAAGGTAGCGTAACAACGAGTCGAATAGCTCGGATTTGTTTTATAATGCGTGCATTTATATGCGAAGACGGTTGTTCATCGATAAGGGGCAACGAGAGCTAGTACTAGTCCACCGGAGGGCTCACTGTGTTATAGAGTCCGTTATTGTACGTCGAGCGAGGCGGAGGTCTCTTATCAATTGGACTTGATACAATTCTATTACATTATGTTCGAATGCTTATCGACTTTTGTGTACTTTGTGGGCATTTATGCACTCGCCTGCTATTTCTATGAGAACCTGCGAACACCCTTTAAATTGCTGAAACAACGCTTGATCAATGATCCCAAGGGTAAACTGTCTCTAAAGCAACGCTTTGGCTCCTGGGCTGTCATCACGGGCAGCAGCGATGGCATTGGCAAGGAATATGCCAAGGAACTGGCACGCGAAGGAATTAATGTAGTGCTCATAGCCCGAAATGAAGAGAAACTTAAAGCTGTGGCAAAGGAGATTGGTGAGTGCTGTGTGGTAATAAAACTATCTACTATCTTTACAGCTAATTCTTATTATTTTCAGAATCGGAAACGAAGGTGAAGACCAAGATTATCATAGCAGACTTTACACAGGGCATAGAGGTCTACGAGCATATAGAGCGCGAGCTGGCTGGTGTGCCAGTAGCTATACTAGGTAAGCCAATGCATTAATGTATTCCATATACCACTCTCTAACTCTTCTCCTCACCCAGTCAACAACGTGGGCATGGGTCTGCCTGGAGCACTCAACAGGCAAAGCATGGCTGAAACTGAGCAATTGATCAACACAAATGTCATGGCTGTATCTCAACTCTCGCGCTACTTTATCGAACGCCTGCGCTCGTCGAAGATCAAGGGAGCCATTGTCAACGTTAGCTCCGGCACAGAGCTCCAACCCGTGCCATACGGTGCTCTCTATGGCGCTTCTAAGGCCTATAATCGCAGCCTAACGCTTGCTCTGCAGTCGGAAGCGGCCGCATACGGCATTCATGTGCAGCTGTTGTCCCCCGACTTTGTTGTGACCAAGATTAACAACTATTCCAAGTTCATTATGAGAGGTGGACTGTTTATACCCACGGCCCAGGAATATGCCCGCAGTGCAGTTGCTCAGTTGAGGGATGGCGTAGATATAACACCCGGCTATATCTGGCATCATGTGCAAAATGCATTTACTACAATGGTTCCTTGGCAAGCGCGTCGGGCAATGGTTCACATAATGTTTTCGGCATTTTCTAATAAGAAATCATAAAAAGTAAAGCTATGTTTTGTGATGAGGTTAATGTCTTTGCTACTGTTTACTGAAATCAAATTAAAAATTGAAATTGGGTAATCAATTTCCCGCTACTATTCAAAAATTTGGTTCGCTCTAAGATCGAGCAAAGTTTCATCGAAGTCTAGTTAGTGTCCAAGCGGACGCGTTCGCAGCCAACTTCAAGTTATGTTAATAAACGAAAAAGTCAAATTCAAATTTATATTCAAATATTTGTCTTTATTGTTTTGTTTACATCGATATTGTCTTGTATAAATATTACTTCTAACATATGTATGCATGTTTTCTCTTGTCATTGGTGGTTTTTATAAAATCATTTTTCGTGCACTTCTTCATTTTTTAAGTGACAACAGAAGCAGATTAAGAAGCTTTGCATACTTTTGTGCTGTCAACAAATGAAATGGTGTATGTCACTGCTATAGTTTGGCTATTGTCTGGACTACGAAATTACAGTGTCTTGGCTAAAGCTTCAAAAGGCTTTTCAAACTGTTTTCTGGGCAAAATCAATAAATATTCCTGAGTGAATAAAATAAATTGACAGTTCTATTTCATCTTTTAGGGTTGACTGTCACGAATCGCGCAAGTATATTTTATGTAAATTCTCTTACAGATATTCATATACTTTATTAATTTTTAAAATTATTGTGTTTTTTGTAAAGTTAAAATTTATAATATTTTACAACGGTGAACATAATTAATAATGTGTGCAATTTCAGCTTTAGTTGATTAAGTATTTCAGTTACATTTATTTCCTCAATTTTATGGCTCACAAATCTTTCGAATGACTGGCATAAATTTCTTTTACCTGAGAATATTACAAGGCTGTTCGTTCATATAATATTTTCTTAACAAAATGCAATGCAAATGCTTCAATACTAATTGTTTGTTTAAAGCATTCATTCATGTAGTCTAGAAAGTGATTGATGCACAGGCCGGCTCTTGAAAATATTACTAATGGTTAGCCAAGTTAGTTAGTTAGTGTTGAGTATAGACTTAAGGTAAAGCAATTCTCCACTCAAAAGGTTTTTGCTTATTTAAAACTATAATACATTTCCTGGATGAAAATGTTTTCATTTTTTAGTTAAAAATATTAAACAGAGCAATCTGAAATAATCGCAAAAAATATATATTATTATCATTATCCAAGTGCTTGCGTGCTTAGAGCAATCTCTTTTAAGCGTGTAGCCTAATTATGCACTTTACAATCATTAGCTTAAGTGAAATACTAAGTAAAAGTAGTAAATTCATGTACAAAAATGTCACACATTTCACTCACACTAAAAATTAAGAGGACCCTAATTAACGACAATGGGTCAAAAATGATTAAATGTCTAATAATTTACGTCCGCAGTATTTTGTAATTTTTACACTTAATAATACAAAAAACCGTACGAAAGGGAAATATGAAAATAAAAACTGAGTGAGCTACAAACAGTTACAAACTGTCTGAGTATGTATCTGTATCTGTGTCTGCAGTGTTGTTCGTGCTCATGACTTTAGAGACACACTTGCAGCATGTAAAACCCGAAAAAAGCGCAGCTTAAATTGTGCGACACTCGTTGAAGCCGACTTCAGCTTCAGCATGAGTTCGAGTCTTTCAGTTTCTGCTTTTGCTTTTAGTGCGTGATTGACGCTTGAAGCCGCCGCTTGTGCCTACAGCCCAAAGAGGTGAAATGTTCGCGTTGCCTCGACCTACGTTTAGTTGCAATTGCAGTCAATGATATTCAAATATTCGGAGTTATAGTTCAAGTGCTCACTGTGTATTATCCATATGATTAGCATGCTGATAAGTGTGACTCAATAGCACAGAGTACGCATACACAGTAGGCGCCCTATCAGCTGCCGCTTATCAATAACAAATTGAGCTCAATTCCCATATAAAAAGCGACTCTCTTCATCATGCAGCCCGCACTGGAAGTTAGCATTTACACACTGTTACGCATGGCGTTCATCTGGCAGCTCATCTCACTCTTCATCTACTTGGTTGGCACTGTGGCCATCACTGCCTTCCTCTACGACAATTTCAAATCACTGCTCTACATTATCAAAGCGCTATTGGAGCCATATTTCCAACCGAATTTGCCACAGACATTGGTTGACAAATTCGGCAAATGGGCAGGTGAGTTAAACTATCAATTAAATTTAAAATTAAATTCAATTAAATGCAAAATTTATATATTTTTCGGTTTTATTTATATACTACATATATACACATGTACTTTTGTTGCGCGTGCTTGAACCTTATTAACCTTGCTGTATTTCGTTTATTTACCTGATAAATCTGATATTAAATGGCTTTTGTTTTGCATGAAGCCTAAATTTTAATTCAAGTTACACAACCGGCTAAACAACAATTAGACTGTGTTTTGTACATTTCTCCAGTTTGCAAACAGTTTATAATTGAAATAATAATTATGTTATGTATGCAGTTAAGCTCTAAAAATGAGCTGAAACTCTTGAAAGTAAAAACAGATGAAATGTGAAAAGTCCGAGTGCATAATTACTATAACGCAAATTATATCAAATTATTCTGCTTGTGATCAACGATTAAGAAAGTTCATAGATGTTATATTAAAGTTAAAGCTAATGAAGTCACAAATATACTATAAAGTTTATTAAATCGAAATAATCGAAATCCAACACCAGCTTATGCTTAATATTTACACCCCTTTTTGACAAAAACTTTTGTTTGATTAATTTCAGTCAATAGCATAATTTAGTAGAATATAAATTAAATCCATGCAATAATTAGTAATAAAAATTGCATTGATATGGGGTATATGTATCGCGACCTACATATACCATCTATAGTAATTTATCCCCAACTGAACTCAAACTTTTTTTATTAATTCTATGTCTCACAGAATTTCCTGAACTCTCTTATTATTCTGACGTTAAATATTTTGAATCTTAAATTAAATTCGGTATTAGTTTTTTTAGTCGGTTGTTTGTAGTTGATATCAAATAAATATAATAAATAAAAATAATAAAAATTGATAATAAATTAAATAATATTAACATTAATAAAAATAATATTTTGAACAATATGATGCAACATACTATAGTGTTCTATCACCTATTATTTATGAGTTGAAGATGCTTATGAAGCACACCCCTATCAGCAATTATTTTGCATACTATAATAAAATAATTATATATATAATAATCAGCTACTAATTGCATACAAATATAATTGTAAAATGTTTTCAGGCAATGTATTCATGATTGATAATATTCATGCATACCTCTTTAGTTCTGGCATCAGGTAGAACTATGTAAATTAGCTTAAACCCAATAATTTTAACAGTAATGCGACAGTCGTGCTGCATTTTATGATATAATATATGCTACTTAATAACAAATAGATTTTCCCAATGCAAAGTGCATAGAACTATTAAAAGCACACACTCAGCATGAGGTAACGGAAATCTTATCAGAATAATCGCTGTACATAACGCTAATTATTAGATTAGAACTTTAGTGTAGTATATATTAAAATTTAAACAAATAGCTTTATCGATCAGCTGTGCTCTAGTTTCTTTAAAAGACAAATCGAGTCAACCAACTTTAACCGCCTTTTGTTTAAACTCATTTATTAGACATTTCGGCACGCTTTTGAGTTGGTTATAAAAACATATTTTATCTTTGAAGTTGTCATGTTAACCTTTTTTTTTACCAAACTATTGTCAAGTACCTTGTGACCTTGGGCGCAATGACAATCGAGAATTTCGTTCACTACATGTTTGTTGCAAATATTGAAAATCTGTGCACATTTTTTTTTGCATTATTGGCAAATGAAACAACAGCATTACACTGCACTGCCAATATTTCCGCTGCGCAAATATTTGGCAATGCGATGTGGCCAACAGTTACAGCCAAATGCCAGCAACAACAACTCGCTCGGTGCCAGCAATTGGCGCCTGTTGTTGCGCAGTCGCAGTGGCAGTCGAAACTGTTGCATTGACTCATTGCAACAGCGGCAGCAACAAAAAAGAGGCGGAAAAAGCGAGTTTCTTGCATATGCACCTTTTATTGGTATTTTTCTTGTTCATATTTGTACTTGTATTTGTATTTGCTTTGGGCTCGGCAGCAGCTACTGCCAATTCCCTGAGAGAGCCAACTTGGTAAAGAAAAGTAAATACTCATAATTAGCAAGCGTATGTTAAGTGGGCTTATTATTAAAAACAATACAACATTTCTCAATATAAAAACAATTTTAGAAAATGTTCAATTATTTTAAGAAATTTCCTTAATTGGAAAAAATGTTTTTAAAATTAAAAAAAAAAAATAAGTTAAAGTAAATACTTGTAATTATCAAGGGTATGTAAAGTGAGCTCAGTATTAAAAACCATAGAACATTTCTCAATATAAAACTAGTAATTTGATTTCTTTAAAAAAAATTAAATTTTAGAAAATGTTAAATGTTTATAAAGATTTTTCTTATTGAAATGAATGTTTCTCAAATGTTTTATAAATATTTGCAACTGCTATATATTTCTTATAAATATTTAATATTTTATTTAATTGATTTGCAACTGAAATTTAAGACACTTGCACGGAACTAAGTTGTTCTGCAAGTTGAGTTCAAGCAGAGCTTAACTGCATAATTATGCATTATTGTAATTTCAATACAGATGTTGCTTAAGTCATTAACGACATTTAACATATCCTTTCACTTTCGATTTCAGTGATTACAGGTGCCACCGATGGCATTGGCAAGGAATATGCCAGAGAACTGGCACGTCAAGGCCTCAATCTGGTGCTTATATCACGCACCAAGGAGAAGCTCATTGCTGTCACCAATGAGATTGGTATGTATTAAGCCTTATAGACTGAATCTACATACCTTAAACAATCTTTATTTTTACAGAGAGCGAATACAAGGTGAAGACTAAATGGATAGCCGTTGATTTTGCCAAAGGACGTGAGGCCTATGAGCAAGTTGAAAAGGAACTGGCGGGCATTGAAGTGGGAATACTGGGTGAGTGTGGCTTCATAATTGAACTATTGAAGAAGTATATGAGTCCCAAATAAAATACTTTTAAATTATAAAAGAATTGCCTGATAGCATCTTAGGTGCACTTGAAGTAGTTGAACCAAGTTGAAATATAAAATAGCAGTGCTTCATGAATTCTTCATATCAATTTGGATAAAAAGACAAAAGTAGTAGATTTTAAAATATTTTGATTTTAAGTAAATGTTCTCTTTTTTATTTATTTCTCTCTCGACTGTGTCTAGTTGACATTAAATAAATAAATAAAAATTTGGAAAATCTAATTAATAAGTTCAATTAATTTGAATCCCTTTTATATTAATTTTACTATGCATACTATGGATAACATTTGCCAGCAGTATGATTAAGTATTCCTTTAGTTTCGCTCCTAACTGGAATATCTTAGTAGGTAATATAAAGTTCAATTCTTGATTTACGATTCATCTACTATTGAGAGCATATTTGCCGTAGTATGGATGCCTTCGTAATTGGACTTGTACACTTAATTTTCATCTATAATATATTAGATTTTCTTTAAGAACTTTCATGAGCAAGTCTGTATTGAAATCTTTGATACAGCATCCAATTCTAGCCTCAAATAATCCACAAATACAGATCTTATTATCAATTATTTCTTAAAGCTAAAAAGCTTTCAATCTAAAACGTATCTTGCTGATCTTTTTTGCTTATTTCACTCATATACATAGATTACATTTTATATGAACCTTTCCAGCCATTAGTCAGATGCCACAATCAGTAATAATTCTTTCTAAGCTTAATTTCCTCAAAAGACAATTGCCACAATCTCTGCTAGACGCTTTCCGGAAACTAGTCTATCCATTCATAACCCCCCAATTTTGAAACAGTAATATTTCTTAATATACTTACCTCTCATGTACTCATGTACTATTATACTCTACAATTACCATAGACTCTGCTAGACATTCCCTGGGAACTTTCGTTTTCATTCACAAGTTTCAAATGCAGGTCAGACTATATGACGAGTATTATCTATGGCATTAGCTTAATGTCTGACAGTTATACGGGTAATGTGGGCGTATTAGCCGCACATCAACAGGTTGTCATAGTTGTCGTAGTTCTCTCATAGTACCTTGCCATTAGCCAAGTCATTGTCAGCCAACAGTAGCCGCTATGTATCAGTGACAACTACAATTAATGCTGTTAGCCTACAGTATGTTTGTTTGTTTGTTGTGTTTGTGTGTATGTGTGTATGTGTGTGTGTTTTGTTGGTTTTTGTCAATGACATTGAAAGAGTCGCAGTTAAGCGGAGATACGGGTACTCGTAATAGCATGCAATTATAACGAATATATTCAGTAGGGTCGACTGGCAGACATACAGACCGACGGACAGACAGACAGTGGGGCATTTTCAACGTTTTTCAAGTACATAAATAACAACGTTATTTTGTTGCTGATATTTTATTTGCCAAACTCATAAACGCTTTGACGCGCTTCAGCAATTTACATTTTTCGACCTTGTTAGAGCAGTTGCCATTGAAGGCAGTTAATTGATGAGTATCTGATTAAGAAATTTCGCTCTTGATTTACTGTAGTGAACAATGTGGGCCGCATGTATGACTACCCGGAGACATTGGAACTGGTGCCAGAAGACATCATCTGGGACATCTTAGTCATCAACATTGGTGCTGTCACCATGCTCACGCGCAAGATTCTGCCACAGATGAAAGCCGCTCGAAAGGGAGCCATTGTTAACATTGGCTCCGGCTCGGAGTTGCAGCCGATGCCCAACATGGCTGTCTATGCGGCTACCAAGAAGTACGTAACGTTCTTCACACATGCACTGGAACAGGAGTTGGCCGAGTTTAACGTAACGGTGCAGTTGGTCATGCCCATGTTTGTCATCACCAAGATGAATGGGTATTCGGAGAGTGTTATGCGTGGCGGATTCCTCATCCCCAATGCCAGGAGTTATACACGCTCTGCGGTCTTCACCCTGGGCAAGACCAACACAACGAATGGCTATTGGACACATGGACTACAGGTGAGTTTCAAAATTCTACTTGTATTCATTCTCTTACTAAAACTATTTCCTATTTACAGTATTTCTTTATGAAGCTGGTGCCGGAACATTTCCGCATGCTGATTGGGCATCAGTTGTCACGACGCCTGCGACTAGAAGGTCTCAGTCAGCTGAAGGCGTCCTAGTTTAAGAGATTTGATAGATTTTATACTCGATGTTATCTTAAGAGTATTGTAAATATTGGGCTTAGTTTTAATAATAACACACTGTAAACTTTAGAAACCGGCTGACCAAATCAATTTGCGAATATCTGCACAGGCGCAACTCCATTGCACAACTTCCCCCAGCATTAACTGTGGATGGCGAGGGGTGAGCGGGCTGGATTTATGCACTTATAGCATGGCTTAGGCATAGCAATGAAACCGGTTGAGCCAAACCGTTGACCGACAGACGGAAGAGTCGCAGGTACCCCGAAAAGAAACCAACAAAAAGCCAAAAGCTTCGCTTCATTGCATCGAGTTGGCATTCTTTAGGCTTACGACTCTTGCCACTTGACTCTCGGTTTTTGGGGCAACAGAAGTATGTATGTATGTGTGTGTGTGTGTGTTTATGCAGACAACTTGCATGCAACTGAACCTGAAGTGCTTGAGTGCATGAGTAGTATTTAACAGTCGCACAGTGGCTGGAAAACAAAATTAGCATGGCAAAACCTAATTTTTGAATTATTGCAAAAATTGAAATATCAATTTATGTAGTACTATATACCATTAGAAATTGTCCTAAGTATTTTATATCAATAGATTTCTAATCTCTTTACTGATTTTGTAAGCTTTACAACTTATCAAATTGTTAGAAATTTTTAAAAATTGGCTTTAAAAGTAATCGATTTTTAAAGAGTATTTTAGAGTCGTATAATTTCTAAATGAGCAAAGATATGATCACAAAATGTTTAAGATAGTTTGTTAATTTTAAAAACCAAATTAAAGCATTAGTCTTCAGAAATTCCAATCGCAATAATGCAGAATGTGAAGTCTTTGGATTTTCTTAATACAATGAATATAATTTTGAATAAAAACTACCTAAATTTCTTTAAACTGTTGAGAAATTCCACTATAAACTTTCGAACAGATGCCTCAACTGATTTAAAAGTTGCAAAATTTCACCACGATACTTACTATTTGTCCCACTGTGAGTCGCTACGAGTCTGTTTGTCTATGCTGATCAGTGGGACACTACATGAACTGCCCACAATTATGCAAGCTGAGATTACAATGCAACTTTAAGGGCCATGGCAATATGGCTAAGTTAAAGTACAGGGTTATTGATAGGATTAAACGATTGTTAAGCTAATGACAAACTGGGCAAATTTAAACTGTTTGACATAAATTAAAACTTCATAAAAACTCCAGACAATATTAACTCATTGCACCTTTATGGCACTTTCAATCAATAATCCCAACTTCTGATTTCCATATCCGCAATGAATGAAAAAATCGTTTTGTTGGATGTTGTTGGTTTTTATTATTCCTGCAGTTTGTTGTTGTTAAATATTATGCATTCTTTGGTGTTTGTTTTGCTGTTGGTCTTGTGTTGTTGTTATTTACGAGAAATGCAATTACTAGGTAAACTTCTTAGAGATTATAAAGTAGTATGTGTGCAAATATGTAAAACAATGAAACAATAATAATTTCCCTGTGTGCGCAGCGTGTTGTTGTTGTTGTTGTTGTTGATGATAATACACACTTCTTATACTGTACATTATGGTCTATAAACAGAAAATAAATCCAAATTCAAAATGTATACATTCCATTGCCAAAACATAAATTGCAAATTAATATTTATGATTAGAACAGATGACGCCAAGGCCACAGGAAAAGTGCCATGAAGCCGGCTGAGATTGCAATGCAGCTGCGATACTATAAATTCTTCACACTTTCCAAATGGACTGCAGCATCAGGCATGGCAACTGCAAGAGAATCGCAAATCAGATTAGTTCGATAAAATGTATCGATGGTGTTATCGACTTACGGCCGCAGGCGCCGGTGATGTTGGGGTACTCCTGCATCCAAGTGGCTTTGACGTCATCTGCAAAGTGAGGAGAAGATATAGTATATAGTGTATTAGGGTCTATATATAGTACACTCAATTTAGATTCAGGCCACCTGCTGGCCTAGTTCGATATGCGAAAAGCAAAAATCATTCATCTAGTATATGTTTATTTGGATATAAGGCATTTGTTCGTTTTAATGGAAATGCGCTACTTGAAAACAATATGGAAATTCAATTGTTTGCTCTGCGTACTTATTTATCATTTCAAGTGGGGAAAGATCTATGCATGCTTTGCCCCATTTATTTTTAGCGAACTTTTTGTTTTCATTCAGGGATTATTAATGTGGTTTCCGTTAGATAACAATGTTTTGAGCATTGAGTACATTTCTTAAGAATTTAATGTCCTTAAAAATACATTAAAAAATACACCAGAAAGGCGTATGATATTATATATATATGATAATTAATTACATTTCCATATAGTATACATTTTATGTAGCTAAAAAATCTAACGCAAGGAAACTCATTTGACAAATTTCACACGGTGCGAAAACGATTTTTAAAATACACAATTTTGTTGCTTTCTATATATGTACTATCTATATAGAACATTTAAGTATCGTAGCTGAGGAGAGGATGTGTGTGTGTGTGTATCTTTAGTGGGCCATGTCGAAATCTTGACGTTAAAAAGTAGAAACTTTTTGGAATATGAAAATGATTTCTTTAATGTCGCAACTTGTGACTATGCTGCCAAAATTCAGCATTTCGAATCGGAGGAAAAACCACATATATATAGATGTGAAAATAGTATATAATAATGTGTGTATATAATGTATAATAATTATGCATAGATCTGGCGTTAGCTTATTTAATTAATTAACGTCATAAGAATTATCGCTGTGTGCAGCAAATCTGTTAAAATATTTGAATTAAAGCAATTTAAAAATTGAAATATTTTGTCTAAATAATCCGAATTATAAAACATTACAAAATTTAAGCTTAATTTGATCAACTCACCTGACTTAGGGTACTAATAGAAATCCATTAAATGCTAGCGGCTTAAACGCGTAACGCTCTACAAATCCTATTCATAATTATTTGTTGATTTTTTTTAATTATTGTGGTTGGAATTACAAATTCAACATGTAAGTGTTTATCCTTATATCCTTGAACTAAGTAGTCGAAAACATGATTTAGATATTAGAAAGCGGCTTCGTAGAAGGCATAGAGCAAGAACAGCAAAAATGCCAGGATTAGGAAGGTGGTGAACAAACTTCTGGCCTCATTCATGGTGTATGAATTGTTGTTGTTGTTGTTGCTTGCTGATATTGAGTATATGGAAGAGGTAAATATTTAACAATTAGTATATCGTCTGAATCAAGTCGCACTAGCAAGCACTAATCGTAATCAAGTATATGTATCTATCTATGGGTTACACGCACTTAAAAGGAGCTTCGAGGGATCAGCAGACCGTTCGTAGCAAATGGCACCGAATAACTGAGATACTGACTAAAAAATTCTTCTCCACAAACTGGCCTACAGTTTTTATCAGGCATCAAAATTCGGACAGCAGCCAGCAGTCAGCAGTCAGCTCATTGGAATTATGATTATATATATGCATATATTCCATATGGCACATACGCATACAGATTCATACGCGCATATTGAACTGTCTTGGTGTTAGTGTCCAGTTGTTGCGCACATTTCGAGTTTGCTTATATACTAGTTCCCATATATATGGGTGTGTATATAGGTGATACTTATAAGTATGTTTAGATTCCATGGGTGCCTGTGTGGGCGGCACCTTTTGAAGAACATAAAGCAAAAAATTATTCCATCCAATTTGTCCATAGATTCTCTCAAAAGCTCTCTCTTGATCTCAAATTGTTTCTCACTCTGCCCATTATTCATTTTTCGCTTGAACCGCGTGCAGTTATTAAATTAAAATTTTTGAATATTTTTTATATTTGTTTTCATTTGGTTTGTGCCGGCAAAGATAGGGAGAGCTGCCAAATTTACATACTACGCTCCAGGCATCTGCAGCTCGCGCAATTTTCCATTTATTTTCTTTGGCTGCTGAAAACATTTTGAAATTGCTTTTGTGCCTTGTTTGATTTGTTTGGCTTTTTGAAACATGTCCAAAAAATGTTGAAATCATTACATGAGGCACGTAGCGTTCACTGTGTGCTACTTTTAGGGTTCAATCAATTTGTTGATCGACGTTTTAAGAATACGCATCGTGAATGTGTACTCTATGCATTACGATATACTATATTATTTGATGTCTTTTGAAACAGATGGAAATTTTCTTTGAAAACTGCAAGTAATAGGGATTTGCGCTGCTCAATATTACCTGTAGAACTTACATTTTTGAAGATATTGACTTCATATCTGATACTTATTTAGTAGCATATTCTGGATATCGATGCTTTAAATTTAACTACGATCGGGTAATAAATATTAGAGATATACTTTAATTTAATTTATATTTTTTTCTGCGATGTATTTATGTTTCCCAATAGTTTATTTATTTTAATAAACATAAACAATCAGCCTATTAGAAATTGTTTCCTACATAACTCATCAAAAGTCTAAGTTTATACTCATCGATTAGTATTATGTTTGTATACTTTCATAAAATAAATAGATAATTTAAATTCTTATATTATATTTATGTATTAACCAACTTATAAGCTATATATTACCTGCTCCTCTGTAGCTCTATGCCCTCCATTCGTCTAGCGGTTCATTTACAAAACGGCATAGATGATCCAAAGGAAGAATAATAAAACTGCCAATATGAGGAAAGTGGTAATCAAATTCTGAGCCTCACTCATTTTGCTTTAATTGCTGAAAATAAAAATAAATAAATTATACAAATTATACGATTTTACAGCTGAATAGTTTTAAACAGACGAAAAATCTTTATAACAAAGGTCAAGCAATAAAAAAAAATCGCATTAAATTCTTTTTTGGCCGACGCGTGAGAAATTCATTTGATATAAACAGTAAAAACGCGCTCATAAATTTCTAAATCACATATCATTTTGTTTTCAAATTATACAACATGTTTTTTTAAATATCGCACACACACTGGGAAATTTGTGAAAATCCATATGAAAATGTTATTCATATCAAGCGGCTATGACGGGCTCTATACACACTAATATAGATTTGTTTGATGTTTCGCAGTTATTGTTGTTTCATTGGAATGATAGAGCAATCAAAATGTCGGTGTATATGTGTGTATGTAGTTTTTCCTATATGTAGTAAAATAATTCCAGTTTTATAGATTGGAACTGATCCAAATAATTTTCAATAAAATTATGAGCACGGCACGCACTAGAATCCGATCGAAAATGTCACACAGCATTGGATTATTCAGATTATCCATTAGATTTTTGGTTACCTGGTTATAATTTGGAAAACGTTAGATACTTTCTGCGGACTGTAGCGAAATGCTGTGCTATTAGCTGCTGCAAGCCTTTGGCCCAACTAAAACCAATTCACGCACTTGGCCAAATGGGTTGCGCAAAAATATAGCAAAAAATTAGAAAATACTTTGAATCGCCAAACACTGGCGTGAAATTATCTATAAGATACAATATACGTATCCACACACACACTCACACTCACACACACACGGGCAGATGTTAGAAATTTCCGCCGACGACACTCAAGAGAAAAACTTGACAAGTGGAAAATATAACTGTATATATAGGATCAGTCTCCAAAATCGCATGGGTTAAAATGAGACGCCTCTACAAGTAGCAAAAAAACATAAAAAATAATGTTTAAAAAGTTGAAGAAATAACAACATCGAAAATAAATAAAATAAATTTACTCATACGCAGTCAGTTTGACAGTTTGCGAGCAGCCGTTCAGCCAGAGTATTGGAAACAACAATAGCAATGCCTTCATTAAAAATAATACATATACTATATAGTATGGGCATGTGCCTATATATTCATGTTCTCCATGTGTATTCCATTTGCACTGTCGAAAATCATTCACTGGTTTTTCAAGATATTTTTATAGTTTTCGATTCAGGTGCATTGGAACTAAATATGTTCTCAAAAGATGACGAATAGTGTTTGATAGGAATTTTAAGCCTCTTATAGATGACGTTTTACAATTCACATTAAAATTTATGCGGTCAAGCGAGCGCATAAATTTCTCAGTTTTATCTAGTAGGATTAGCAGAACCGAAATGATAATGACATATACGCAAATCAGATCACACTCTATAGTATAGTTGACGCCCACTCATACACAAACAACTTGTGACATTGGTTTTGTCTTCCTCGGGGGTCTAGAGCTCTTCCAAAAATCATCGTCTGACAGTTGTCATTAACTCAATTTGCAAATGCACTACGCAAATGGCGGGCAAATGAACCCAAACAAAAACAAAACCAGCCAAGAGTCTGACATGACTATTGAAACACTCTGTATAAGTACTTTTGAAAAGCGAAACATAATGATTTAAACAATTATTGAAATATTTTGAAACATATTCCAAACAGCTGAAAAATCGCATACAAAACTGTTCATATTTTCTACCTTGTCATCAGGCGAGTAGTGTGAAAAGCAGATGTTATCTACATACATATTTTCAAAATTGTGCAGAAATTCCAAAATGTCAAATTGCAGCAGAATTTCGTCTGCTTATACGAATATTAGCTACCCTGTAAAGAAAGCAATCTCGTAATAATTTAAATACTCCGCGCTTCAGTTCTGTTCGATAACAGTAGTTATCGATATTAACATACCCGGTAACTGGAGCGGAAATAACGTTATACAACACTGCCGCTGAAAGTTTTAAAAATTTAAATTACAAGCGTATTTTGTTATTTAAATTAAAACTTATTATATTTCAATTAAGTATAATAAAACTAAATTAACATTCCTCACTCTTAGTCGTATCTGTTTAACATGCATTTGGCAGGAGGATTCATTGGCGCTTGGGCCTCGCATTTGAAGGCTGCCTGAAACTCCGGCAGATTCATGTAGCCGCGATTCAACTGTGCCGCAAAGATGTCGTCCTGCCGATTGCACATCTGCTGGGCCACTGCATAGAAGAGCACCCGATGCTCATCCAGACCAAAGTATTCCAGCACAAACTGCTCGGCGAAGATGAAGCGTTCACCCTGAAGCCAAAAGTGATAATCACGGAGTGCGGCCTGAAACGAGCGATGGAAATGAAAGACATTGGCCACCTCATGCGGGGCAAGGCGACGATAGATGGGCGCCAGTTCAGTATCGTAGAGCTGCTGCGTCTGCCGCTCCAGACAATCCAGTGCGGTGTAGTAGCCATCAATACTCTCCAGCAGACGCGACTGATGCCACAGTTGCAGGCCCTGTGTGGCATAGTAATGGTACATGGGACGATGCAGCGAGAGTATCACGAAATTCAGAAAGTGGCGCAGAAAGTAAGCCGGCTGCTGCACATCTTCTTCATCCACGTAGGGCGATGTGAAGCTGTGGCGCAATTGGGCGTGTCGCAGCTTGAGTAGATTGCCATAGAAATTGCCCTGGACAAATTGAACTTGGCCATATAGTTGAGTTAGCTCGTTGACATTGAGATACAGCTGGGCGTGAGCTTGCAGCAGTCGCGCCACCTGTAGTTCCTTACGCTCCACAGCTGCTGGCAAGAGATGCCCATACCAATCCCGACGACTCAGCGAGCTGCGACGTCGCTGCTGGAAACGTGTCGTATGGAGCTGGTACATGGCCATGGCCACATCGCGGCTGAGCTGTGGCGACAGCACATGCCACTGCCAGTACTCAAAGTGAAGCAGTCGTTCAAACTCCTTGGTCAGCTGAAAGCAATCCTCGTACACCAGATGCCGATGTGCCTGCCACAGCACATAGTTATAGATGATGCGCGGCTCTGTGTGCCGGAGCACCTGCCAGGCGCGCGTTATGCGCTCCACATTGAGCGGCAACTTACGAGCCGTGGCCAGCTGCTGCTCCGTGAAATTAAGAAGCCCAAAGAAGCTCTGAAAGTAGTCCATTGTATTGTCATCCAATTCCAGCAACTCCTGTCCAGCGGGTGTAGTGCGATAGTCTTGACTCAAGCTGTTGGCCAGTGGTAACTCACCACGCATGCCACGGCACAACACACGCATCTCATGCGCCACAATCTGTCCCACCTGGGGATGTCGACCTGCCAGCATAGCCGACATGCCGTCCTGAAACCCCTTTAAACTGGGGCAGGGCAAATCCTGTATAGGAGCCACATAAACGGTCCCTTCGGCAAAGTAAATGTTCAGCAGGGTGGGCAAACCATGTGCCGCCAACTCAGCGGATAACTGGATCCAATTGAGCTGTGCGTCCAACTGTCTGCGTTTCCATTGATGTCGCAAGAATGGCCAATCCGACAGCACCCGCTCGCGCTTGGCCAGGAAAGGTAACTCCTGTAGTATGCGCTCCCAATGTGTGACAACTGGCCTGGAGCTCAACACATGCTGTTGCCCACGTTGTTTGCACTCCACGTAAAGCTGTGAAAGCAATTTACCCGGTATGGTTTGAAAACTGCCATGCTGTGCCTGAAAGAACTCCATGCGATCCTGTTTGTTATACAGAAATGGAGGCAGTGTGTCATCCGGATCTGTTGACCGTGTGAGCAACGCAAAGTTTCCACAAGCATGAGCATAGAAATCCACACATGGCTCCACGCTGACATTGCGCAGCTCCACCATTTGCTTCAGATTCCGCTTATAAAGCTGTGTGAAGAACTGACCCGACTCCGATTCATTATTGGCTTGGGCCTGATCCGTTGTGCTCTGCCCGAGCACCAGATGCCATAGAAGCAACAATGACAAGAGCAATTGGCAGCGACGCATTGCGATGTTCTATCTGTTCGTTTGTATTGTTTTGCGAAAACTGCGCTTACTCGTATCATTTTCTAGCTCTAAGACCAGAGGAAGCGCACAGCTGATAAGTTCGCAAGCTGGCAGAGATTGTGATAGAGCATGCTCCATTCGGCTGCCTTGACCTTGCGAAAATTCTCTTTCTCTTGCGTAGGAGTAAAATAAAGGCACAGTGTGCTTCAGACCAGAGATCACAAAGAAGAATGAAATTTATATTAATAATCCATTAACAATTGTTTTAAAATAAAACGAAATTTAACTCTTATTTTCCAATTTTTAATAGGTTGAAAATAGGTCTTTATTTTTCAAATTTTAACTATAAAAATAAACAATAAATTTCAATCCTCAATTATTTATTAAAAAACATTAAAACTAACTCTTATATTCACTTTTTTTTATAAAAATTTACATTAACTTATTAATGGTTATCATAAAACAAAAGGTACTTCGATTTTCATATATTTTTATAAATATTTTCTAATTTTTAAAAATAAAAGAAGAATCGAATTTTTATTAAATAAACAGTAACTCTTCTTTTTAAATTGTTAATATAAAAATTAACACTAACTCTTATTTTTATAACCGGTGTCATGACAGCTCTATAGTAACAATTTAAAATGTAGATATTTTTATTTTTCGTTAATAATTTGTTTATTATTCATTTATACCATATATATAACTGTTTTCCACATTATATAAATATAACTAAGAATGCGATTTTAAACAAATATAACACATAAAATATTTATATAACGGTTTTCTACTCGTCACCATTTCCTGAAATATTAATTTTGAAATTTCTCAATTATGTATTTCCAAAATTACAAAGTTTCTTTCAAATATTTTGTATTCGAATCATTACTGTATTTGCGCACAAATGGATACATTAAAATTTTATTTATATTTCCTGGTAATAACTATAAATTTATTTGTAATGTGGGGTATTATATTTATTTTTAAAAACTTGTAAATACCATAAAGTACGGCTCATTTAAAAAAAATATATAATCGAGTACTTGGAGTATTTCTACAATGTTTTTGATGAACTTTTAGCGCGTGTCAATTTGAAATCTGTTTTAAATTTTTTGACAATATTGCTGAGTTGAGTTATAAATAAATTAATGGATTTTTGTGGAATCGTCAGTTCGAGACCTCCTGAGAGATAGAGAGAGCAACACACACACACTGTGTGTAAGAGGAGGAGTGAGCAGAAGAGAAGCAAAGATGTCTCTCATCATTTTGGGGCTAATGTCTGTCTATTAATTCACATTTTGTTTGACATTCCATGGCGGTTATGTGTTTCAGATTATTAGTGCCCCTGAAAATATAGACAGCAGCTATGTATGTACGTATATACAAACATAAAAGTAGCAATACATACATATGTACGTATGTATAGATATCCCAAACTATAGATGTTCTATATATAAACGTATGTGGGCGTCATAGTCACACGCAGTCACAATAAATTCAAGAACTATAGAAATCAACTAAAAAGAACGCTCCATGAACTCAGACAAAAAAATCAATCAATTAATCGGATTTTTCTTAACACTCGATTATGAAACTTTTTTTTAAATTGTTTGAAATTAAGTGGCAGGTGAACTGCATACATATAGCGCTAGAAGAGGATCTTAACTCAAATTTTGCCGTTTTTGAAATATTTATTGAATATTGATTTATAATATAAGTTTTATATTTTGGGAAAATTTCAGCTTATTACCAATGCAAACCTTAAAAAACCTTGCCAAATTTTCACTTATGACCCTCTTAACGCTCTAAACAACCGATATATACGTATATATTGTTCAAATAGAAGTAGCATTCTACTTTTATTCAACTAAGATAAACTAAATCTCATGCAAAGAAAATTTATTTTATATTATTGATATAGTCATCTCCAATCGTAGACCCAACTCGAAGGTTATTTCACAACCGGTATCACTAAGGACCAACAGGTCTATGTGTGGGACCCCATCCCTACCGGACTAACTAACTAACTAACTATAGTCATCCGAGTAAATTTAAATTAATTCGTAAGAAATAAATGGTTTTTTCTCAATTGTTTTCTACACTTTAAATAAAACGTAATTTCTAGTTTAAATATAATATATAATAATATTAATTAAATGATTTTTAATAATTTTTTTTTAATAATAAAGTCATGCATGAAAATGCAAATTGACTTGTAAGAACTAAAATTAAAATTTACAAATAAAAAGTTTTTTTCGACTTTTAGTTTAATTTCAAATAAAAGCAATTTTTCAGTTAAGAGTGCCCTTGCCCTGGTTCAAATCTCTCATGTAGTATTAACCCATATTACACTTGTTTATTCTTAACAGCTCCCCAATTTAAATGCGTGTTCCAGTTACATACATATATATTTTATGATTATAAATAAAATTATAATAAATCTACTGGTTAAACATAAACAAACCCAAACGTATAAATATATTGTTGTCATGGGTCGGGAAAGAAAAACAATTATTGTTATCTGGTATGTGGATTTGAGAGTGTTAATTCCACAGAGAGTTGTTTGTCCATATTCGTAAGGGTTTTCGTTGATATAAAAGCAAAGACCAGCAAATTGAAAGAGCATTCGCTTATTATTACGTGCGTAGTGAATCAAATTTTCATTCATATTCAATTGAAACGACAAACACGTACGCCTGCATGTGTGTGTGTGAGTGTGGGTGCTTTGAGTGAGTGTGTTAATCAAGTGTAGGGCCACACACTCTACACTGCACTCGTTCTCTCTGAGTAGGTTTTACAAATCCTCCGATTCACTTAAGATTCTCAGCGTTTTCACTTTTCAGCCATAACTCTCACTTTATTCAAGTCCAACTCAATCGAACTCACTCAAGACACTCACAAGCAATCGTTGAGTACTCATTTACAGTTTTGGCCAAAATGTTTTTTCAGCTCAGTTGCCGGCTTTCAGTTTCTCCAACATTTTCAGGCAGTACACAACTGGAGCTGCTGTCATTATAACAAATAAATCCCAAACTGATTTTCAACATAAAACTCGAAATGGTCTACCGACTGCTAATAACCTATCTGCTCTTGGGTGAGTATGATACAGCAGACTTACGAGTATAGCAACTAACCAATACCAATCTTCCAGTGACCCACAGCTATCGCTGCGCCCTGATTTTTGATTTTACACCCACTGACTCTACACCTACTAAGAACAATGTCACACTCATGCCAACACCCACAACTCCTGTAACTACTGCAGCTCCGACGATGGTTCAGCCGGTTAGCAATCGCGATATCACCATCGGGCCCTGCAAATGGGCTATAGGACGCAGCTGCCCTGATCCCGATGTCAAGTACTACATTTACACGCGGCACAATCTCATGGATCGCCAAAGTCTGCACATTGCTGAAACGCAGGAAAAGTCCAATCTAACTGATTCGTATTTTAATCCACGTTATCCCACTAAGATACTCATACACGGCTACAATTCGGATATGTTTTTAAATCCATTGCAGCGTATGCGAGATGGTAAGTAAGAATTTTAATTCTCCTACAGTTTCAATTATTTGCAATCGACCAAATCACGAAAAATTATATATGGCAGTTATAGGCTTGAAATTTATCAAGTAGCTTACGACATTCTTTGTCTCTGCTGTGACTTTCAGCATGATTGGTTCAGAAACACCAGAGAAATTTAATAAACAAAATAAAGGGAATTGAGGTGATTTTGAAAAGATAATTTACGCCACGAGACATTTTATCATTTAAAGAAAAATCGTTGGGATTAGGATTCAATTAGAGATGGTATTTTTATATCGACAAATTTTTATTTTTAAATATTTATTTGAATGATTTTTGTTTAATTTTTTATTTAGTGTATATATTTATTTTTTATTTATTACCCCTATTATTATTTTCCTTTTTTTTAAATATTAATTCACTAACATTGAGTTAAAGTCACGTGAATTTTTTTTTATTTTGTGTCGACGCCTGATTATATTATATTATAGAACGGCCGTCTTATTTAGTTTCGCATATCCTAATAAGATAAAGAATGATAGCTAATACCATAACTGATTTCATAACTATTCATAACCATTCATTCCATTCATAGAGTATCTGGCCAAGGGCGACTACAACATCTTCTATGTGGACTGGAGCGTGCTGTCGCCAGGTCCTTGTTATATCAGCGCCGTGCACAATACACGGCATGCCGGCACCTGCGCTGCTCAGCTTGTGGAGCGACTTGTGGATGCGGGCAACACGGATATACACATCATTGGCTTCTCGCTGGGTGCTCAGGTGCCCAATTATATAGCACGTAATCTCAAGTCGTTTCAGTTGCCACACATCACTGGGCTGGATCCGGCAATGCCATTGTTTATAACTGCCGGACTCAACGATAAGCTGGATTCGAGCGATGCGGCTTTTGTGGATGTTATACACACCAATGCCTTGGTGCAGGGCAAGCTGGAGCGTTGTGGCCATGCGGATTTCTATATGAATGGAGGTATCTCGCAACCCGGCTGCAATGTGCCAGTGTGGATGAGTGAGTATCTATTTAAAAACCAAAATGGAGTGGCGTCTTATCCAAATATCTTCCAGATACATTTGCTTGCAGTCATCAGCGTGCCACGGCATATTACCTGGAGTCCATACGCTCACCCAAAGGTTTCTGGGGATGGGCCTGCAGTAGCTACATATCCTATCTGCTGGGCATGTGTCCGGCTACAAATTACCTGTTGGAAGCTGGCGATAATGTGCGTCCGACTACACGTGGCATGTTTCTGATAGAGACAAACGAAACCTCACCTTATGCACTGGGAAAGTGGACGGATCTGCCAACGCTGGGTGTTAAGCATATACACCATCCACCACAGCCACTGAAACTACCAGCACAGAGCGTGGATCCCTTGCTGCAACATATCGATCTATTTGGCAAGTTGGCAACTAATTTCAATAATCTCCCAACTGATCCCAATGCACCAGATCCATATGAGCACTGGACCAGCTACAGTCCGTTGCAGCAGAAGGAGAGCGTTAGCAAAGATTCGGTGGAGGAGCAGGATTCAGCTGAGTTTATTGACCTCCATGATCGTCAGGTGTACGCACCCATCGACTGGTGGAACTATCGCCGCAATCTTACCCAAGGTTATATAGACAATAACATATTCAGCATGCCACTGGTGCACTAGAATCCCTGCGGATTGCACCCAATAGATGCTACATCCCCTTGCCCCCTTTGGAGTCACTCTATCTATAGCTAAATTCCCAATATTGAACAAGCTGATAACTTAGGATCATATTTATTATTACTCATTCTATTATGATTATTTGAGAGATTACCACCAACATCTTTGGTTAGTCCCGGAGTTAGCCAAGACCCAAACCTCTCTTACAACGTATTAATATGCATTCCGTATTAATGGGTATACATTGTATTTCGTTTAAACAATTTGTATTACAATAGAGCAGATCATACATAATAATAATTATAATAATTATAAAAAAAATAATATAAAATGTTAATTGCCATTGACTTAAGATTGGCGCGATTAGAGCGTGGGCAAACAAAGCCGCAGTTTACAAAAGGACCTACGGCATTTACAATACTAAACAGTCGCCCCAACACTCCTGGCGTATGGTTATTGTGGGCCTTCCAGAAGATGCCGGAGTGTGGAATTTAGTTTGAGCTTAAATTTAAAATGCTAAATCGTTGAGTCGTCGCCAATGATGCTAATTGCTGTTATTCCACTCGTTCTCTCACCAATTTTGGATCTATACTTTCTTCTTGACTGTACGCTTGGCACGGGTCACGGGTGCCTCGGGGGTGGGGGTTGATTCCTTTTTTGGGCTTTCGGTCCGCTGATCTTTTAGGTCTTCGGATGCTAATTCCTCGACAGAATCCGTGGCCTTATCGTCCTTCTTTGCTGACTCATTAGCTGTTTCCTGCTCTTCGATGTGCTCGGTCTTAATGTCAACATCCATTTCTGGATTCTCTGTATCGCTGGTGCCCGACATGGGCGATGGTGGGGCGCGTACCGCATCCGGATCGTCGTCTTCCTGAGCATGCAACGTACTATTTGTGCTGACGCCATCCTCCGTTTCCTCGGGTTCATGAACAGAAATGTGATACAGTTTCATTTCCTCCTCGGAAATGGGAACTGGAGCATTAGAAAGCGGATCGCGTCCATTCAGAGACTTGGGGAATGCAATCACATCGCGTATGGAGCGTGCTCGGCATAATATGGCAATGAGACGATCCAGGCCTAGGGCAATACCACCGTGTGGCGGACAACCCGACTCCAGAGCGGCCAACAAATGGGACAAGTGGTCGTGGGGTATTTTAAGCACTTGCTCCAATATGAACTGCTGCATGTCCCGGTCATGTATACGCATAGAGCCACCGCCAACTTCCTGGCCATTGAGCACTAAGTCATATGCTTCGGACCTTATGCTTTCGAGATTATCACAACTGGTGGCGAACTTGTTCAGATCATCCACAAGCGGAGCTGTAAATGGATGATGCACACTCTCCAGCTGCTTGGTCACAGTGTTGCGTTCAAACAGCGGGAAATCGATGACCCAGAGGAAACGATATTCGTTGGGCTTCTTGGTCTTGGCATTCTCCACGAGAAACTCGTGATAGTCGATGCGAATACGTCCAAGTAGATTGCGCTATAAAGATGTAAACACGATGTAGATGATTGGATGATTACATAATTGGGCTAACTTACCGTCTCAGCCTTGGGACCAATGCTCAAGAACAGTAAATCATTCTCTTCCAGATCGAACTTCTCGATAATTTCTTTGCCCACATCAGTGCCCAGTAGCTTGGTGAGCCTCTCCTCCACATCCTTGGCGAAATTGAATTTACGCACAAAAAGTGTGCCCGAGAACACTTTGCTGAGGCTCTCGTAATGCTTGCGTGCTGCACCATTCCAAAAGGCTTCACTCGCACGCACCACAATTGCGTAGGCACCAAAGTCCTCATATTTGCCTTTGAAATTTTCACTCTTTTCAATTATTTCCGTAACGTTGTTTAAAAGTAGACCGAATCGTGTGTCTGGCTTATCGATGCCGTATTTTTCCATGGCCTCCTCGTAGGTGATCCGCCGGAAGGGCGTCTGCAGTTTGGGCAAATGTCTGGGCCACGAATATCTCAGCGTTTCCTCGATTAATTGCATGATATCATCGCGACTGGTGAACGACAATTCAATGTCCAACTGCGTGAATTCCGGCTGGCGATCCGGACGTGTAGCCTCGTCACGATAGCAACGAGCCACCTGGAAATAGCGATCAATACCACCCGACATGAGCATCTGTTTGAACTGCTGTGGACTCTGGACCAGCGAATAGAAGTGTCCCGCCTTCCGAGTGGGCACCACAAACTCCTGCGCACCGCCTGGTGTACGCCGGAACAGTGTAGGCGTCTCTACCTCAACAAAGCCTAGATAATTTATTAAATACTCTCGCATTCGCATTATGACTTCCGAGCGCAGACGCAGGTTGTGCTGCATATCAGTGAATCGTAAGTCCAAATAGCGATGTGTAAGACGCAATCGTTCTCCTGCACGATTGAATTTTCGTATCTCAAATGGCAAATTCTTTTTGGCCGCATTCAGTATGTCGATCTTATCGGCCTCTATTTCAACGTGGCCAGTGACCATTTTAGGATTTATAGTGGCTGCTGGGCGTGGTATAACGGTGCCCTCGACCCTCACGATCGATTCAATGGGCACACCCGAATCGGCATATTCCTCCAAGCCCTTTGTCTTGGGCAATATCAATACCTGAGTTTGCCCGTAAGCATCTCGCAGTATAAAGAACTTGTTCATGCGCTGGAACTCCAGCCAGCCGCATATGACGACCTTTTCGTTGATCTCATTTGATGTCAGTTCACCGCAATTGTGTGTGCGATTTGCAAACTTGTTGGTGTCGGCAACTTTAGATCGCTGCGTCTCAGCGTTTGCCAGAGCAGCACTTGCGGCATTCACTTCTGTCCTCTCCACGCTGCCATCGCCGTTGTTGCTGTTAGACGACGAGCCGGCAGCGGCAGCAGATGCCTCTTCAGCCTCGAGATCATCTATGGACATTTTCTGCTGTTTTTCCTTAACCTTTATGGGACCCTCATATGGATCATCTGGGTTTAACACTTTCACGTTGGACACACTAACCTCCACTTCGCCAGTATCATATTTCTGAAGATGCAGAATTTATTAGCGCAGAAATTTACGAGACTGACTTTCACATACCAAATTTATGTTCGCCTTGGGCCTGCCCAGCACTTTGCCCACGATTTGCAATACCGTTTGCTCCGGTGTGGACAGGAATGTGTCCATTAGCTGCAAGGAAAAACAGTATTGCAATAACGCCTTGAAATTTTAACTAAAAACAGTTGGTTACCGTTTGGTCTTCGATCATCAGTTGTGTTTGTCCATAGCCGTCCTTTAGCTGCAAGAATTTGTTGTTCTTCGTGGAAGGTATCCAACCCACCAATGTGACTGTTTTGCCGACATCGTCGCGGCGCAAATCGTTGCAAGTAAGATCGCGATTCTCAAAATACTTTAGAATATTCTCATTTTCTGCAAAAGAATTATATGTTAAGATACTCTTAATGTCAGCCTACTGCTTCGTAATACTCACTAGCAATCTTGTACTCGGTGCTTGTTATACCCAGAGGACTCTGCTGTTGAACCATGGTGCTATAGGTGCGCTTATCGCCAGCGCGTTTTGTACCACTGGCTGGGAAATGTATGCTGAGTATATCCTGTACCTCCACTTCGATTTCACCGGTGGGCATGGTTTGATTACATGAGTTTTGCGGCCTGCGCATGACCTGGCCCACAATGGTTAGTGTGGTATTCTCCGGCATGTTGTTCATGCGTCGCGCAACACGCGGATGTTTGTCCTCCAACACTACCAGCTGACAAGCGCCGCCATTACGATCGCGTAGTTCAGCGAATCTATTCACGCGCTTCTTTATCAATCGCCCCGACAGTTCCACAAACATGCCGCAATGATGATTACGTAGCTCCCCGCAACTCTGACGCATCGGCTGTAAGGGCTGCGAATTCATACTAAAATTGCTAGCCATTGCGCTCATCAGTTGCATCAGATCATTACCTGAGATATTGGGGCCCACTGTACAGAGAAAAATTATACAAAATTCAATAATAGAGTATTCAAATATCGGAGCATTTATCGATAACTTACTATTAAAAGGATTCGGACCTGGGCCAAAGTTATCATTATAGCCACCTCCGCCGCCGCCGCCACCTCCCCGGTAGTTGTCGAAATCATTATAGCCACCGCCGTAACCACCACCACCGCCTCCACCATAGCGACCACCTCCACCTCCTCCACCGCCACCGCCGCGATACCTACCACTCATGATCTGCAGAAAAAGAAAAGAATGTTTCATTGGTAGCGGCATTAAAAAAGCACGCACTTACGTGATTGCAAACTGCTGCTACTGCTGGGGCTGTCGCTGTCGCTGCCGCTACCGGTTCGCTTTTGCTGCTTGTGTTGCTGTTCAAATTGGACTTCAATTTTGTACCACCTAATATAGCGGTTTGCTTGTTAAGTTGGCACAGCCGCTGTTGCTGACAACGCCAAAAGTTTCTAGAAATTATTAACATTTTAATTTAAAGCGGCAGTGTTTTTTATTCGCTCGCTCCGCGCCTCTTGCAAGTCTATTTTATTTTTTCTACAGCACGAGCACTGCACACACACACACCTACACGGTCATCGTGTGTACGTGTACATATACAAATGTGTGTGTGTTTATATGTTCGGTGCCGGGCGTCTCGCAAAACGCCGACGATTTATTGACAAATTATTTGCCATCATGCCACTTGCTTACCTTACGCTATAGAAAAACAGTAAAATTTATGACAGCTTTATTAAAGCCAACAAACTAAATAAGTGCACAAATTTCTCCTTTTTTTGATAGTTAAATGTCTGCCCTTTCTTTATTAGTGGAAAAAATTTAATATGTTTTGGCTTACAAGCCACCACTACATACACAATCGAGGCTGCCACCTGGCGTTTTTGCGCCAAAATTGGCGCATTATTGAGTATTGGCGCAACAATGTTTTTTAATTGGAGCTTTACATCGATAAATTGGCTTAATCTAATAATATAATTTAAGACGTTTTCTTCTGTTAGGCTCACATTCAGCTTAATACGTGTAGGCACGCTTGCCATCAATATTCCAGCAAGCCCATCCATTCTCTGCACTTGATGCAAATTGTTCTATTTACCTTTTTTTAGTGCGATCAAACAAGCGAACATGTATGATAAAGGCTATTTCTTATTGCCGCTAGGTGGCGGTCAATGCGGGTCGGTGCTGTGCAACCAAGAACGTTAAAAAAAAAAACTTAAAAAAAAAATAACAAAATGAATATCTTATAGTAGCTTTTACTTTGACTATAAATTATACAGTTTTAAAAATATGTTATCTTCATTTCGAAATCTGAAAATATCGTGAACAATTATATGGACTAAAATGGCATAACTATCGATAGAGGCAGCGATACTCCACCTCAAGGAAAATATCGAAGTAGAAATTCATCGCCTGCGCGCCAAACTCTTATTATAAATTAATCATTAATGCAAGTCAATTAAAAGTTTAAATATTTAATATCCATTCTCTTTATTTACATGACCCTTAAAATCATTAACAAATGCATAACATAACAATCGATTAGTGTTACTCAGTACTATGCATGTTAAAAACTACAAAAATTGTATGTGGCATTCAAGTTTCTCCAACTTGCATTTGGCTTATAAATTATAAAAAAGTACAGACCAGATTAAATATGTCTCCCAAAATGGAACTATGTACTTTGATAATCAGTTCCATTAAGAGCAGTCTGGAAATGTGTTATCCCATAGTCATGGTAATATGCCATTATACATAGCGGTTGACCCAAAATAATAGATGCCCAAACAATTATATTGCCCATACGTGGTCCCAATCGACGTTCAACATACTTCGATATGGCAGACAGTGGTATTTGGCCCATCATTCCAAGGAAAGCCCAAATTTTGTAAGTTTGTAGCGGTACTGAGACCTAAGAAGAAAATCAAGTATTAAGAATAAGAACTTACATAAATATAATTTTTTTTTACCAAGTATTCATGGAAAAATGCACTAAAGAGAAACACTATCGTTGATGCTTGTCGAGAAGAGTAGCCCATCTGCACAACGGGAATGTAGAGGTGACGCACACACCACCGGTGCACAGGCATATTCCAGGTGCGCCAAAAAGTGTCAATATTGTTGGCATTCCACCAGTCACAGTAGAAATTACGATCTGCAAAGTTGAGCACCTCACCAAGTGCATTTAAGAACGAATGGAACATCAAATAGAAGAAGCACAGCCAGGCCAAGTGGTTGGGCAACTGTATAGAGGGAAATGAACAATTTAAAAAATGATAGAAGTTTTAAATGAAATCCATTCTAAACTCACCGCAAGCTTTAGTAAACGTTCGGTGGCTAAACCAATATCCATGTTGGAGAAGGGTACTAAAGAGTTTCGCACCGAGGGTATAATCCATTGCTGGAACAAGGCCATTACAACGTTCACACCAATAAGCACCTCCAGCAGACGTTTCAGCAAGAAATGTTTGCGGACACGCGAAGTGCGAGGGAAATTTAACTCGTAGCATAGAGTGGGTGCCATTAAGAAGTACATGATGTCCTTGTAACTTAGGTTTTCCGGATATTGCACTAGTTTAGCTACGTCTTCATCATCCTCTCCGACAGGTTTGCGTTTCTTTTCTAAAAACTCAACTTTATAAAGATATCTTTTAACGGTATCGTAAAAGTACTTACTGAGCTCAGCTATAGTGATACTAGGTCTGCGTTCGCGTGGTTGCCTCTGATAGTACTGCTGCCGACACCACATATTGGTCTGGACATAGCTCCATAGCTTTAAGAACAGTATGGAGTAAAAGAAGCACACCGTAGTTGCACCCACTGAAAGAAATGGCATTAATATTTACTGATTAAATATACACACTAACTCAATTTAGTACTCACTTATGCTGAACGCGGAACCTTTCAGATGTATGATTACTACTGGCAAGCAAACGGACACAATAATATTTGCTATCTGAATAGTCAGCCCAAGACCTTCGGAGATTATTTCCTAAAAATACAATTTATTATTTATAAACATTAAAAATATATTTAATATTATTTGTGATCTATTAATTGAATTTATTTATTGCAATTCAAATGGTCGATATTTTTCTTTTACTGTTACGCGATACATCGTGAACATCACGAACATTGATATATCGATAAGAATCCCACACCCGCCTATCGTCAATCGGTTGTTTGCTCATCACCAACTCTTCATTCGCCGCATAGTCGCTCATTCCACAGTTTCGCACAGTCCTATTGAGTTTTCTTTGTGTGCGCAATTTCGTTATATGTTGTAAATTAGTGTTTAACAAGCAGAAATAAAAGGCAATAACAAAAGTGATATAATAATAACGATAGACATAGCAACATCATGGAAGTTACTGACGCCAATTTGCAATTGCTGGCCGGTTATTTGCAACAGACGCTTAGCGCAGAGCCAAATGTCCGACGGCCCGGTGAGTATGAGAGAGCATGCGTGTATCGCTATGTCTGTGTGTGAGTAACTGAATAAAATGGGGAGAGTGCTTCTCGAGGCATTGGTCCGCGCGCGGGAAAACGGCGGCAATGCTACCACAACGAACGGATAAAAGCGAGAGTGTATGAATTCTATGCTCAATTGACTTACTCATGGGCTTGTTTATATTCTTACAGCGGAAAAGTTGCTGGAGTCGACGGAACTGCAACAGAACTATCCCGTACTGTTGCTCAACTTGATCGACAAGACCAACATGGACATGACCATACGAGTGGCGGGCGCCATTGCATTCAAGAACTACGTGAAGCGCAACTGGGCTGCCCATGAGGATACCGATGAGCCGGATCGCATTCACGAAAGTGATCGCAATACAATCAAAACTCTTATTGTCACACTGATGCTGCACTCGCCAACGGCGCTGCAGAAGCAGCTAAGTGATGCGGTGAGCATCATAGGCAAACATGACTTCCCGAAGAAGTGGCCACAGTTGATCGACGAGATGGTAGAGAAGTTTGCCTCTGGTGATTTCAATATTATCAATGGTATATTGCAAACAGCTCACTCGCTGTTCAAACGTTATCGCTACGAGTTCAAGTCGCAAACTCTGTGGGAGGAAATCAAGTTCGTGCTGGATCGTATGGCGAAGCCGTTGACTGACCTGCTGCAGGCCACTATGCAGTTGACCACTATCCACGAGGGCAATGCCGACGCCCTGAAAGTCATCTATAGCTCATTGGTGCTGGTCAACAAGGTGTTCTTCTCGCTCAACTCACAGGATTTACCCGAGTTCTTCGAGGATAACATGAACACATGGATGGGCGCATTCCTACAACAACTGGCTGCAGATGTACCTGTACTGCGCACGGATGACGATGAGGATGCCGGTGTATTGGAGCATTTAAGGTCTCAGGTCTGTGAGAATATTTGCCTCTATGCGCGCAAGTACGACGAGGAGTTCAAGCCGTACATGGAACAATTTGTGACTGCAGTATGGGAGTTGCTGGTCAAGACCAGTCTGCATACTAAATACGATTCTGTAAGTGATGCCTCTCTTAAGCATTCTATAATCTCTCTAATTCGTGCTCTTAACACACAGCTCGTCTCGAATGCTCTGCAATTTCTGTCTGTGGTCGCTGAGCGCAAGCATTACCATGGCATCTTTGAGAATCCGGAGATATTGGCACGTATCTGCGAGAAAGTTGTCATACCCAATCTGGATATTAGACCTTCGGACGAGGAGCTTTTCGAGGACAGCCCAGATGAGTATATACGCCGTGATATTGAGGGCTCTGACATAGATACACGACGTCGCGCCGCCTGTGATCTGGTCAAAACGCTCTCTGTGAACTTTGAGCAAAAGATCTTTGGTATTTTTGGCCAGTATCTGGAAATCTTGCTGGGCAAGTACAAACAAGATCCGGTCAACAATTGGCGTGCCAAGGATACGGCCATTTACCTAGTCACTTCGTGGGCATCCCGAGGTGGCACACAAAAGCATGGCATAACACAGAGCTCAGAACTGGTGCCGTTGCCACAGTTCTGTGGCGAACACATTGTTCCCGAGCTGGAGAGAGCCAATGGTAATGATAATTGCAAATATATTTTCTGTACTATTGCCAACAACACGCATTTCCTTTTGCAGTTAATGAGCTGCCTGTGCTAAAGGCAGCTGCCATCAAGTACGTAATGGTCTTTCGCAGTCTGTTGGGACCGCAGACCCTGGCTGGCTGTCTGCCCCAGCTTATTAGGCATTTGACAGCCGAAAGCATTGTGGTGCACAGCTATGCGGCATGTGCATTGGAAAAGATATTAACCATGCGTGATGCTAGCAATGCTCTGCTCTTTGGACCGCAGGTAATCGCCCCACATGCAAATCAATTGGTCAGTGGACTGTTTGCGACACTCTCGCTAACCGGATCCGCTGAGAATGAGTACGTGATGAAGGGTAAGTTGAAGGTCATACAACTAAATACATAGTTTGATTAATCAAATTGTTTCTTAATGCTTAGCAATTATGCGAAGTTTCCACGTGCTGCAGGCTGGAGCAATGCCATTCATGGGCGTTGCATTGCCCCGACTAACTGAAATCATTACATTTGTTGCCAAGAATCCATCACGCCCACTGTTTAATCACTATCTCTTTGAGACGCTCGCGCTATCGATCAAGTGAGTCCGTAATATATACTATGCAAAGCATTTGATTAATAATTCCCTTCCATCTAGAATCGTTTGTCAAGCAAATGCCGGTGCAGTCAGCTCATTTGAGGAAGCCCTATTCCCAGTTTTCCAGGGCATTTTGCAGCAGGACATAACTGAGTTTATGCCTTATGTATTCCAGATGCTATCAGTTCTTTTGGAGGTGCACGAAGCCAGTGGCACCATACCAGAACCGTACTGGGCGCTATTTCCCTGCCTACTGGCACCTCCACTCTGGGATCGCAAGGGCAATGTGACACCATTGATTCGTCTAATGTCGGCGTTCATCAAACAAGGCTCTGCCCAGATACAAGCGCTTGGCAAACTGGTAAGTCAACCACCTAATCCCCAAAGAGAGTTGAACTAATCGATTTCACTTGCAGAATGGCATGTTGGGTATATTCCAAAAGATGATTGCGTCCAAGGCAAATGATCACGAAGGCTTCTATTTGCTGCAGAACTTGCTGTTCTACTACAATGCCGACGAGATGCAGTCGAGTATGCGTCAAATCTTTGGTTTGCTTTTCCAGCGTCTGTCGCTGTCGAAGACATCCAAATATTTGAATGGCATCATCGTGTTTTTCTGCTTCTACGTGGTCAAAGTTGGCGGCAGTCAGCTGGTGCAGCTAATCGAAGAGATACAGCCGGGCATGTTTGGCATGCTAATGGAACGTGTATTCATCACGGACATGGCGAAAGCTCAAAAGGAATTGGAGCGTAAAATCATCGCTGTTGGTGTTAGTAAATTGCTAACAGAATGCCCAGAAATGATATCGGGCCAATATGCTGCGTATTGGCCACGTGTGCTGCACGCCCTAATTGACCTGTTCGAGAGACCAGCAGAGAAAATGCCGTACTTGGACTTTGATGGTGCTGGTGGTGAGCCAAGCGGTGCCGTAGATGCAGAGCCTGGATATCAAGCGGCCTTTTCACAGCTCACCTTTGCACAGCCCAAGCAAGAGGACTACCTGGCCGAAGTGGCTGATGCACGCCAATATTTAGCCAAATCGCTATCCAACCTGTCTCAAAGCCGACCCGGCGTGCTGTCCACTCTGCTGACTCCACTCGAGGCGGATTATAAGCTAATGCTGCAGAAATACTGCGATCAAGCTGGCGTACGCATTGTCTAAATATCAATCATAAAGACTACACCTCGCATTCAGAACTCACACATACCCATTGCACTATACCTTCATTGTTTATAATTGTAACGATCAATATAAAGTTATGTTTTCACCATGTAAACGAGTTGTGTACTAGTTACTAGTGAGAATGTCTAACTAGGCTTTGCACAAATTGTCCGAAATTGTTTCCTTTTCGATTTAAGTACATCCAAATTGGTCGAAATCCCACAACATTCAAGCAATTCATTATGCAAAGGCTAATTAGAACTCTCGGCAGTCGAATATTTCGACAAAAAACGCAAAGTGAGTAAATCCTAGGGACTAATTAGACATTGACTGTCTGACGGCTTACTTACCAATGCGAGACCCTTTTCAACAGCCAGACAGAGTGATATGTGCACCATAGAGTCTGCAAAACAAATTATTATAATGTATAGTACTTGTAGATAGTTTTTAATCTGTAAACTTACATATGATAAGGAATAGAGCATTGTGACCTTCGCCCTCATTGCGACCGCTCAGAAAGTAGTACCAGTCGATGGGATTTACTCGTATGCCATACCTGAGTTGATTCATAGGTTATTAGCATGTTATTTGCATAAGATTCTGCTCATTGCACTCACTTCAGTAAATTCTCGAGACCCAAACGCAGGCCACCAATGCAGAGCAGCAGGAAACCCCAGTTGACCAGACCCGTAAAGTTTGTAAACCCGGAACTCCAGGAGAACAGCGAATCGCGTGGTCGATGTATGCTATAAATATTGTGATTATTATTAGCTTTTGATATATAGTTTTACTTGATTAAGTACTCACGATCTGTCGGGCTGAGCCTTGCGTTGTTTGGCCTCCTTGTTGGAGATCTCCTCGGCACGTGTCACACTCTGGGTGCGTCGATAGCGTAGCTTCTTCTCACTGGTCCCGTTGCCATTCTCGTCCTTATCGAGAACCTTGCGATATTGCCGCAGATCAATGGGATTGCCATGCTGATCGAAGAGGTTTTGCGTTGATTTCCGATTGCGCAGGTTGCTCAAATTGTGCTCCGTCGCGGAGGCAGAGCGACGTAGACGCTTCATGAGGCCACCAGCCATGCCATTGCTCTGCGACGAGGTTGGGGGTGAGGCTGCCTGTTCCTTGGACTCTTTGGTGGCTGTCATGGTGCTCGGGTTCAGCTGCTGCCCTGCTGTTTATTGAAAGGAAACAACGCCGATTAGATTCACATTCAAGTACTTGCGAGTAGTCTAAACAATTTGGGTTCACATTTTGCAAATCTTATCGCGCACATTTTTTGCCACAAGGCACTAAAAGCTGCAGTACATATAGCAGAGATAAGCGGCACCCAGGGAACATTCTTTTAAAACTACACAAAAAATGTATATACTCGTCTAACACGCAATCAACGTACTCTTTTAACTAATCCAGTATAGATCGAAACGATCTAAATGCTTATATAAAAATAGACTGCTTGGGGAATTGCAGTAATAAAACCACACTAGACATCAGTTTCTCAACTGTTTGCGGTCAAAGTTCAAGCGAGTACGTGAGAGTTGATCAGGTAAGCTGATACAGGTATATAACTCACATATCGAGGCAATTATTCCATCCACATGATGACTGACTTTAAACCGAACCGTGATAAGCAATTTCAGCACTTCCAATCATTATACAATGCTCCGATTAGTTGAGGTTTAACACAAGGTTAGCGCCATTTGAATTACAAATCAGACAGATACTGAAATTATCAGTTCTTAACCTAATAATACAAGCTCCAGAGATGTTTCACACATTTTATGCAAATATAGACAAAGAGCAGCAGTTGTTGAGTCATACACTCTCGATCAGTTCATAGATCTGAGCTCTTTAATAAAAATCATATATCTAGCGTAATTTCAAACCTATAAACTGGATATTAAGCACACTTGTAGTTTAGTATCTTATTAAAGCTTGTTGAAAATTTCATTTCATTCGGTTTGAAGTTGGATAAGGAATTTGAATTACAAATCAGACAGATACTGAAATTATCAGTTCTTAACCTAATAATACAAGCTCCAGAGATGTTTTAAACATTTTATGCAAATATAGATATAGAAATAAAGAGCAGCAGCTATTGAGTCATAGCACTCTCGAGCAGTTCATAGATCTGTTTCTATCAAGAGCTCTTTAATAAAAAGCATATATGAAGGGTTATTTCAAACCTATAAACTGGATATTCAGCACACTTGTAGTTTAGTATCTAATTAAAGCTTGTTGAAAATTTCATTTTATTCGGTTTGAAGTTGGATAAGGAATTTGAATTACAAATCAGACAGATACTGAAACTATCAGTTCTTAACCTGATAATACAAGCTCTAATTGTGTTTTATATATTTTATGCAAATATAGCCAAAGAGCAGCAGTTGTTGAGTCCTAGCACTCTCGAGCAGTTCATAGATCTGTTTCTATCAAGAGCTCTTTAATAAAAACCAAATAACAAGTGCAATTTCAAACCTATAAACTGGATATTCAGCACACTTGTAGTTTAGTATCTTATTAGAGCTTGTTTAAAATTTTATTTCATTCGGTTTGGAGTTGGATAAGGAATTGTTGAGCACAGTTTGTTTCTTTGACACTGAAAAGTCTTGGAGCTTGAATGTTAAATTAGCTGGCGTCGTGGCAGGTGGTTTCTTTTGAAGATTAAACTATTGCACATACACCACTTAAAGCCACTTAAATTTGAATGCATACTATATAAACAAACACTGTCTGTACTTTTATTGAGTTTCTGTGAGTGTGTACAGGGTATGTGTACGCTATATACATCTACACATTAATTCAATTAACTCATAGGGGCACACTTTTTATAGTACATGGCACCACTTAGTTTTCCAAGTAAATGTATGTATCTACATACTATTTCTTTTGTTTATAGGAAGGTAAATTCATAATTCAAATTGGTATGTTTGAACTGCCAATAAAATATCTATAAATCTGTTAACACAGTTCACGTAACTTGTTTGTTTATGCCACCTTCTAACAACCAGAAGATTTGATTAGCACTCTTAGTAATTATACGTTAACTAGTATACATTTAGTATGTACTACATCTTAATTGTTATTAATGAAATCTAAAATTGAATCACTGAGCTGCTTGGAGGTTATCACAATTTATAATAAAATAATAATTTAAAATGCTTAAGCAACCATACAGCTAGTACGTCATATAAATTAGCAGTAAATAGAACTATAATAAGATTGAAATTTATTTCTATATAATTTCAACCATAGGTAAACATTGATAAAGCCAGGCGACTAATATCGCAGCTTATCAGAAGCATTGTAAATACGTTATTTACCTTTTACTACACCTGATAATAAGTAGGCACAGCAAGTGTTACGAAGGTGTTATGAAAAGGCTGCAGTAGTGTGCGCCCGACAGTGGAAGAGAGTGAGCTATGGATGCCCCTCAAAGAATATGTATGCATGTTGTATATCAAAGTATCTTTATGATAATGGGACTAGACATTGTTATCATATAAGCAATGCTGTTATTCCCTTTAATCTTTGTAAATCCACAGTTGTTTAGAAAAAATGAAATATCTGTCTATATACATCGATTGCTTGAAGTATAACAGTATGTATTTGGAATTGTGAGAATCTAGTACATATTAAAAGTGGCAAATCAAACACTTTGTCCTAAAGAGGTCTATTGTTCCTCCAACTCGAATCATTTCCCATGGTTGAGGCTTACTAAATCCCCTCTGCGAGGTAGTATCACTTTAATAAATCACTTAATATTGGATTACATGCTGTTATTATGTGCTACTCCAGCGTATTCTTAACTAAAGAACGAATACCTAACTTCTTTAGATGCTCTCCGAGCACATTAGCATCCTGAGAAAATTCTATCTCTCCTAAGAGCTCCATCGATTGCCTTGAACCTGCTGAGCTCAGCCTCCATTTGCTTTTACCATAACTCTTCTAGATGCAGCGAAGTTGCCCTCTTTTGTGTTGTCTAATATTTTCAAGTCAATATATTTTCAAGTTCTACAAAATCCATAACTAAGAGACTAAGATGCACTAAGAACTCCCTTCGTTTTAGAATAGCAAATGACTATACGCCACGCTGTAACTTTTGACCTTGAACTTAACTCGCTTGCTGGTGGATTTTGCGAAATCTAGTGCTTAACTTGCACCTTGGGGTCATATAGTAATGTATCATCTCACGGGTAAAATTTAGGTCGCTGTATGTTAACATTTGTGGTGTGCTTTGATGAACAGTTGTCAGTCAGTCAGTCAGTCGTTAAGTCAGGACAAACAACTTTACATATGTACATATATATATGTATGTATGAAGTATATATACTCGACTAAGAACGCTCTGTCTTAATATATGCCTTATTTCATGTGTGAAATATACATATGTAATGAGTCGAGTCATCGTGACGAAACTTTCCGACGTCCCGGCATTATCTGCCATGGAACATGACAATTCTGTGTAATAGCGCGTACTGCACTTCGAACCATCTGTGTGGCTGTACAGATACATATGTATATACATATGTGCATATAATATGTACATTCAATAAGGAAGCAAGTGCAGCTTGAGGTGCTTGTTGCGGTTTGTACTCACATACAAATTAACTGAAGACAACACAGAGACACATTTGAGAGGGCATTGCCTTTCAGATATCTTGTATCTACAGTATTTTGGATAGTCACACACATGTAGATAACATACATATGTACATACATATGTATATACACATCTTAAACTGATTAAAATGCACTGCATCAACTGCTCTTTCTACTTTTTAGTCATATTCACTTGCAATTAGTGGAAGCACATGGTCAGAGTAATTACTGATGCCAACCGGTTGCATGTACTACAATGCATATACTATGTATGTACCTATGTTTGTATGTATGTTCACTTATTCTACGGCTGCTGAAGTAGGTCAGTAATGCAATGCCAAGTTTTGCCGGTCGATCCAGACGATAAGCGGCAAATCTGTACAAATTTTATCAGCTTATCAAACGCTTTGTCCTTAAACAGTTCAGACAGACATGGCAGACAGTCTGGCTGATATAAGCCCACTTATTACATTGTAAACGGATGCGGCAAACAAAACAAAATAGTAAATTGGTTTAGCTTATCAGCTAATGGGCTGCTGTCTGCCCAACACCAAATTCTTATCAGCGCGCCGTCTGACATTTGCCTGATAAACTCTCGCAGCAAATTGGAATCTATGCCGTTTTCCCATTGGCATTAGTAGAGTTCAAATAAGAGAATATCTACAGCGGGACACTCTCTCAATCGCTCGCTCTCTCTGCCTTTTGCCCGCTCTCTATATTCTCTGTTTGTGTTTTTGCACGTTTGATCGCTGAACCAGTTTCGGCGTTTTCGTTTTCGCTTTCAGAAGTTTGTTTGGTTAGTTTTTGTAGTTGTTTTGGCCAAAAATTGTTGTGCGTATGTTTTAAATATATACATACATATGTATACTAGCAGACGAATCAAGGTTATTCATCAAACACAACAGACACACACACACGCACACGCACATTCAACAGTTGTGATCAGCTCACATTTAGTTACAAATTCAAAGTCCAACTATGCGGGCGAACTGCACACTTCATTTGATTTTATCAGTTGTATTATCTCTTAGTCATAGAATTTACACGTGTTTAACACAGTACACAGAGAGAAGCCGAAAACAGAGCAAAAGAATACGACAAAAGTGCAACTTATTTCACTTCGGTGCGTGGGTCTTTCAACTTTGCTTTATGCTTCTTCCCTCTAACTCTCTTTCTAGCGCTCACTCTCTTGCGGAATGAAAGCAAACGTAAGAGCGCAACAACAAAACAAAATAAAGAGAGTAGCAGCTCGTTCTAAGGTAAACAAAAACAAAACAGTGGCAAACCGGTGCATTGCAGTTAAATTATTAGAATTTCACACGGCTTATATCACATAAAACACTTGACGTACTGTTTAGTTAAATTCTTCTTATTATTTGTCACCCACGACGCGCGTGGAACTGCCTCCAGAGAACGTTGCAAGCGCTATGTTTACCGTTCGCCTCGACGTCGACTACTCAACTGTTGCTTGAAAAAAATCGTCTCGGAAATCAACAAAGCAAAATTGCAGAGCATGAATAAACGCTTGCACATACACACATACATGACATGCACACAATTGTGAAAAGTTCATCCGTTGCTTATCATTAAGAGAGGCAGCTAGAATAAAGAGAGCAAGCGCGTATGAACGCATCGGTTAATTAGTTAGATAAAAAATATGCAGTTGACAAACGAAGATCACAAACTCAGTTTCCATTACATGTATATTTACACATTTATTTTCTTATGTATATGTATGTACATGTATACTTAATATTTAACTTAAATTACTAAAATTAAATAAAATAGGAAGCAATTTCACCCAAAAAGAAGCAACACATTATTTTCCAGTAATTGTGCAACATTTCCATTTTAAATTAGAAAACACCAGTGTGTTTGTAAAAACACCAAGTGTGGCAACTGCGCATCGATCCATTGCCGGTTTAAGTCCTCGTTAAGGTTTAAGTCCTCGCTGTATCGAACTGCTTGCCAAGCGGATCATTAAGCCTATTTCTGAACCTTTTGCTTATGACATTTTCTGTTCTCAGTATAATAATATTGTTTACTAACAGACAGACTGTTCAAATGATGCAATAATAGTAGACATATTAGAAGTCTAAAATATACTTTTAAATTCACTTGATAATCAAATTGCACTTGCCAAATGCTATATCATATTAGTCATATTGGTTGAGATTGCTGTACTCGCTAAAGACAACTTTGTGGCTAATTCAGCTTAGTCAGAAACCATCGCACTCAGTAGAGTGTTCCCAACATGATAATGTGGTGTATAACAAACATTTGTAGTGAGCGCAAACTCATTAACACAAAACACAGCTGGCAAAACAGAGTTAGCATTTTATTGTTCCTTTTTGCTGCTGTTTATAATTTCTTTCTTTCTAGCTGGGTATTAAACCCATTGGCTCTCTTCGTGCTGTTTAGCTTAGTCCCAAACCATTTACCTCTACTGTTCCCAATTGAAGGCAATGCGAGTGTCGAAATTTATTTAGTTTATTGTCAATTATTGCACGCTTAATAACTAAAAACAAGAAATGTAATAAATTAATTGTAAATTACAATACAAACAATACGAACTAACAACGTCAGACCACAGTCGTGAGTCGAGTGATCCCACTCTATAAAGCTGAGTTATTTACAAATTAAGTGTACGAAAAAGTTTTCTGATAGATTTGGTATAGAGCGCAGTTAAATAAGAAACAAAAAATCAGTTAAACTTAAGTCAACTACAATTAGTGCAGCTGCTCGCTGTTCGCTGTGTCCGGTGACAGATGCTCTATCAGATCCTCCAAATCATCATCGCCATCATCCACATCATCGACAAATTGATCGATGCGTTTGAGTAAATTATGTTCACTATCGGACATCTGATCTTCGCTCACATCCAGTTCAGCCGGCTCATCATCATTATCGTCCAGTTCATCGCCATTATCATCATCATCTTCATCATACTCCAGCTCATCTGCGGACTCGACCTTAATGCGCGACTCGGGCAATTGATCATAGTCAAAGATCTGTCGAGTGGCACGCAGCGTTTGCTCCGACTCCGTGCTGGTCACGATCTCTGACCCATCCTCCAGCAGACTCTCTATGCTGCTCCCCTGGCTGCCAATGCGTGGCTCTGGCTGCTGTGGCAACAGTTTCGTTTTCATTGTCACCGGTTTCAGTATGGTGCTGGCTGTGGGCGTGGCCGAGGTGGAGGCGGAGGCGGAGGTGGAGGTGGTGGCATCTGTGGTGCTGTTGATAATATCATGCGCATCGGCAAACATGTTATCGAGCAGGCTGAGCAGATCTTGCATGCCACTCGCTGGCTCTGCTCCAGCTGTGGTTGTGGCTGGAGTGGTGCTGGTGGTGCTCCTAGTGCCAGTGGCTGGAGTGGTTGTTGTTGTGGTTGTAGTCGTAGTCGCTGTAGTCGTTGTGGTTGCTGCCGTTGTTGTGGTCAGTGGCAGGGTCTTGGTGTGCAAATGCTTCACCTGGTAGGTCTCCACGGTGCCACGCTTCTCGTTGGGATCGGCTATGCGCACCACGGGCTCGCGCTTCGAGATGACGGGCACTATCTTGGGACTGTGCGGATCCAGTTCGTTCTGGCCATAGGTCTTGACCTTGGAGTGACCCTCGATAATGAGATACATGGGTCCCAGCAGTGGCTTCGGCGGCTGCTTGTAGTGCGAGAAGAGGGCGTCTGTCGTCAGCTCCGGTGCCGGGGCCACAGTGGGTCGTCGGGACAGATCTTGCGTCTGTGTTATGAGCAGACGAGTGTTGCTTCCTGTGGTGCTACTGCTTCCCTGGTAGATGGGCAACTGAGTGGGGATGGGGGTGGGCGTGGGTGTAGTTGTGGTTGTGGGCGTGGCGGTACTCAGCATGGGGCGGAAGCCCGTGCTCACCATGGGCATAAGTGTGCTGGGCGTGATGTATAGCTCGGGGTAGCTCATGGTAGTGCTGCTGCTGCTGCTGGGCGTGGCAATGGTGGGCGGACCTGGGACAAAGGTCACGGGTGCATAGGAGCTGCTGTAGGCCGTGTGGTGTGGCTGTGGCCTGGTGGTGCCCATGAGGTACTTGGTGGCCGGCATGGTGGGTTTCATGCGCTGCTTCATGGTCGGCTTCACCAGCTCCTTCTGGAGTAGCTCATGCAGCCAGGGCTTGCGAGGGGGAGCAGCAGCTCCTCCACCCACCGCTGTCTTGGAGTGTCCCGGTATGGCATTGGGTGAGTAGACAACGCTTTGTGGCCTGGAGAAGCTGTAGTGCTGCATGGACTCCTGCGGATGTGGATCGCCATAGCTAATCCGCTGGGCAGCACTCGGGGAGTGGGTGTACCAGGGTGAGGATGCGGTGGAGGCACTACTACTACCATAGTAGTGCGTGGAGCTGGCGTGCTTGGGTGAGCCGTAGTTCAGGTAGGAGCTGGGCGAGGAGGCACTGCCCACCACATTGTGACGGTAGTCCACATGGGCCATGCCCTTGCCCAGCATGGGTGGTGGCATCAGGTGCGTGTGTGGCATCTGATGCTGCTGCTGCTGTGGCGCATAGTAGCTTCTCCTTATATGCGCATACTTGGCCTGACTCAATCCCTGCTTCTGCTGTGCCTGCCGAGAACGCTCACGTTCATTGCCCACGCCCAGCAGCAGCACCTCGCTCTTGGTCTTGTTGCGCAGCAACTCCTGCGGCAACTTGTGTCTCGCCTCCTGGCTGCCAGGATTACCAGCACTGCTCCCGTTGTTCTCTGCCCAGTAGCGCACACGCTCCAAAGCCGGAGGACTGTAGTCGTAGGTGGGATCCTTCTGCAGCGGATCGCCGTGTCCCAAAGGTCGCCACTCGTTGTTGTTGTTGGGATCCACCCGAGGCGCTGCGGGAAATAAAGAGAGATGAAATTAATGTTGTCTGCTTATCAACTGTATCTTTGAGTCGACCTATATCTGTATATTATATTTGTATGTAGCATCTATACTCTTAACCGGATGGATTTGCATATGTATCTGTATACTGTGTTGTAAGTCTGAGTTCGCATCTGTATTTGTCAGTACGGTATCTTTAACTGTATCTTTTATCGCAATATATCCATTTCACTATCAGTAACTGTATCTGTACTTATTTTATATCTTACTGTATCTGTGTCTTTGTATCAGTATCTCTAGCTGTATCTGAAGAATTATCGTGTATCTATAGCTGTACTTTATGCACAGAAATCTTTACATGAATATTTATATATATATATATATATATATATATCTAAAACTGATCACTATATATATTTGCTATCTGCATATTTGTATTTTAGTGAATGTATCTTTGTGGCGCAGTATATGTATCTTTTAATGTCAAATGCAATCTTATAGTATAGTATAGTCTGTATAGTTTTCTTCCTGTATCTATATCACGGTTTCTTTGTATCTGTGTAATTTTATAGTAATTTATCGCTCTATCTTTGTATCTCTAAATTTGAATTTGTGTCAGTGCATATTTATACAACGTTTAACTGTATCTTTGAAGTGAAGTAGGCCCATCCTCTGTCCAAAACGCTCCTCCGAGCTTTACGGACTTGACACAGCCTCCTGCTCTATAGTAATCAGAGCCTTAACCGGTCACCTTTCAACGACTTTTGCAGAAGCTGTCGTGACGAAGAAGAGGAAGAAACAGTCCATCACCTCCTCTGTTCTTGTCCTGCCCTATGTAGAACCAGGTTTTCTCACCTGGGAGCCTACAATCTGACAGACCTGACGGACCTTGCTCCAAGGAATCTGAGACGGTTCATAAAAGTCATAAAAGCATCAGGCTGGTTTTAAAGCGAAGTAGTTGGAAATTATTAAATCTGCCCATGCGGTACCACAATGGGCCTCTTTTAGCCTGAGTGAGCTGAGGTCTATTCCACAGCTACCGCCTAACCTAACCTAACCTTGAAGTGAAGTATCAATAGATGTCTGTGTTATTAATTTAATTATCATTGGATCGGTGTAAATTTGTATGGGTCTCTATCGTTTTATTCATTTATTTTTTCATTGCTGTATCTGTGCATCTGTTTAGCCCTATTGCAACTTTGTACCTATATCTATATTTTCATCTATACAGAGAAATAGAGATATAGATCTCTGTGCTTGTACCTTTGGATACGTGTTTCACTAAATGTGTCTTTTTCAATCAGATCTGTGTATCTCTGTATCTTTTTATATGTGTACTCTATCTGTATCTCTGTTATTTGCTAGGTATCTGTAACTTTGTACTGCATCTGCATCTTTGTACCTTCTGTAGCTGGCAGTTCGCACTGTTTTCGAGCATACCTCGCGGCTGTCTCTAAACGAAATTGAATTGAATACGGCTGCCGATGGCAAATGCAATTTGACATTTGCTGAGTGTGGGCTGTGGGCTGTGGGCAGTGTGGGTAGTGTTAGGCGGGAGTTCGATAACAAACTGAAAAGCCGCGGAAAAGTCACAGTTCAGACCGCCAACTGGCAGCGCCCACTTGGAGTGGCTTGGGATCAGAGGAGGCCAATGGAGACAGGCAGGCAATCAGCATTCGCTGTATGGTTGTACGAATGCTTGATTGACTGATCAACGTGATGATGATGATGATGACGATGATGAAAGTGATGATGATGACGATGTACGCCAGACGGACATAAACTTGAGACTGTGTAAGTGATTAGCTGAGGCCAGACAAATCGCTTTCCATTTGAATGCGACGTAGATCAACGTGAGGACATGCAGGCAGTTGGGCTACCTAGCATATTTGGGCGGAAATGGCCAGACAGACGGACAGACAGACAGACAGACAGACAGACAGATCTTTTGTACATGATCTGGCAATTGCAATTTTCAATTTGCTTTGGTTTCAGGTGGGACGCATTATAAATTGCCAAAAAAGATTGAATGGCTTGAATGGAGCCAGCCTACGCTCTGGACTTTAGCAAAAGTTATTTTCATTTTTTTTCCTATTTCATTTTAGCCATTTTTTGAGGCCATTTATCCTTGCATAATTGCCAGAGCTGTTCGAATCTGCAGTCATTTTCACTTTCATTTGCTGCACCACATTAAAATTTCGCGCATGATTGCGTTAAAATTGTTTGCATCTCCTAATGCAGCCCATTAAAACGTGCCACACTCCCCTCCCCTCTGGGAAATACTCGTAATATGAAGAGGCTGAACTGACTGAGGCGTAGACCTGTCCAACTGAAGCAGTCGATTCCGTCTCCTCATCTCATCCCATCTCATCTCGTTTCGTGTCAATTATGTCGGCATTTGGCGGTTAACAGAAAAAACAACAAAATCAAAGTGCAAATCTTTCATATTTGTGGCATTTCATGCGGCATGGTTCATTGGCAGCTCAACGCTCCACAGTTCCCCAGAGTCAGGCCGACTTACCTGTGGTCGCTTCGGGCGCTATGAACGCCACAACATTCACTTCATCCGGCGTCTTGTGTGTCTGTGTTGACTGTGGCAAGACCTCAAACACTTCGCTCGCCAAGCAGCTGATGGGGCATGCAACAAGCAGACAGCAGCAGCTAAATATTATTACCAAATTGTTATTGGTTTTGATGCTTTTGTGACGTTCGCTGATCATTGTGCTAAAGCAATCCTGCTGCTCAACTGTAAGATACAGATAAAGATAAAATACAATACGAATTGAGCGTTTTATTACGTTTGAAATGAGTGCAAAACAAATGACTTAGGCCACGAACTTGGTGTGAAATATAAGTACTATAAGCAATTATTAATATATTCTTTTATATTAATTTTAATATTTATATTTAATACAATCTATTTATAATGATGCAAGTCTGCATAAATTTAATATAATTATTTTGTATGTTGTTTATTTTATTTTTTATTATTAATTAAAAAAGTAAATGTTTGAAGTAAAAACAATAAAATAGATATTTAGATTTATTGAAGAGTAGAAGGAAATTAACTTGTCAATAGCATTTAAATCACATGTTTAATATAGACTATACACTTGTGATTATATAGACTATATACTAGTGATTACATAGACTATTTACTATATAGTTCAATCGACTGTTGTCTGAAATCGCTCACTGAGAATAAAAGCCAAGTATTTACTATTTAGAATCCTAGACATTATGCTTCATCGCCAAGAATTAAGTTCACTTTAATATTATTTCATTATTATCTCATTATTATTTGTTTATTATAATATTATTTGTTTGTATAATGTAAATATATATCCAGAACACTAAACAGCTCACATTTTGAATAAATACTTGAGATTGTAGGATGAAAGACTGGAGGTATTTTTTTATTCGATATCAAACAGAAAGTTTGCTCATTAAGTTCTACAATTTTTGCAACGACTCAGAACCAGAAACTAAGTGTAAATTTCCGTGATAAATATCAAGAAATACATCACAAACATTAATATACATAATACTAATTGAAATTGAAGTCAAATTTTGCTGAACAGTGTTACACATACATATGTGTAAAGCTTATTAATATAAAGGGCATGTAGAATACGCAAAGAGCTGCATATAAAAGTTATTATTCATCTTAAATTTTGCATAATAAAGATTTCATAAAGTTGTCTTTCATTATATACAGAGCCATTTAGCCAATACTATGTGTAATCATCTCTTTACCTACTTTGCTTTACCATAAGAGTGAAAAGTAACGTTTGTCATGTGTTGTGGGTGGCAATTTATATAAGGCCATTAAGATATCTTACACAATTCACATACCACATGACATAAGTTCAAAATCGCCATTCGTTTAGCAAGTAAGTTGTATAATTGCAATCGAGACAATGAGAGCAATTCAATTGTTTGCAGAGCTCTCGGGATGTGACTGTGTCCGTCTAATGTTCACACGTTTGGATAGACATATGTAGTTATTCAATGATCTGGTTACAATTTATTTTGCATAATACATTTAATCGTGCATAATTCCAGTGTTATTTAATTGTATTTTATGATGTTTACATGAATGAGGCCGTTAAACGGGTTTATAGCTTCGCTCTAAGTGGTACGTGGTACGTGCCACTGCCACACTATCGAGTGAGTGCAGTGAGTAAAATTGCCGTTATCGCTATATAGTTATTGCTTATTGTTGTTGTAGATGATCTAACTAATATGTTAATAGCATATGCTTAAGATAAATCAATTCTGGGCATGATTCAGTAACTAAACTGAATGAAGCATACAATGATTGTGATTCAACTCTATTTCAATCGATTCCCCATCAAATTTTTGTCAATAATAATTACATATTTAATATTTAAGTTACATTTATATTTATGTTTATCACTCGCAACCTTGTTGAGTAAATCTTAAATTAATTAATAATTATAAAATATATTCACGATAAATATATTCTCATCAACTCCTAAGTGCTTCTCGTTCAGCATAGTCCATTATCATGAACTTTAAGTAAATGTTTTACCTAAATATAAAATAATATAAATAAATTGTTTTTAATTTAGTTACGTAATTTATTATTATACAAAAATAAAATAATACAAAAATAATTATTACAATATGCTCACTGAAATTTCCAAATAATATTTTGAAATTTTGCTCTAAGATTTCTGCATACTAATAATAATAATGGTACTCTAATATTGATCAATTCTGATCCTTTCCTTGACTTGAAAGTGTTGAGTGAAATTCAGTTTTATTTCAAGTCTTGGCTCATAATTTTTTCATTACTTACAGGGTATTTAAATGCGTGCATAGCACTCGTAAACTGCTTAATATTTAGCCACTCTTCGGTCGGCAAATTTTATTTGATTTTAATTGCTGTCCATGCTGAGATGTTTGCCATTTAATGGCTTTATTTATGCGTGTAGTAATCAAGTTAATTTTTACGATTGCCGCCGTGCAATAGCCGCAACAACAACAGCAGCAGCAACATCATCAACAGCAACAGCAGCAGCAGCAACCCGTGAAGAGACTGCAAAATAAATGCAAATTTTTGTTGCACAAGTTTCACTTTCATTGGGATCACGGCAAATGTTGACAATGGAACATGTCGCTTCTATATACACACACACACACACATACATATGTACATATACTTGTATAGTGTGTAACCCCCAGGATATGTCCCTACAAGAGGGACCACCCAATAGTCAGTCGGACACTTGGTGAAGTGACAAGCAACTCCTACGGACGGACACCGGGAGACCTAAGTCGAGACCCAGTCGCATGTTTTATGAGTTTACTTTTAATTAAGTTGTCAGTTAAGAGGTGACAGTACTGCTCTCCGTCTCCCCATCTCTCTTTCTTGTGGCTCTTTCTTTGTCTCTCCCTTTCACCAAAAGTCTGTGTGAAAATATTGTGAAGAAGACACGAAGTGCGGAAATAAGTTTATCTTGCGTAACTTTTGTGTTTCTCAACCGATTTTTAAGAAATTTGTGACATAGATTTATTATGATTACTTTGATTATTTAATATACATAGTTAATTTATAATGTCATTAAATTTATTACAAATATACAAAATATACAACTGTGTAGATCGGTCTGTTAGGTCACTTAAAGTGTGATAGCAAAACCCGTAAATTTTAAACCCTCTACAAATGCTCCTCATTAGTAAATAATATTTGTTTATTCTTCCATGTGCACTAAATGCAGTCGAAAGAGAAAAAAAGGAATAGAATTTTAAAATTAAATAAGAAATGAATAGTTAGAGGAAACCAATTGCTTAACAACAAATCCGCAACAATTGTCGAGAAAGGGACTTTAGAGCTTCCCAGAAAGCAAAGTTAAGAGCGCTCATAATTATGTGTCTGAAAAGAGCCGAGAATAAGAGCGTTTTCGGAGTAAGTATATACATTCATTTGAGGGTTTTTGGAGCACATTGAATGATTTTTTAGCAGGGATCATAAACAGAACTTATATCTGAGCATTTTCGGATAAAAAAAAAAGCAGTTAATCGTACCTACTAGACACCAACTTTTTCTCAATTCGTATATTATAAATATAATTATAATAACTTCAAATTAATTTCGTTACCTTCACATCAATATGCTTCAGAAAAGAACTTTTTAGGAGACAATTCGAGTGCCTAGAAAAGTGACATACATATGTGCAGTTTTTGAGATTTTTATATGTATCATTCGGAGGGTGAAAGCATTTATATCTGTGTCAGAAACGGGACAAATTGGACTCAGAAATCTTTCATATTAAGTGCGGCCACTTTCTTAGAAATATACGCTCATTTTGGACTCTTTTTTGAACACATGATGACGGTATATGCTCTTAAAAAAGTGTCAAAAAAGTAGGGAAAGCTACAGTCGGACGCAAAGCTACAGTCGGACGCAACCGACAGTAGGAGACCCTGTACTTTGGTTTGCCCTGGGCGTCGGTAATAGCAGCAGCATATATGAACATACTCACATACACATATACATTCACTTATACATACACACATACACAGAAACACATATACATACAATTATTCGCTCAAATACAAACAATAACCGATACTCATACATACATTCATACTCACAATCAAAAATCACGCATACGCCCTAGAGGCCGCGTACACTGTGGCTTCCCCTCCCCCACCCTCATGCTCAGTACAGAAAATTGTTTGTCCAATATCTCTGGTGTTTATTATCCGATTGGGCTGCAACTCGCACCAAACATTCAAAGCACCTAAAGCTTTATTCATACAAAAAAGGAAAACAGTGACTCTAAAACTGTACATGCTGGGAATATTTTTGCGAATTTGAGGGGGAGGGGGATGACTTTTCAAACAATAAACTTGACCTGCCTATGTAATACACGAACCTAACAAAAAAAGAATTAAGTCTCTAGCTCTTATAGTTTGCGAGATCTAGGTGTTCATACAGACAGACAGACAGACGGACAGACGGACAGACAGACAGGGCTATATCGACTCAGCTCGTCGTCCTGATCAAGAATATATATACTTTATGGGGTCTGCCACGCCTCCTTCTGCCTGTTACACACAAATGTCATTTGCACAAACCTAATAGACCCTTTGTACTTTTTTAAAGTACAGGGTCTAAAAAGTATCCGAAAATTCACATATTGCTTGCTGGGTTAGGTCAGTAATGTGCGTGTGTGTGTGTTAGAGCCTTTTAATAGGCTGCTCATCCAGTGCATAGAAACCATGTATGGAAGTAAGAAATACTATGCTAATATTATACTATGTGTATGTACATTCTTATGTATGTTAAGCACATATGTGTAGTGAGCACATATTCACGGTTGCCACAGTTAGCAAAATTGTGCACATAAACTGGTGTTAAGTTTTACTGTTGGTGTTTTTATAGACCCTGTAGTAAAGGGGTCTTTTAAGAATGTGCATTTGACAGAAGTGTGTCAAAGGCGTAAGGGAAACGTAGTAGACTCCATAATATACATTTGAACATACATAAATATTTGACTGAATTTTAAGTACATATGTAGTGCAAAGTGAGATAGTTTTCTCTGCCTAGAAATGTAGTATAAGAAAGCTGAAGCAGGCTGTCTTGAAGAGTTTTAGTTTAATTTACAAAAATATATGAGCAAATGGTGTTTAGTTGTTCAGTATTTTAGTCACATATGCATTATTGCCAGGAGTGTGGCTATAAAATTTCCACCTCGAGTTGGGTATTACTTTGGCGTCTAAGTTGTTATAGATGCCAGATACCTGGCTTAAAAGCTATAAGCAACTAGTGTTGATTGAAAGCTTAGATAATTCTGAGCACATACTACCAATCTTGCTCTCTATCTATACTATATGTCTGTTTTCAATTTTGAGCGAGCATAAAGCCAATGCATTTCCATAACCATATTGCTTGTTAAGTGTATGTTTTAGCTTAAAAGAAAAAGAAAATAAAAACGAAATGAAAATCGAAAAAAAGAGGCAAAGAGCGAACAGCAAACAGAGCAATAAACATACAAGCCAACACACTAAGTGACAAGCAAAATCAAAGCTAAAAGATTCATTCAAGTGTGCGACACTTTTTATGCGTGAAATAAAACGACAGCAACAACTGCAACAACAACAACAGCAACAACTACAACTGCAACTGGTCAACAGCGACAGCAACTAAAACAAACTGAGATGCATACCAACATGGCAGCGTATTAGCAAAGACAAATACTAATTGCAGCCAAAGCAGCAGCAGCAACAGCAGCAGCAGCATTAGCAGCAACAGCAACTTGCAGCAGTTTTTTTGCTGCCGGCAGTTAATTTCATTTAAAGAATGTCATCTTCACTTTAAGTGAAAGATAAATACACACACATTTACACAACACACACTCGCACACACATGTTGCTGGTAAAATCAACAGTTGCTGGTGTTTGACATTGGCATTGTCTCCTTTTCCTTCAACTTCAACTGCAACGCGAACACATTGCGTATGAGTGATGTATGTGTGTGTGTATGTGTGTATGTCTGTACATATTATTGTTGCTAATGCTGTTAATGCCACAGCTGCAATGCCACTGCAAGCGAGCTGCTGTTAATTCTTTGTGCAACTACTCGTTGCATTTACAGACTCGATTTCGCTGAGAGTGAAAAAGCAACAGCAACAACGATTCACACAAAAGCGAAAATAAATGTGCTGAAAATTAACTAACGACAATAATTTCAGTAACCGCAATCTGCTATCAATTTTACTATAATCCTTGTATTTGTTGAAAGTCTGCCGGCCGAAAGGAAAACGCCAAATGGAAAAACTTACACATGAAATCATTGTGAAAAGCGCAGCTTATAGTAAAATGAATTACGTTATGCATCATAAAAATAAATGAATAAAATTTCTAAATTTTATTAAGAGTTGAATTCAACAAGTGTGACTAATTTATAGTGAATGGAATATATTTTAAAAGAAATGAAATGTAAAATGTGCCAAGTTTATACTTATATAAAGAGAAAATATTTTATTTCCCTTAGTAATAATAACTAACTGCCTAAGTGACTTAAAAGATTCATCTTTTAATATTTTAAATATGTATAAATAATTTTCAACATATTTAGAAAAATGTTTGCCCTAATTTAATTTTTATTTCTTTCGCAATTTTTTATATTGATATTTTGATGATATGGTTGCCTTTCCATATATAATTCAATTTCTATTTATAGGAAAAGTGTGTGTGAATTTACTATGATTTTATTTTCTTGACTATTATTTGAACAGTTGCACAATTCTGTGGTTGCCGACCTTTATAATTAAGAGTATTAATTGAACAGTTTCACTTAAAAGTATTTTACTTCTAACTATTAAGTGTCTTTAGACCCTGTACTTTAAAAAAGTACAAAAGGGTCGATTAAGATTGTGCAACTCAGAAATGTATGTAACAGGATGAAGGAGGCGTGGCAGACCCCACAAAGTACATATATTCTTAATCAGGACGACGAGCTGAGTCGATAAAGCCATGTCCGTCAGTCTGTTTGTCTGTCCGTATGAACACCGAGATCTCGGAAACTATAAGAGCTAGGGACTCAATTTTTTTTTGTTTTGTTCGTGTATTACATAGACAGACCAAGTTTATGTTTTTAATTTGATATCTCACCGCGCTCCCCCTCAAATTTGCAAAAATGTTCTTAGCATGTACAGTTTTAGAGTCACTGGATTCTTTCTTTGCATGAATAAAGCTTTTTTACTTTAATTCCATTTTAAATACTTTCCTTTCCATTGTGTAGTTAATTTTTAATCTTGTCTTATATGCGACATATTTATATTTGTATTATAGGTAGAGACCTTTCCTCATCTTTGTACTTGCAGTTTTTATCCTCTTTATCTTTATCCTTATCTTTAGTTTTAATGAATATATTTTAATTTCAATATGAACTTAGTTGATTTTAATCTTTATTTGTCTACTTATATTTAAAAATGTCTTTTACACTATTTAAAACGATTTGTAATCCTTAGCATTATACATAATATTTTCTTCAATTCCGTAAGACTTTTATTCTCACTTGTATACAATTTATTTGCATTTCCACTATAAAGGCAATTAAACTTATTCTGAGCTTGACTTATATATATTTAAAGGGTTTTCTGCTTATTTCATAATATATTTCTGTATTTATTTATTTCAAAATATTTCAAGCATTCCTTTGTAAGCTATTGTTACCTACCATACAACGCGGGCACTGAGAACTAAGGGCAAAGATTTCAATTGGGAATCACTTGGTGTCTGTGGTCGATAGCTTCTGCTGGAACTTCACTTGGTTTAGTAATACTTTCTATATGTTTGTGTGTGGTTTACCGATTGCTGTTTAGCAATTCAACAACTTCTTGGCACTTAGCATGATGCCGATTGCACTTCAATCTCAGTTTCATTTCATTTCGTGTATTAAAAGCTGTAAATTTCACTTTTAGGCGCGCTTTTAGTCCGGGAACGGGAACGGGAACCGACGAGTCATTCGCACCTTGTTATTGTCTTTGCCACGAGGAGCAGGAAATTCAATTGTTGTCGTCTTCGATATACGATATCGTTGTGTGTAGTTGTAGTTATTTTTTTCTTTTTGGTTTTCTGTGATATATTGAACTCTCGACTGCGGCGCATCCGTTTCAAAACGCGTCCGTTTGTTAACTGATTTCGCGTTTGTCTTTGGCCAAAACTCAAATTCGAAAACTGTTCAAGAAGCGGCAGCTGCTGCTGCTGCTGATGTTGCTGCTCGCTGTTGCTGCCAACGCCAGCAGCAACATTGCCGCTGCGCCAGTACAACGAACCAGACAAGTGGCAGACCTCGGCGTCATGCCCCACGCCCCGCCACACCGTGTGCCTAGACGACGTTTACTTCGCAATTGGCAGCTGCACTTGTCGCCGCTGCTGCTGCTGCTGCCACTGCTGCTGCTGCTGCTGACCAAAGCGAATCAATAAACATGCGTCAACGTCGACGTCGACGCTTTGCCGGCAAAGTTGTCGTCTTTTCGCTTTTGTTGCCTTTGGCTTTAGCTTTGGCTCTGACTCTGACTTTGACTTTGGCTTTTTGCCATTGCTTTTGCTCAGTCGTTTCTCTCTTCTGTTTCTGCTTCTGCCTCGCCTTCTGCTGCTCCTGCGCCTGCTGCCACAAACAGACTCACTTTTCACTGCAACATGTTGCTGACTAACTGACGACGCTCTCCACTGATTGACTGCCAACTGACCATGAAGCTGTCTTCCACGGATTATCAAATGCAACAAAACCGGAGACAATATTTCACTAAACATCACAACTACAACTGCTCAAGTATCTATTCATATATTTTATATACATTTTTTTAAATACATTTTCAATATATTATTATATTTGATATATATATATAATATATCTATTTATATTTTAATATAAATACGCTTTTAATATATTATTGATAATCCTCAAAAATTCTAAAAGAGTGAAAACAATTTTGTAGGAACGTCAATAAATAAATCATATTAGTTGCTCCAGCTAAGGAAAATATTTTTATAATTTAAAATGAAATAAACAATTAGTAGTAGTATTAGAATTAATGTAGTAAAAACTAAATACACATATATATATAAATACAAATATTTCAAATATTTTGACATCGTTGATGCAATATATTATATGTCATATAACTGGGTTAAATTTTTATACATTCAATATAAACTTTGAAACAAATGTTAATATAAGCAGACAAACTAATCTTAATATAATAATTAATTAATTTAAATTTTCTTTATTTATATTAACATATTATTATAATTAAAAATTGTGAGCTGTAAAATATTATAATATACATCTACTCGTTCTTCTCAATTTTTGTAAGAATAATAATAATTATAACAATATTAAGTGTTTTATTTATTAATTCAATTCAAAATTTAAAATTTAATTAAGCAATTAATTAATAAAAGCGTAACAATACATTAGTAATACAACATTTAAATAAGGGATTAGGTCCAAACAAAAATGTTTATAAAATAACTAAATAAACAATGAAGTGAGGAAAGATGTTGGAAATTTAAGCACTGTGAGTAGTTAAAGTCACATTTTATGATGATAAATAAAAGCAACAACCTAGTGTAATACCTATTGTATTTGTTAAGCAGTTTATTGCTCAGGTTGATTGCAGTATGGGTGGCAAGTGTTTGATGAACTTTCGCTTTTGTTGCACATCAAAGAGGCAACAATTGGCGGGCTTTGTGTGTTGCATAAAGAAGAAAACGATCTGAGCAAACATTGCCATGGCGCTGAAATTGAAAAATATGTTAAAAGCTTAAGGCAAACAGCGGCAGCAGCAGCAGTAGCAGCAGCAGCCACAGCAGCAGTATCAACAACTGACAGACAGTGTGACAGTCATCGTTGAGTTTTTGTTGGACTTGTTGTTAGTGTTGCTCTTGGGCGTGTGCGTATTTGCAAAGAGACTTGAGACATGTATAAAACTTGTAAAGCCATTAAAAGCGCTTACAGTGACAACAACAACAACAACAACAGCAAACACAGACTTAAGCTGGCCAGAAGCAAAACAATCATTCAATATTGTTGTTAGTTCCCTCTTAGTTAATTTTTTGTTTTTATATTTTTTTTCTATGTGCGGCTCATTAGCTTGATGTGTTAATTAAAGCGAATGTTGCAGAAAACAGCAGAAAAGAAATAAATAAACTGCAGGCCCAAAAAGAAGCTGAAAAAAGCCAAAAGACTTTGGCAACATACTTGCCACAATGACTTTCACAAAAGAATGCAAGCTGTCAAGCTAAATATGACATTGACTGACTGACACACCCACCCAGCCAGATCCCCCTCCCCTCCCCTCCCCCGCCCTCGCTCTCTTTAGCGCTCTCTCCCGCGCTCACTGCGCTCTTTGGCTCCCTTTCGTCGCTCTGCTCGCTGTCGGCTTTTGCTTTGTTGTTGTATGACAAATAGATTTATGCAGCCAAGCTGCCAACTTGCTTCGATTTTTTTTCTTGCTTCCACTATCCAACTCTAATTAGTGCTCTGTATCTGTGTGTGTGTGTGTGTGTGTTACATGCATATGTTGCGTGTGCTGCTTGCTGCATGCTGTCCTGCAGTGCGTATAAATTGTATCAATAAATTTATTGATTTCAACTGCTGCCTCGCTGACTTGTTGCATATTTTTCGCAACGATTTATGTTGTCAGCATGCAAATTTGTATTTTACTCGTATGTTGCGTTGTCTGTTTGTTTTGTGTGTATGTATACCCTGTACTTTATTCAAAATCGTTTCAATGCGGTATCATAATTTTGTGCTAATATGTGTAACAAGCGATTAATAACCTGAACCATAAGCCAAACGAACAGAATATCGTAGATACATTTGTTTAAGGACAACATGCTTGAGCAAAGCACTTGTTGAATGTGTGTTTAACCCGCTGTAAAGCTTTAAAATTTTGACAGAAATCTCGAACTTCTACGAAATTTCAGCTCGACTTCAAACCATTAAAATCTATAATTTATTTTTGTCAGCTTGTTGAAAAAATAGCATTGCATGCACTACGATCCGTAGTGGTTCACTGTGGTTTGCAGCCCTGGTTTAAACTGTTGCTTTTCATGTGAGAGAGAGCGTAGTGAATTTGACATAAATATTGTCACAGAGCCTAAACTTAAGTTGTCTGATAATAATAATTTTAATAATATTTTGAACAACATCTTTTAATAACTTTCATCTTGCATAACATGGCGGCTGCGTGATGTAATTGACGTCCTTCAAGTGTGCGAATTTTAATGAAATTTTAAAAGACTGAGTTTAAAATGAGAGCGACAGATGGCGCACGAAAAGTTTTTAAGCGCCCTCTAGTGCTTAAAGTCCTTATTTGCTTCTGGCAGCAAATGACAAATGAAAACTGCGTAGTTATTGCAATTTGAGATAAATTATCTCATAAATTTGCTATAAAATGGATTAAAATTTAAGCCAATAGGCACAACTGGCAAATAAGATTTATCTGATGAGTAAAGATTACACCTACATTGGAATATACTTTTTACTGTGTATAATATTGCTGCCTTTTGCCTAGTGTTATAGGATATGCTACAGTCGTGTATGCTAGAACTAGTCAATTGCTGTTGCCGCACTTTTTATGCGCTGTGCGGCATTAATGAACATATCGCCATGAAAAAGAAGTCCATCACACACGCACATGACAAAATTTGTATTGGCTTTCGGGTGCCGCCAGTGTGCATG
>JAWNNL010001414.1:0-60122 GCA_035045005.1 Liodrosophila aerea
AGTAACAATCTGGAACAAACATTTTTGTAAAAAGTTTATTTATTTTTTTTGTTAAAATTTATAAATAATAAAACCCAGAAAAGAATAAAACTTAAACTAGTGCAAAATACGAATTAAAATAAAACAACACAAAACCACAAATATACAGTTCTTTTATGCAAACGTTACCTACGGCAAGCGGGGTTTTTGTTGTTGTGATTTCGGTTTTTCTTCTTTGTGCATTAGCAGCGAATAAGTGTTGCCGGGAGAGGCAAAATATCGGCTGTGCTGTGTTTACTTTTTCGTAAAGTGCGGTGACCCTCACAGTGGACAGTGGGTGTGCAAGCGCTTTGTGCGCGAACTTTGAACAAACACGCACACACCCACCACTACACACACACACCAAACCCACACATATATACACACACATATATACGCACACACACATACACACACCCATCATACACACACACACACACAAGTGCGGGTAAGTCGGCCGTGGCCCAATTTTTATACTGTCTGTCAATTGTTGTGACGTCGTAGTCGGTAGAGGGTACCAAAGGGTGCAAAAATGCCGTAGTTTATTATTGATAGAATGCTAAATACCCTGTGATTTGGTTATGGAGTAGTTTGAATAGTGGTATTAAACAGTAATGAGCATGTGTAGTGTAACTCATCATTAAAGCCCATGTGAGTCGTTTGTGGTTACTTTCGCATACAACTCACATGTAGCAATGTAAGGGTTTTACCCCATTGCAGCAATGTGAGGTGGAGGGGTGACGTGAGTGAACCATCCGAGTCTTACTCTCAGTTCTAGCGTCATCCTGACAACTTTCATTGCGTGCTAGCAGAGTTGTACTCTAAGCACGGCTGATGGGGAAGGCGTAGGGTAGAGGTTTTAGGGAGACAGGGAGGTGACGTCGTCCGAGTTATACTCTAGATGTTACTACCTGCTTCTTTATTAGCTCCTCTATCGCTCATAATGCATATTCATTGTGTAGTTAGTCATGACACAGTGAACTAGTGGTGTAGAGCAGAGACGTTAGCTAGTAGAGCATTACTCTAGGCTATACGAAACTGTCCTTCCTACATAGTCCTGTAGTTCTTGGTAAACGACACTGTATTACACTATTTAGATAACTCCAAAAGCTAGTATAAGTCTGGTAGACCCTGTTATGTTTACTCAATTAAATGATCAGTAATAAGACCTTTATTTATCATTGCTCCCACCCAGTAGTTTCCAGTTAGATTATAAATTTTTCTGTAATCGACCTTTGGCTAGACTGAGACGCCGACCCCAGCCAAAGAAACTTCCTTACAGATGGCGCCCGAGCAGGGACTACTGGAGATAGAAACTGTAAAAATAAAATTCAGATTTTTTTTTATATATTTGGTCCCCCAAATGTACGAGCATGTCATCTTTGTGGATTAAAGACCCACCAGTTCTTAAAACTTAACATACTACCAGACTATAATTTTTGCTAGCAAATCACTACCCACGAACCACTAGAAATCCAGCCAACTCCAAAACTAGGTTATACGCAGACATGTAGAGGCCATACGTAAGACTAAAAACTGATCTATTTTTTTTCGTTGCAACATATAATCATATCTTACGTAGAAAACACCCTGGGCAAAAGTAGAATGTTTGTTTATGTGCGTATACATTTATCAACCTTGTTTTCTCACCACCTTTTCGCGGCTCACGAGCACGCACGTGCGATATTTTTGTTTCCATGGGCAACATCGTTCTCTTTACGAGAGAAAAACAGCACGAGAGAATTAGATTTTTTGAAAATTCGCATATTAGCACCTTAGGTCCCCTTTGTCGCTGCGACAGAGTCTCCAAGAGACGGAGAGAGAGAGAGAGGGCCATGCCGAGGCGTCGAGCAGCGTGAAAGCCGAACGAGGACGCCGCCGCTGCTGACGTCGACAGAGGCAGGGCAGAGGGGAGCCAGCCCTATAAATATGCACGCACAGCCACTGAAGGAGATCAGTTTCAGTCGACCACCGCGAACAGGAGCACAGGTGCCTAACAGCTCAGATCCTGCAACCGTGCTTCGATAAACAATACTTCGCTCGTGGACAAGAACATCCTTGCTGATAGTTCAGATCCTGCAACCGTGCCTCGATAAAACAATACTTCGATCGTGAACAAAAGCATCCTTGCTGATAGTTCAGATCCTGCGACCGCGCTTCGATAACACAATACCTCGATCGTGAACAAGAATATCCTTGCTGATAGTTCAGATTCTGCAACCGTGCTTCGATAAAACAATACTTCGATCGTGAACAAAAGCATCCTTGCTGATAGCTCAGATCCTGCGACCGCGCTTCGATAAAACAATACCTCGATCGTGAACAAGAATATCCTTGCTGATAGTTCAGATCCTGCAACCGTGCTTCGATAAACAATACTTCGCTCGTGAACAAGAACATCCTGGCTGATAGACAAGACAATCAACGATAAGAAGACAACAAAATGGTGACTGTGAGCTGGGTGTATTACCGTCGACGCGAAGAGCTAGTGTCGATGGCTAGTGAGTTCGGTCTAGATGCTGAAGGCACAGTTACCGACTTACGAAGTCGGATAGCTACATTCATCTCCACCAAAGAACACCCTGATACATTAGTCGAGCGGTTCAAAGAGTTGGAAGCACAGTACCGCGATGTAGTATACCACGACACACCAACCACCGAACAGAAAACGCGTGCCCGTAGCCAGTCGCCAATTGCCAACATAGACAGTAACCCCGTTCGTAGCAACCCACCGGAAATCAAGATCACAAATACTGACGGTCCAGTACGCAACGCCGATACTTCCCTTATTCGCGGACGTTCGCCACCAAGACTTCGTAGCAGTTCACCCGCTCCACGCTCCGAGATCCCGTACGGCCTCTTAGCGGAAAAAGTCCAAAGATGGGGAATACAGTTCGATGGGTTGACTGACCCATTGAATTTTATCGAGCGAGTGGAGGAACGAGCAGCGGCACACCAGATAGAGCTCAGTCGTTTGCCAGCGGTGCTATCAGAGCTCATGACAGGAGAGGCCGAGAGTTGGTACAGGGTCAACAGGATGCAAATGGAAGCGTGGTCATACTTTCGCAGGGAGTTCCTCGAGTTTTTCCTGCCACCGCGATATTTTCAACGCCTAGAGGACCAGATCCGTACAACAGTCCAGAAGGAAGGGGAACCCTTTAAACGCTACATGCTGCAGCTCCGCCTACTTATGCGCAGGGCGCAATATACTACGGAACAAGAGGTGGATCGAGTATATGACAACTTACTCCCGGAATACCAGTTATATATTCGACGGCACGAGGTCTCTGGAATGAGTCAACTCACCATGATGGCTAACCACTTTGAGATGGTTCGTGAGCGAGAGCACCAACACCAGCAATCACAAAGACCAGTCTACGCACCACCGAGGACAGTTACGGCAAATGAGCCGACTCCAATACCAAGACACCGTAACCCTTTCCGCACAAATGAAAGTCATACAACACCGCCCCAGACAGAGGGTGCGACCGCTAGTACAACATCCGTGGATGTGAGGAACGCGTGTCGGCACTGTGGTCAAGTGGGGCACATGCAACGAGATTGCAGGAATTCCCAACTTTTGCATTGTTGGCGCTGTGGTCGAGTAGGAGTGAGAACGTTGGAGTGTTGCAATAACCTTTCGGGAAACGGGATGCCTTCTCAACCGACTCCGGACCGGGGGGGGAGTGCAGTGGAGCAGTCACGGAAATAAACGGTACGATCAGGCTGGAGAACGCAAGGATAGTAGCAAGAGTGGGAATCGATGATTGCTCATTCTTGGCTACCATCGACACCGGGGCTACACGCAGCTTTATTAGTGAAGCGGTAGTCTCTCAATTATCTCCCACGCGCCTTCGGAATATCCGTGCTAACATCAGTTTAGCCGACGGGTCCAGCACGACGGTGACTAAGGTCTACACTGCAGTCGTACAGTTAGAAACACAGCGCGTATGCTTACCTCTGCTAGTCATGCCCACGGTTGTCGATGATTTACTTCTGGGCATCGATTTTCTCTGTGCAGTCAATGCTACTTTGTCTTGTGGCCCAGTGAGTCTAACTTTATCTCCAGCTTTATTTCAGAGCCCCGCAGGTCGCCGGTCTACAAGGATTACACCATCCATCAACAGCAAGATACCCGAGACGAAGATTATCATTCCACCAGCTACGACAAAATCGGGCGAGGCCCAACACAGCGAACCGTCGGTTTCACAGGGTGAGACCTGCGGACCGAAGACCGTCACCAACAGCGAAATGATTGCATCGGGCGAAGCTCGTAACCACGGGACTCTCGCCAAGGCATCAGCGCAGACAACAGATGTGCAACTCCACGAAGGACCACCACTTTGCGATGCAGACGGAGAAGACGCTATCCAACAGGACGTTGTCATTTCACGAGGGCCACTTGAGGGTAGTGTTCTACCCCAACGTCCTTGTCCCCCTAGTGGGGAAACCCGACAACAGTCCACAGGCGTAGTCGAGAACCCTTGTCCTACACTCGGGACAACTAGCTCAAACATGACCGAAACAGACCCCCGTGTCCGGGAATTTTTGGAGCATGAGCTAGCCTTGTTCGAGGGACTTAAAGGTGTATCTCACATAGCGGAACATGTGATAACGATGCGGGACGATCGGCCCATAAAGCAGCGTTATTACCCGAAGAACCCTGCGATGCAAAAGGTGATCAATGATCAGGTGGATGAGCTCCTGAAAAATGATTGTATCGAGCCTTCCAAAAGCCCACACAGTGCACCCATAGTACTGGTAGGCAAGAAGACGGGAGACGTCAGGATGTGCATTGACTTTCGGCAACTCAATGCACGATCCATTCCTGACGCGTACCCACTGCCGAGGATACATCACATTCTGGAGAGACTGCGCAATGCTAAATACATATCTACACTGGACTTGAAGAGCGGGTATTGGCAGATACCGATGGCGAAGAGTAGTCGAGAGTACACAGCTTTCACCGTGCCTGGACGAGGGCTCTTCCATTGGAAAGTTATGCCTTTCGGGTTGCACTCGGCACCAGCGACATTCCAGCGAGCTTTGGACAGCGTCATAGGTCCGGACATGGAACCCCACGCTTTCGCCTATCTGGATGATATCATCATTGTTGGGATCGACTTTGAAGAACACCAGAGAAACCTACGAGAAGTCCTCCGCCGTCTCCGAAACGCAAATCTACGCCTGAACCAGGCCAAATGCAAGTTTTTCCGCCGCAGCATCGCATACTTAGGGCACGTCGTCAGCGAACAGGGCATTCACACCGACCCAGAGAAGATCGCTGCGGTAGGTAAACTCAAACCGCCGCAAAACGTCCGCGAGTTACGCAGATGTCTCGGCATAGCCTCCTGGTACCGGCGTTTTGTGCCCAACTTTGCTGAAGTCGTCCAACCCATGTCGATGTTGTTGAGGAAGAGCCGACGTTGGGAGTGGGGAGAGAAACAACAGGCGTCGTTCGAGGAGTTAAAGCAACGGCTGACGGAGACACCAGTGTTAGCTTGCCCGGACTTCAACGTGAAGTTCGTATTACAAACTGACGCCAGCGACTATGGTTTAGGAGCCGTGTTGACCCAGGAGATTGATGGGGCCGAGAGGGTGATTGCATACCACAGTAGACGACTGACGAAACCGGAGGAAAACTATTCTGCTACGGAAAAGGAGTGTCTGGCCATCATCTGGGCCATACGCAAACTGAAATGCTACCTGGAGGGCTACCGTTTTGATGTCATTACAGACCATCTCGCCTTGAAATGGCTCAACAGTATTGACAATCCGACAGGTCGGATCGCCAGATGGGCTCTCGAGCTCCAACAATATCAGTTTGATGTCCACTATCGCCGGGGAAAACTCAACGTTGTCGCTGATGCGTTATCAAGACAACCACTGGAGGAGGTAGTGCAGTCCATACAAGTTGAAGAGACCCAGTGCAAGTGGCTGAGTAGACTCATCAAGTTCGTATCCGAAGCACCGGAACAACATGCCGACTACACCATCGAAAACGGGCAAGTGTATAAGCATCTGGGACACCGACCAACCGAGGAAGATTATGTACCCTGGAAATTATGTGTGGCATCCGATCAGAGGGAACGAGTCCTGAAGGAGTGTCATGATAACCCCACGGCTGGACATCTGGGTATACGGAAGACAATCACTCGAGTCATGCAGCGATATTACTGGCCAGGTCTTTTCCGTGACGTGACTCGCTACGTTAGGAGATGCGTTACGTGCCAACGTTTTAAAGTTAGCCAGCTCAAACCGGCCGGAAAGATGCTGACCAGACAAGTCACTGCTCCTTTCGCCACCGTATGCGCAGACTTCGTGGGACCTCTACCTCGGTCAAAACACGGCAACACGATGTTATTGGTATTCTTTGATCACTTCTCCAAGTGGGTCGAACTCGTGCCTTTGAGGAGGGCCACCACTGCACACCTCGAACGGGCATTCAGGGAGAAGATCCTGTGCCGCTTCGGGATGCCGCGATGCTTCATATGCGATAATGGGACACAGTTCACCAGTCGCTCTTTTAAAAAGTTCTGCCAGCAAGCTGGTATGGAATTACAGCATACAGCACCATACAGCCCACAACAGAACCCAACCGAACGAGCAAACAGGACCATCAAAACGATGCTGGCACAGTACATTGAGGGACACCAGAGCACCTGGGACGAATTGCTACCAGAAATAATGCTGGCCATCAACTCCAGTGTGTCGGATTCCACGGGGTTCAGTCCAGCGTTCCTGGTACAGGCGCGAGCCCGCCGCCGGGGCCTCGGGGCGCACCGGCCGGCGGGGGTCCCGGCGGCTGCGCGCGCTCGGGCCAGGGGCCCGTCAGCGGGCTCGGACGGCAGGCAGCGTCGGGGACGGCGACCGGTGGGCCGGGTTGGCCCCACGCCCGCAGCAGAAGGATTCGCCGCTAAGTTAGCACCCCGTTACGATGGCCCATATCGAGTACGGAAGTTCGTCTCACCGAATGTGGTGAGACTACAACACACCACAACAGGCCAACGGCGAGTAGCCAGCGTCACGGATCTAAAACCTTACCACACCGACCCGGACGACGACGAAGTACCAGGAGAAGCTGAGGAACAATCGCCAGCCCCTGGAAACGACGCGAAAACCCAAAATTAGAATTCTTTGCGTTGCCCAGCCTGTAGATAGTCAAGACATTCCTAGGCCTGGTTATTTTTGCACCATAGGCAGGACCAAATGATTTTCTCACGTTTACTTTCAGTCCCCATTTTAGATCGTCACGATGTCTGAAGCTGAGGGACGAGTTTTGTACGACCCCGCAGGACATAGCCGAAGCTATATATATCCCGACGGGTATCACTCGGGCGATAGTCAGGCGACACCACCACGCCCAGATAGAGATACCATCCCCGACTCATCACGAGAGGCACTCCGAGCACCACGGACACAACAACAAGAGCCAATCACGCTAGACATGGGAGATTGGGAGATCCTGGATGATGAGGAGATGATGGAAATCATGAGCAGCATCAAGGGAGACGACCTAGTGAATACACAGGAGGAGATGAATGCCTACCTGTTCGGCTGGGTGACTGCACCCGCAACATGGAGGGTGATCGGGACCGGCGGACTCATCCCGGTCGAAGTCCTAGAGAGTGCAGAGAAGGCACTGAGTCGACGATCCAGACGCGACTTCAAGTACTTGGTCGAAGCAGATGGGCATGCGTTCCAAGTGAAAGTGGCAGCCAATAGGAAGGTCACCGTCCGTTTTCGTTACCCGAAGTAAGGGGGGGGGTGTGAGGACACGTTCCGGCCCTCACAATTTGCCGCCTGCATTTTTCACTTTTGCTCATCACTGGCGCTCTTGAGCATCACTGACATTTGTTGCTTCCGTTACTTCCCGCCAAGTGCGCTCAGCGAACGAAAGGACGGAAAGAGGCAAATGCAGTGAGCGGCAGTAGCGACGGCGTTAGCGACCGCCGATCGAGAGCGCCAGCAGATGCAGCAAAATGACAAAGAGCGACTGAGCGAACGGCAAGCTGAGCGGGCGACAACAAAACACAACAACGAAGGAGCAGAAGACACTGGAGAGAGGGACAGCTGAGCGGGCGACAGCTGAGCGGGCGACAGCTGAGAGGGCGACAGCTGAGCAACGTTTTGTCCACTAGAGAGGCACGCGCCAAAATTTTGGCAAGGGACGGCAGCGGGGGGGAGAGTTGGCTGGAGCGACGAAAGGCGAACGGACGTGCACAGCATCGCAACGTGGAGTCTTTTCTTATTAAGTGAAACGCGTTTTAGTTATTGAAAAATATATAAATAACAATAAAATAATACTAATAAATATATTAAAATAAGTAAAACACACCATAGAGAAAACCAATAAATGAAACAGAGAAACCAAAACAGTGAAACAAACGTGAAGTAACAATCTGGAACAAACATTTTTGTACAAAGTTTATTTATTTTTGTTAAAATTTATAAATAATAAAACCCAGAAAAGAATAAAACTTAAACTAGTGCAAAATACGAATTAAAATAAAACAACACAAAAACACAAATATACAGTTCTTTTATACAAACGTTACCTACGGCAAGCGGGGTTTTGTTGTTGTGATTTCCTTTTTTTTCTTTGTGCATTAGCAGCGGACAAGTGTTGCCGGGAGAGGCAAAATATCGGCTGCGCTGTGTTTACCTTTTCGTGAAGTGCGGTGACCCTCACAGTGGACAGTGGGTGTGCAAGCGCTTTGTGCGCGAACTTTGAACAAACACGCACACACCCACCACTACACACACACACCATACCCACACACATATACACACACATATATACACACACACACATACACACACCCATCATACACACACACACATACAAGTGCGGGTAAATATATTCTTGCTCAGGACGACGAGCTGAGTCGATATAGCCATGTCCGACTGTCTGTCTGAGACTTGAACACCGAGATCTCGGAAACTATAAGAACTGGAGACTCAATTCTTTTTAGGCTCTGTAATTTAAAAAAGTACAAAAGGGTCTATTAAGTTTGTGAAACTCAGAAATATATGTAACAGGCAAAAGGAGGCGTGGGGAAGGAGGCGTTACGGAACTCTGCCCCCTGTTTAATGGCGATCGTGAAGGTGGCCGAGCGAAGCGAGGACACAACCACGGGCCTTTTCATTGGGGGTTGGCGTTCTCGCGAAGCGAGAACGCAGGGGGCGAAGCCCTTTAGTATGTATATATGTATGCATGTATGTGCACATGTTTAAATGTATGTACATAAATATGTTTCAATATATGTATGTACATATTTATGCATGTACATATGCTTAAATGTATGTATGTACGCATGAATGTACATACATGTATGCAGGAATGTATGAATGAATGTATGTTCTAAGAATATTAAAACAATATATGTAATTGTCTGTGTTGTGGACTCTGCAGTACATACATACATATGTACATCAGTACATGAATATCTACATGCATACATATTTACAAACATACATTCGTATATACATTTGTTTATATGTATATATGTATGTAGATATGTCCTGATGTACATATGTATGCATACCCAGTGAACCAAAAGTTCGTAAAAGATATCGCTAACGAAAAATGCGCGAAACAAAAACGGACAAAACATTCGCGAAAACCCTCGTTTACGATCAGAAAACTACTCGCTCGTCGCTCAGTTTGTGGCAGTGAAAGTTTCGAACGCGAATGCTCGTAAACGATTCGTTAGCGAGCATTTTTCGGATGTTTTTGCGAATCATTTGAGAAGTCGTTTGCGAGCCATTTTTAATATCTTTTGCGAATCACATGAGAAGTCGTTTGCGAACATTTATCGATATCTTTTGCGAATCATATGCGAAGTCGTTTGCGAACATTTATCGATATCTTTTGCGAATCATATGTGAAGTCGTTTGCGAGCCATTATAGATATCTTTTGCGACTCATTTCTAATATCGCTTACGGATTCAATAAATACTAAATATAGTTTTAAATTTGATTTTTTTCGTATTTTATTCTAGTTCTATAATATAAAAAAAGAAATTAACATTAAAATTTAAAATAAACATAATAAATAACGTGAAAAACAATAAACAATATAAAAATTTCAAACTTAAATACTAAATTAAAAGGAAAAAATGAATTAAATAAAAATTTAAAAACAATACTTAAATTAAAAAGAAGATATTAAAGGAAATTAAATTAAAAATAAGAAACTTAAAGCTAAATAAATATTTTAAAAATCAGAATGGCCGTCCAGTTTCTTTTTTTTTGCCTCTTCACACCTAACCGACTTTATAAGTCGATCGTGTGCGTATTGGAAAAATTTTTGTGACACCCTGTCGAACTCCATATCCTCCAATGCGAACCTCTGCTTAAAAGCCGCTGCGAAAATATAATAAGCATTATTAGTATTACAAATTTAATAATATAAATAAAATTTATTTAACAATACATACTGCGAATTGCGAGAGTAATGCGAAAGCCCCTGATACACTTCTTATACTCTGTGCCCCGCCAAGAGAACTGCTTAGCTATCTCATCCGTAAATATTAGCCGCCAGGAGCTGCGAATAAATTTGTCGCAAGACACTTCAGGCGATTTTAGAAGATCCGAAATCTGTATACAAAGACAGAAAGCATCAATTAAAATACATTTTAGAGATTAATATATATTATTAGAATACATACAACATTTTTTAAAAGGCCTTCTTCCTGTAGGTTAGACTCAAACTTGAATAAATCGTCCACTGTTTTAAAAGGCTCTATGGGTAGGTAAGCCCTCGTCCTTACTACCTCGCCGCAAACTTTTGCCTTGATTGAGGCAACTTCGGATCGCAGAGCTACAATTTCAGTTGTCTGGCGATCCATTTTTTTTACAAGTTCCTCAATCATGGTATTTTGGTTGTCCATTTTCAATAAAATACGGGCCAGTGTTGCGTCCTGTGTGGCTATGACATGAGAGAAAATAGAAACATTAATTTAAAATAGGAATTCGATATATTTAAAAATAATTCTTACCAGATTGTCCGTTTGGTTGGGGAGTAGAGTCTTCGTAGGCTGAATTGAAAAGTTGTGTATAATTTTCCATATCTAATTCTAAATCAATTAATAAGGGGAAAGTAGATGTGCATATTAGTATCAAATATATGAAAAATTTTGCCTGTAATACATTCTACTGAGTGCTGCAAAACATTGCAGTCTAAATCGATATTTTTTGATGCAAAGATGCCGACTAAAGTCGAATCTATTGGGAAAAGATAAAAAGGCTCTAGATTGATAATTAATCGGCTATATAATGTATTATTAATAATGTCACAAATTTTGAATATTTTGTATATACTATTTTCCCTAATAAAATAGAAGCTATTTGACTCTTTCAAATCGAAAAATAAACCATTATATAGTAATTTATTTCCAGCATTTCTAAAAGTTGAAGTTGGCTCAGGTACCACATTCAAAATACTTCGCTCTACAATACGATTATACAACTGCTCAATTACGAAACCTGATTTTTTGACTGTTTTTTTTAAGTGACCAAGAAAATTTTCAAAAGGAAAAGAGCTTACAGTCTCTAGAGAGCCAAAGGCGAGAGATTGTTTACTTAAATGCGTTAAGCAATGATAATTAAAAGTGAGCATAGAAAATGTATACATTGAAGGAACTTGTTCTACGAAATTATTTAGCAAACTGGAAGCGAGTTGATTTTTAGAAATGCAATATTCTTTATGAAGAAGAAGCCTTATGCCTAAGCTAAACAGTAAAAAGTGATTATACCGGGAAGGCTCTAGAATGTTTTTAAACACAATTGGTCCTGTATATAGCATAAATGTTCGGAACTCCGTCGCTTTAAATCTATCTAAATCGTCAAGAGATCTTGGTTTTCTATTAAATTCCCTAGGTATATAATTTTTAAATGAAATTAATTTGGAGTTAATTGTTTCAATTGAATGTCGATTCAGAGAAAATCTATGGCCTCTTACTCTCACTAAAGCGACTAGTAGGGATTTCATAATACCAAGGCAGGCTATGTGCATATAGTCTAAGACAAACTGACTAACCATATCAATTGGTAAGTTTTCTAACACTAATTTATCTTGAATGTTGTGATGCTCTGGCTGTAGGCGATTTCTAAAAGTATAATCATTTCGAGGCAAGTTAAGTGAATTTTCGAATATAATACGCCTTTGGAAGCTTTTGCCTTTCTGAGTGCACTGATTGCACGAATAATACCCTGAGTGATGCTTGATACCTAAAATAAATGCACGGGCTGGTGCATCACAAATAAAAGCTCGAACATTAATGTTTAGTTTTCTGCCCTGAAAGACTAGCCCATTCCTAATTAAATTTAACAATTCGCTTACAAAATCCTTTAAGTAGCAATTGGGATCGTTAGGCTTTGACTTGCCAACATATATTCCAGCTACTAATATTGGCTTTGTGCCATTTATGTTAAATAAAATGGGCCAAGTCTGTTCTCGCGAACTTTTAAATAAGGGCAGGCCATCTACATTAATATTTAAACTGAGGGTTTCAGATTGACACTGAAAATTGCAAAGAAAATCTGTTAAGGCGTCTTTTACACCATAGTGTACATAGCTTCCTGGCATCACAACTCTTTTAACTATTTCTCTTGGAGTGCACTTTAAAGATCGGACATCATGTGGCAACCCAGGTATTTTTTCGGACAATAACTTTAATAAATCATTGGACGGTCTTGAGCTAATATTATTTACGGACAACCACTGAGCTAAACGTGTGTTAAAATCACTTGAATTTTCAATATTGTCAGAACTATTAGAAATGAAATCATTATTTAAAGAAAAATGTTGCGGTGTGTTTACATTTTCTAAGCTGCTAACTTTTTGCCTGGCTACTTTTGTGCCTAGTGCACTTTGCTGAATGTGTTTCGCTTCGCATATATAGCGGCGACTTTTACGCTTTAGTGGCATTATTGCATAAAAAAAAACAAAAATGTAATTATAGTTCTATTGGAACGTATACTTCCTTTATGTTTATGATGCTGCTCAATCCACACTTTGAAGAGAACTAAACAAATACACACATTAATAATATATTAAACAGAGACAATCAAAAGCACCATAAAATTATTGAGTTCCTATTGTTGTTTACTTCCATGTGCAATGGCCAAAAATGTACAGTATACACCATGTACGAGTATACACAAAATTGTACAGCTTTTCACAATAAACACTCAATAATTTGTTGGTCCACAATATCACAACATGAATTTAAATAAATAAATTTATTACTTACCGTCTAAATAATATAAATTTTAAGCACTTCACTTTTTCACTGCACGTCACTTTGCGTCGTCACAAGAGAAAAGAAAGTTCTCGAGAAAAATAACGCATCAGCTGCCGCTGAGCCAAAACAAAACAAGCGAGATAGCGACAAGTGAAAAACAATAACAACGCATCAGCTGCCGCTGAGCCAAAAAGAGCCAGCGAGAGAGCGACAAGCAAAAAACAACAACAACGCATCAGCTGCCGCTGAGCCAAAAAGAGCCAGCGAGAGAGCGATAAGCAAACAACAACAACAACGCATCAGTTGCCGTTTTGAGCGACCAAATAGGAACAAGCGAGAGAACGACAACTGAAAAACAACAACTACGCCTCAGCTGCCGTTGAGCGACCAAAAAGGAACAAGCGAGAGAACGACAAGCAAAATACAACAACAACGTATCGGTTGAATTTTTTGTTGGTTTATGCGTCGTACACGAATCAATATCATTTTTCTTTCGATTTGTATATCATTTATAAGCTCGCATGCGAATGTTTTGCGATACTTTCGATTTTGGTATCGTTTTCGAGCTCGCATGCGAATGCTTTGCGAATCTTTCGATTTTAGTTTCGTTTTCGAGCTCGAATGCGAATGTTTTGCGATACTTTCGATTTTGGTATCGTTTTCGAGCTCGCATGCGAATGTTTTGCGAATCTTTCGATTTTAGTTTCGTTTTCGAGCTCGAATGCGATAGTTTTGCGAAACTCTCGCTCGACATTCGCGTCGTGGTACACTGGGTATATGTCAAAATGTTAATGTATGTATTAAATATATGTATGTATGTATCTATTCATGTACATATGTTTAAATGTATGTATGTACGCATGAATGTATGTACATGTATGCATACATGTATTAATGAATGTATGAATGAATGTATAATGTATGTACGTAAATATGTTTGTACTAATATATGCATGTACATTTAAACATGTACATATATACATGTACACACATGCAAACATACATTCGTACATACATTTGTTTAAATGTTTGTACTAATGTATGCATGTACATTTAAACATGTACATATATACATGTACACACATGCAAACATACATTCGTACATACATTTGTTTAAATGTATGTATATTCGAATGTATGGTTATAAGTATATATGTATGTATGTACTGATGTACATATGTATGTGCTTAAATGTACGTATGTACCCGCGCCATTTTAAACGAATATGGCAGTATATCGATGCTCAAACGTATGCACAGTTCATCTGGCATGCGAGAATTGTTTTGGTTTCCCCCTTCCCCATACTAATTAATGGAATTTCGAATAACTCCATTGTTTATTGTCCAATCAAGCTGAAATTTTCAGAATAGACTTAGGTAGCCAATAGCGACTTATATATTAAGCCCCAAGTTTTTATCTTTAAAATTGTGGCTACAGTTACTCTTCGCTGTTGGAAGGGGGAGGGGGTTTGCAGATATCAGCGCTTAACGTGCGTCTAAGGCTCACAGGCAATCATTCTGCGAAAAAATTAGGTCGCTATATCTTACCGTTTGGGCTGTGCGTTGATGACACGTCAGTCACTCAGTCAGAACGAACTACTTTATATATATAGAAGATGAGCTAGATGAGGGATCATACAAAATTTATAAGTAATCTGTTTTCTGATGTTAGTTTCAATATAATTTCATTTCTTTTACTACAAACTTATTCCTTCATTGCCGACAAAAGGTTGGCGGCATAGCGACATATCTCCGACGACATATCTCCGACGCTCAAAAAGCGACATAACTCCGATCGGAGATATGTCGTTTTAAAACGACATATCTCCGATCGGACTTATGTCGTTTTAAAACGACATATCTCCGATCGGACTTATGACGTTTTCAAACGACATATCTCCGACGCTTTAAATAAGTGTTTTGCTGACGGCAAAACATAAGCGTGCCAATCGCCAAATCCTTTCTTCCCTCTCAACACTGAATTCGCTACTTTTCATGTATCATGGGCAAAACATAAGCGTGCCAATCGCCAATTCCCTTTTTCCCTCTCAACACTGAGCAACTTTTTAAGTGTTGTGCGACAACGGTTTCGTTTTTGTGAGCTCGCTTGCGATCGGCACACTGATTCGAAACCAGACAAAATATAGAGCCACGAAACCCGTTATGTATTATTTAAAGCAAAACCAAAGAAATAAAAAAAATTAAATTAAGATATTTATGAAATGTGCATAATTTAAATATAGTAATTTGCCTCTAAATTCATATATTGCTATAATATATGTAGGAGCCCAAATCTATAATAACGTATTTTGTTCCACTGTAAAGTAAGCGAATATACTAAAACCGGGTAAAAATGCACCGTTATGTTTTCTTCTCTGCTTTATGTCATTATTTTTCTTTATTCTGCGAATAGGCAAATGGACATTGCCGTTGTGAAATATGAACAGCAAGTCGGTCACTTGATTTCGTGCGTTCTAAGTGTTCTGACGTGTAGACATGGATTGTGAAAATATAGACTTCGAGTTTCGCGAAGGAAGCCGTGCAGGCTCAAAAGTGTTATTTTCGCTAAATGAACAACAAATTTATATATAAAAATAAACAATTGAAGTCGGGTGAGACGACATTCGTCTGTCGTGTCGCAGGCTGTAATGCCAAAGTATATTTGGCTTTTGATGAAGCGCGAGTTTTCTCTAAAGTGGAAAATATGGCACATAATCATATGCATCAAGGCGCTGAAATGCAAAAGATTATTGCCTTAAGCGAAATAAAAAAAAAGTGCCAGAATAACACAAACACAGATACGAAAAAAGTATTTAATGATGTAATTGCTGAGTAAGTTCATATTTGACTTCACCGTTTTATTCTCGGATATATGTAAATACATATGTATGTACAGATATACAGTAGAGTCCGGTTATAACGACTCTGCTTAAAGCGTCCGTCCGGTTATTGTGACAAAAACTCGATGGCTTGGTTGGTCCCCATACAAACTTATATAAAAGGGACTCCGCTTAGTACGTTTCCGCTTTTAGCGACAAACCGCCTATACAGACGGGATTTTTCACAATTCAACCGGATATTGCGACGGGACCCAAAAAAAATACAGCGAAATAATGCCAAATTTAAGCATCAAACGACGCTGTTAGAAATGTATGTATCTATCAGTGATCGGCACCCTTGCTTGTGTGTGTAGCAGCGACTCTACTCTCTCATTAGTTTTAGTTGTCGCCTTAGCAACGCTGCTGAGAGAAAGAGAGAGAGAGAGTCGAAGTGCAATACCGGCGTCACACAAATGTTTACAGCGTGCGTGTGCAGACCTCATAGCCTATTCCATGAGATGTCCCGTTATATTTCTAGTTTTTTCTGCTTTTTAGACCCTGTACTTTAAAAAAGTACAAAAGGGTCTATTAAGTTTGTGCAAGCCCGAAATGTATGTAACAGGCAGAAGGAGGCGTGGCAGACCCAACAAAGTATATATATTCTTGATCAGGACGACGAGCTGAGTCGATCTAGCCATGTCCGTCTGTCTGTCTGTCTGTCTGTCTGTCCGTCTGTCCGTCTGTCCGTCTGTCTGTCCTGCCCGTTTATGAACACCTAGATCTCTCGGAAACTGTAAGAGCTAGAGACATCATATTTGGCAGTTAGATGCCCCTATAGTGTAGGTAGATCAAGTTTGTTTTAAATTTTTGATACCTCCCCCCCCCTCCCCCAAAAACCGCGAAAAACTGCCACGCCCACAATTTTAAAGATACAATCTTGTGTTTTGGCATACGATAATCTTATGATAATCTTTATCTGCGCTGTGAATTGTGGCTCAATCGGATAATAAACACCGGAGATATTCAAGATTCAACTTCCTGTACTGTGTAGGGGGGAGCAGGGCGAGCGTATGTGTGGTTGCATGCGACTTTACGATATGTGTGCATGTGTGAGTGTTTGTTAGCGTGTGTGCGAAGGAAAGTACAGGGTCTCCTACTGTCGGTTGAATCCGACTGTAGCTTTCCGAGTTTTTTCAAGTAAAACTGAATGCGTAAATTCACCAAATGTGAGTTAATGCGCAAAATGCGCCATAGTGAGCTTCTGAATAATGCATATGTATACGACTAAAAACCTATGTTATTGAATTGAATTTATTAAATTTTTTGTTTTGATTAAAAAATTAATTTCTTTTATTTTAAAACCTATTACAAACATGGCAACCCTAAAATAAACAAAAAAACATTTTTTTTTGCTCCTTTTGGTTATTGCGTCGTCCGGGTATAACGACGTAAAATCGTCGGTCCCTTGAAAGTCGCTATAACCGGACTCTACTGTACTTAAATATGTGAAACAGCTAGCAAGCAAGAAAAAGCACCAAAAATGTGGTATAACTATTTTAAAAACATTTTTGGCGCTTTTTCTTGCCTGTATGTATTAATGTATACACATGTATACATACAGGCAAGAAAAAGTGTTTTTATGGAACATATTTAACTTTTTATAAATATGTATTTTTAATGTGTTCATTTTTGCTTGTAGTATATAGTACATATCTATGTACATACATACATAAGTGCGCGATTTCTTGGTGTTGTATACACATTCAATCATCTCTTTTTTTTTAATTTGTTTATTTTGCCGCGATTCTTTTGCTTCCGCGATTTCTTGGTACTGCATTCATGTGTATGCATGTACATAAATGTATACAGGCAAGAAAAAGCTCCAAATATGTGTGTTAACTTTTTTCGTGTGTTTATGTCGACGAATGTACATAATCAGGCCTGTTCCCATTTACGAAATCGATCATTCGATTTACTTTTTGAAAAAAATGGGCTTCCTAAATTCGATGTATCGTTTTCAAAATGTTTATTGTACTTACACACGAAGCTAATCTATTTCGAAATGGACCAAATATGAAGCTAATCAAAAACGATTAATTGAAATTTAGAACCCCATTTTTTTCAAAAAGTAAATCGAATGATCGATTTCGTAAATGGGAACAGGCCTGAATATGTGATATTTCATTTTGATGTTTCTTTTTTTAATAAATTAGGAAAACAAATGGAGAAGAGGAGATCGACATATGCTATGATACGTTCAAACGCACTCTTCAAAGAAAGAGGCAACCCTTTTTACCCAAATCAGCAAGTACTCCAGAGGAAGTACGCGAAGCGTTCCAAGACGAAAATATAATGAATCGTTTTGGATTCACAAAGGGAAATGATCCAAAAAATTTCTTCAAGAAATTATTCGTTTCAAGCAGCTTTTCATATTGCATATTCGCATCTGAAAAAGTGATCACCTTAATGCAAGCCAATATTCAAGAGCGGGATAGGTATTTTTTAATAGATGCTACTTTTAAAGTATGCCCGTTTGGAGACTTTAAGCAATTATTAATAATCTACATAAAGCATATGCAGAAGGTAATTATTTTTTTATTCGTTTAATTTCATTAGGTAACAAAATATTTTTTTTTTTGTGTTTCAGATAACACCTTTCCTTTTCGTTTTGATGACACGTAAAACGGAGTTATGCTACCAACATTTATTCTTGTATATAGACTCCAATATTTGCTGTTTAAATGGTGCATCATTTACATCAGATTACGAAACAGCGATGCGCAACGCGCTAAAAACCTTGCATCCGAACATGAGTTTCGTATCATGTTGGTTTCATTTTACCCAGGCTTGTAAAAGAAATGCAAGCAAAATTAACGGATTAGACAAAATGCTAAAATCAAATAAAACAGCTTATATGCTCTTTATGAAGTTTTTGTAGTTGCCTCTTTTACCGGAAACTAAAATTGTCGAAGCATTTCAAATTCTTGAAGCGCAAGCAAATGCTTTAGATAAAAAAATATTTTATTCGTTCTTAAAATATTTTAAGAAGCAGTGGCTTAAAAAGGTAATACATAATTTCAATCGAATGATATTCATTTTTTTAACCAAAATATTTTTATTCTAGGAAGGACCTAAAAACATAAGTGTCTTTAAGCGCTCGACTACCAGCTCTGTGGAAGCCTACAATTTGAATCTCGGCAACAAAATTCGAGCAAAAGGGCACTTCTTTAAATTCGTTTTATGTATTATTGATGCAGAATATAAGAAAAGTCGCGAATTTGCTCTGCTTTTTCAAAACGGTGGCATTGGTAATCAGGCACCATCAAAACAATTACGTGTAAGTTGATACAAAATTGAACTAAATCCATAATATTATATATTAATATACATTATTTTCAGGATCGTGCTCAAAAAATTATGGATGCCATGGATCTTTTGGACAAGGGAGAAATAGATATACAGGGCTTTTTGACACGCACTGTCTCCCTAAATGATAGGTTTTCCAAACAGGACCTGTTCGATAATGTGCAAACCGAATCGAATTTGTCGGGAATGTTGCCCGAAATGAAGTCTTCCACATCTTCGCTTTCCTCGGATGCTTCAAATATAAGTCAACTGTCAGATTCTTCCATTGTTCAAATGAATCCATGTAATGTATGCCTTATCAGTCCAAAATCCGTTTTGTTGCGCCCATGCAATCATGTAAATATTTGTTCTACCTGTTGGGATCAAATTCTTGCCCACAATGCGGATAACGATGAAAGTGTTAAACCAAAATGTCCAACCTGCCAGCAAGAAGTGCAAGAAGCAATTCGAAACGTTTTTATATATAATTAATAATTAAATTTAAAATACACATATTTGATTTAACGTTATTTTTCACATCATTTGTGCTATTATATTTGTAGTTTGGTAAATATAACGTTGGGGGACATAGGTATTTTGGGAAAATTTTCTATCTTAAAATTTAACCTTAAAGAGACACATTTTTTGATGTCGGAGATATGACGTCTTAAAACGACATAACTCCGATGAGATCCGCGTTGGAGTTATGTCGTTTAAAAACGTCATATCTATGATCGGAGTTATGTCGTTTGAGAACGTCATATATCCGATCGAAATTATGTCGTTTTTTGAGCGTCGGAGATATGTCGTACCCAAACGTCATATCTCCGACATTAAAATAGCGACATATCTCCGACAGCAAAATGTACTGGTCGGAGATATGTCGTCGGAGATATGTCGTTACCCCATACAATCCAGTGGAGCATTAATATTATGGTAAATAACACTACCAGCTGCTGGCAAGATCAACAGATGCTGAGTTGAATCAACAAACGCACGTTCAAATCTCGAAAATTGGAGCCGCGATATAAAGGGCCATTCATTGTCAGAAAGGTTCTGCCCAAAGGTCGATATCTGGTGGAAGGTATATCACATGCACAACGGAATCAGAAACACTACAAGTCGGTTTACTCCTCCGATAAAATGAACGGAGACTATGCAGACGACCCAGCGAACAAGTCTTGCGAGGACGCTGAGATTTGTAAGGAGAGGTCGACTGTAACGAGCAGTTAACAGAGGCTATTGCTAACAGAATTTCAACAGTGCAGAATGAGTACTATGTAAATAGTTCTGACAAAATACAACTGAACCCTGTGTGTCGGCTAGGCAACGAGTCTCTAATTTTCTGTGTGCACAGGAAGGACCCGGCTAAGCCCGTCCTACGACGAACCTGTGTAAGTATCCTTTAACGAAACGGCATAATCTAGTGTAGGAGGGCATGGTTGTTGGTAGGGCCGTGGTGAAGTGCTTAGGCTATGGAGCCATCTCACTCCCCTAAGCCAGGGTGTTAAGCGTTTTCGTGCCCATTGGCTTGGTTTGCAAGCAAGGGAAACCGATTGTATTTATACGGAGCCTCACTGATACCTGTCCGCATCAGTGAGTATAAAGGACTTACCGTGCTACCGGAGGCTATGGCACGGCGGACACTCCTTCCACTACACTTGTGGGAATTACATGATCAAATTCATTAAAAAAAAAATAGCTGAGATGGCAGAGCGGATGGAAGAGGAGGCTCTGGACGAGGATGGTCGGCCGACACCTCGCGAGGGCTTTGCAAACCATCCAAGAGAGAAGGTTACTTACGCTCAAGCGACCAAATCGGTGGAGGCTGCGATCTTGGCAGTCGACTACCCAAAAAGGCTCCTCACAAAGGAAGAGTTGACCAAGGTGTCCGATGCCTTGGTTGAGAAGATGCGGGCACACGCAGAAGGCAGCCTGAACTTCGACGGCATCCGCTACAGGCCATCATATCCTGTGAGGACGTGGAGGCCAAGGAATGGTTGGTGGCCACGGCGCCGTTGCTGACCATTGTCGAGGGGGTAAAGCTGCACACCTGTCTTTCACACGAGATCCCGGCAATAGCCACAGTCTCGGTATACTTACCGAGGACGGGAGAAGAGACAGCCGAGAGCGCCTTCGGTCTGCTGCAGACGCAGAATCGCGGCCTATCCTCACTTTCGTGGACCCCACTAAAAGTGAGTGATGCCAAGGATGGCGAGCTCATGGTGCTGGGCATTGGAGAGGAAGCGCTGAAGCTACTCTACGAGAAAGGCATGCGGGTTAGCTTCCACTTTGGCAAGCTCCTATGCAGACTGCACAAGGCCAAAACCGCAGAAGAGGCGTCCACAAGCGTGGAAGAGGTGTCGGGGCCGATCAAGGTACCGATTGGAGTCGACGCGAAAGCGGTGGCGATGGCTGCTCTAGAAGCAGGAGTGGACCAAGTGTCAATCAGCGGGCTTGACCTAGACGCACTCTCCATGGAGGCGGACCAGTCGGAGGAGAAGAGCACCACGGTCGGGATTAAACCTAAAACCGATGACGTGTACTCTGAGGAGGAGCCGAAGCTTCAGCAGGTTATTTGCCAGGTCAGACCTGGGGCTGGTGCTGGCCCAGGAGCCGTGGGTCGACAGAGGAAGGATCTGTGGTCTAAGCGGCGAAGGAATGCATGTAATTGCAGACAGCAAAAAGGCATCACCAAGAGCCTGCATCATGCTGAGGAAAGGTATTAATTTTATGTGTCTTTCTCAATTTCTAAGCAGGGACCTAATAGCTATACTAGTCACTGCTATTGAAGGACGGAACAAGACCGGATGGTGCTAGCATCAGCCTATTTCCCAAGAGAGACGGCGGAGGCGCCACCCACCGAGGTTAAAACCCTGGTGGACCACTGCAGGAGCGAGAGACTACCCTTACTGCTGGGGTGTGATGCCAACGCCAACAATATTGCGTGGGGTAGTTCGGACACGAACACGCGGGGTGAGTACCTGCTCGGCTTTTTAATAGATAAGGACCTCACCCTCTTTAACATAGGAGCAGAACCCACCTTTGTCACAAAGACAAGGTCGGAAGTGCTAGATATAACCTTTGGGAATGAGGGATTCTCCAGAATGGTCGATAACTGGAGGGTCTCATCAGAGCCCTCTATGTCGGACCATTGAATAATAATTTTATTCGACATAACATGTAGAACGTCATTACTGCGTACTTTGTATATAGCATAATATTGAAGCGGCAACACTTTGTTAGCCGAAGCCACAATACTTTGTTGTTACTATGTCAATAATACACAAATAACGTATTGCTCTTGTCACTCAGCGACATCGTGCCAAGTACCCTGCACGTTTCAAGTGCAACCGAAATATGATACGTGTTCGGTTCATAATAAGTAGTTTTAATTAAATACCATTTACATAAGTCATAAAATACCAAACTTATCGATGTTTGTACAACATATGCTCGATAGACGTAACATATGTTCGATGATTAGTCGCTTTGCTAAAAAAATTTGAATAAAATATTGGAAAATACACGGCAACCAATTATTTTATAAGTAATTAATTTTACTCTCAACATTTGGCGACCGTGACAGGACCTGGAGGCGATATTGTTCGTTTTGCCAGATCTTTCGTGGAAACTGCAATTGCTGGACAATTCATTTGCACTGCAGATAGCTGGAGTGGCTGGATTTCCATTGGATTGCTGTGAAAAACCTTTCGTTTCGAGCCATCGCGGGATTGGTTGTTGTTGAAAGGAATAAATTTATTAAACGTTTACGCTTACAAGATAAATAACTAATCCCTTTCGTACAATATTGTCTTTACATAAATCGAACAATTGGCGGGAACTGCAACACATACATACGACCACATACATATGTACTTACACCAAACGGAATCTCACACATATATATGTACGTACACCAAACGGAATCTCACACATACATATGTACTTACACCAACGGAATTTCAAGTACATAAGCATTTTGGCGGCAACTACATACACACATTGGCGCGAATTTGGTATATAGTACTTACTTGCAATTATGTGGGTAAATATATCATTATACATGAGGTTATAATTACTAATGGTAGTTCAAGCTTATAGTTACACTCGCTACTTTGCTACTTTTCTCTCGACTCATATTGCGCTAGTCGTATTCAAATATTTTTGAGTTAAATTGGCAGGCAGTAGACACTCATAATGAGTCCACCAACAGCACATGACCAATTAATTTCGCTTAGGCAACAGCGGAACACCTTTCTGAAACATATCGAAAATACAAGAGCTACAGTTATCAAGACCAAGGAGACTTCCAGCGTTAGTGAATGCGAATGCCGTCTGCAAATCCTGGAATCGCATTTTAAACAGGCGTGCCTACTGCAGCAGCAAATTGAAAAGATAGATATAACAGACACTTCTCGTTTGGAATTAGAGGATGCTTTCATAACTGCAAAATCGCCTTTACTAGATCAAATAAATAGAAGCAAACTACAACCAACCTCTGATACAAGCATCCTGAACGCAACTTTAAGTAGTTTAACAAGTCAAAATCGGCTACCAGCATTAAAACTACCAGAATTTGATGGAAAATACGGAGACTACAAACGGTTCATCTCTGCATTTAATAATCTTGTTCACGATGATCAATCCATATCAGTGATTGATAAATTTAACTATTTATTGAGCTGCCTATCAGGAGGAGCACAAAGGGTGATTGAATCGTTCCAGATTAGTGAGGAAAACTACCCCAAGGCGCTGAAACAGCTTCGAGAGCGATATGATAAAAAAGTGCTGATCTTTCTCGAGCACATTAACAACATATTTAATGTGCAAGCGATGTCCAAATCAGATGCAATATCTCTTCGTTCGGTACTCGACACAGTTTCTGCACTGAGAGAATCGTTATTCTCATTAGGCAAGGGAAAGGAGATATTAGATGCTATTTTGATTCATCATGTATTATCCAAAGTCGATATTGACACCAGACTGGCATATGATTCGAAGCAGGATTATGAAAACTTTCCAACGTGGGAAAGGTTTTGCAGCATTCTAAATCGGCACTGTCAATTCTTGGAGTGTAGTTCGAAGCATGTCCCAACGGAGAAGCCGAAGGAAAACAAATCGATGCATAATTCCAGAAAAACAAGTGGATCATTTGTCAATGCTCATGTTACGGTTAATTGTCTTCGCTGTCAAAGTACTGAACATAGCCTTGGAGCGTGCCCCCTGTTTATAGAGATGTCATTTGATGATCGTTTTAAATTTGTTAAACAAGCGTCGCTCTGCCTGAACTGTTTGGGCAAAGGCCACATTGCTTCAAAATGCTCCACTAAGTCTCGATGCAGAGTTTGCCAAGGTCTACATCATACCAAATTGCACAAATACAATGCAACTGCAGAACAAGGATCCTGTATAGCAACTACATCAAGCTCGCAAACAGTCTCTCTTGTATGTCGCTCTACTAGTCGCTCGCTTCTACCCACTGCAGTGGTATTAATCAAGGATAAATACGGCATTTATCAACCAGCAACGGCATTGCTCGATTCTTGTTCAGAAGTTGATTTTATAACTGAAGAATTAGCAAAAAGACTGCAATTAAAGTTGAATCGTTCTGAAACTGAAATTGCAGGTATCGCAGATGTAAGAACAGCTCTAAAATTCGTGGTGACAGCCGCCCTGAAGTCTCGAGTATCGAATTTTTGTTGGTCTTCAGATCTTGCAGTCACTTGGACAATCTCCGTACAGCAGCCTGATCAACAAATAAATACTGCCAATTGGAACATTCCGCAGGATATTGAGTTTGCTGATCCATTGTTCTACAAGCCACAACACATTGACATCCTGATTAGCTCGAAACACTTCTTTAAGATTTTGCTCGCTGAAAAGATATCGATTGGAGAAGGATTTCCATGTATTGTTAATACAGAACTGGGCTGGATTGTCGGAGGAGAGGTTCATCAATCTTCGCAACCGCAAATACGAAGTTGCAATCTTGCAACAACACTTGAATTGGACAAGGCATTAAACAGGTTTTGGGAAATAGAGGAATGTGTCGACTCGAACAACAGTTGCCCACAATCACAGGATAACTTAGCCTGTGAAAATCACTATAAAAGTAATACTATTGTTTTGAGTTCTGGACGTATACAAGTTCGTCTACCGTTTAAAGGCCCTCCTACTTCTCTTGGGACGTCTCTTGAAATGGCAATGCGACGTTTTCGTATGCTTGAAAATCGACTTAATAAAAATACACAACTCAAGAAACAGTACATCGCTTTTATGAGTGAGATCCTTCAACCACATGAGTCTTGCCACTAATGTTGAGTTATCTCAACCTCATAATGTTATTCCTCATCATTGCGTTCTTCGTCCACAGAGCAAAACAACGAAACTTCGTGTTCTTTTCGATGCTTCGGCAAAAACTTCATCACAATTGGCACTTAATGAAATTCTATTTACAGGAGCTAAAATACAAGAAGATTTAATTATCACGCTCTTGTCATTTCGATTACATCGCTATGCTCTCACAGCCGATATATCAAAGATGTATAGACAGTTTATGGTACACCCTGCGGATCGCTGTTTTCAACTTATATTATGGAGAAGTAGCGAAACGGAGCCATTGCAGTTATAGAAATTGAACACAGTTACATATGGATTATCATGTGCTCCATTTCTGGCAATAAGGAGTCTTCAATATCTTGCAGATATGTATACATCCAAATATCCAATTGGTGCAAAAATTCTTAAGAAAGACATGTATGTAGATGATGTTCTCACCGGCGCAGACACCATTATAGAGCTTGACGGCAAGGTTCAAGAGTTGAACTGTATAATGGAACTTGCAGGCCTGCAATTAGCAAAATGGAATTCAAATCACGACAAATGGAGAGCAGGAAGCGAAGAAGTAATAATTAACACCGATGATAACGACATATCCAAGGCACTGGGAATTTCATGGAATCCTCGCAAGGATACATTTTGCTTTCGATATGAATTGCCATCTGTACAGAATCCTACTCGTCGATCAATCGTCTCTGTAGTTGCTCGTATTTATGACCCACTCGGTATTCTAAGTCCTATTATTATTCGGTGCAAAATCTTAGTTCAACAGCTCTGCATACAACGCTTAGGTTGGGATGATCCTCTGACTTCAGCCCTAGCAAATAATTGGAAGGAAATTGAATCGGACTTAGCACACCTACACAAGATTGAAATCCCCCGATATGTAAGCTCATCGAACGGAACCCCAATTGAAATTCATGGATTTGCTGATGCGTCCCAACGTGCATATGGTTGCTGTTTATTTTTGCGGACAATTCAGACAATAAATACAAATAATGAATATTCCAGTACTCTGGTAATTGCAAAGTCAAAGGTAGCTCCCATCAAAGCCGTTTCACTTCCTCGGCTCGAATTGAGTGCGGCAGAATTACTGTGCAAAACGTGGCATAAGATAAAGCACCTCTTTGAAAGGTTTGATCTTAAAATTTTCTTCTGGACTGACTCCAGTATCGTTCTGCAATGGATCGGAATGCATTCTGCAACATTACAATGCTTCGTGGGAAATCGAGTGGCTGAAATTCAAACCAAATCAGTTGGCATTGTGTGGAGGCATGTCGCAAGCAAGGATAATGCCGCAGATATTGTCTCTCGTGGGTGTAAGACAACAGACTTATCAACAACAATTTGGTTTCATGGACCCAAATTTCTTTCAATCTCAGAAGAGAACTGGCCAAAACCTCTTTTTTTAGCAACGGTAGAAAGGCATTCACTTGAATTGCGTAAGTCAGTCGTGTTGAATAGTAGCAATTGTAGGCAGAACAGCAGTGAAACAATCATAGATTACTTGATTACAAAGATCTCCTCGTATAAAAGCTTAATGCGAATTTTCTCATATGTTCTTCGAGTATTTAATCACGTCAGCGCTGATAAAGAGCTGACTTCTGATAAAGCTGAGATGATAACGGCTCTCGAATTACATGAATCCCTTTTACGAATAGCATTCATAATTCAACAAAAGGAATACGCATCAGATATTGCACTTTTGAGAGCTTCAAAATCATTGAAGCCAGATTTGCAAAAGCTTACCCCCTTTCTGTGCCAAACTAAAACAAGATCAGGGACCTTTGACTTGGTAAGAGTTGGGGGAAGACTTACAAAGGCTCCCATCAACTTTGATGGAAAATTTCCTATTTTGTTACCACATAATTCGCCATTTGTGTGGATGTATGCCAATCATCTTCATCGCAAACATATGCATGCTGGAGCAAAGGCCTTGATTAGTATACTTAGGTCACAAATTTGGATTCCTAACGCTCGAAACTTAATGAGAAAGGTTGTAAGACGTTGTATTCACTGCTTCCATTATAAGCCAAAACTATCACAACAGATCATGGGATCATTGCCAGCTGACCGTCTTCTTGAATCTCGGCCATTTCTTGTAACTGGAGTGGACTTGTGCGGCCCATTCTATACCACACATCGCATGCGTGGCAAGGCTCTATACAAAACATATGTCGCTATGTTTGTGTGCTTCAGCTCGAAGGCAGTACATGCAGAGCTGCTGTCAGATCTGTCAACAAATACGTTTCTCCTTGGATTGAGACGTTTTGTGGCACGACGTGGAATTCCACAGCGGCTATACTGTGATAATGCTACAAACTTTGTCGGCGCTAAATCAAAATTGGATATATTTAAAATTCACACATCTAATCAGCTCCCTTCAATTGAAATGGCAGAATATTGCTCATCCATTGGCTGTGAGTTTGTCTTTATACCGCCTCGCGCCCCTCATTTTGGAGGCTTATGGGAAGCGGCAGTCAAATCTATGAAAACATTGTTGGTAAAAAATGCGGCTATGGCAAACTTAACATTTGAAGAATTGCTCACTGTCGTGCTTGAAGCTGAAGCAATTTTAAATTCGCGTCCGCTTACTGCTTCTACTGAAGATCCAAATGATGGAGAAGCAATTACACCAGCCCACATGTTAATTGGAACATCACTTCATGCGCTGCCAGACCAGGCATTACCTGAGAGGACATCAACATTAACACAATTTCAACGTATAACATATATCAAACAGCGGCTTTGGGATCTATGGCGCAGAGATTACATTCATGAATTGCAGCTTCGTTTAAAATGGCTAAAAGAGAACAACAACATTTGCACAGGTCAATTAGTTTTAATTCATGAAGATAATCTACCTTCACAGCAATGGCAATTGGCAAGGATCAGCGCAGTTCTTCCAGGGTCTGACAACCAAGTTCGTGTGGTAGATCTAAAAACAACTAAGGGCATTCTTCGTCGTCCTATTCATAAGATAGCTCCATTACCAATTGAATTGTAATTTGAAAGCGTCGTTTCAACGGGCGGAGTATGTTCGGTTCATAATAAGTAGTTTTAATTAAATACCATTTACATAAGTCATAAAATACCAAACTTATCGATGTTTGTACAACATATGCTCGATAGGCGTAACATATGTTCGATGATTAGTCGCTTTGCTAACTTTACAATGTACCAAGCAAAAGAAAACCTTTTTGAATAAAATATTGGAAAATACACGGCAACCAATTATTTTATAAGTAATTAATTTTACTCTCAACAATACGCTTGATAACAGTGACCGTTTTAAAGCCGAGTCAGCATGGTTCCCATGCCGACCGCTTATATACACATGCAAGTTAACACGCGCAAGGCCGAAAACGCTAACTCCACAATTATACCGGACGCGGCGATGGTAACGTAATATGTTCAGCTTAAGCCTTCTGCAGTTAGTCTAAGAACTCCATCAAATGCGCTCAGTCGCAAAATAAATAATAAATAAAACATAAACATCTTTTTATTAACTTGCATAACTCTCTCTCTCCGCTATACATAAGATATACATAGTCGTCTGTCTATGCTGTCCAACTGTGGGCAGCGCAGCCACGAGACTTTAACCTACTTAGAACTTAAGGAAATATGTAAAAACCAGAAACAACTGAACGTTGGAAGCGGCACCAGTGCTGTTCCTAAATAAAGTAAAATAAAAACACAAAGGATAAATGAACTATTTTACTACACTAGAAACCCGAGAAGGACAGATCGGCCACTATTCAGACACATCTTAGCCTAATAAATGACACAAAGAGGTGCAGCTCCCCCCTAGATGTGGATCACCTTGTGAAAGGGGTGAGCGAAACAGTCCTGGACGCCTTCCACGCAAGCTGTCCAGCGAAGTTAGTTAAATACAGCAGGGATAACCCCTGGTTGAACAAAAAGTTTGCTCAGCTTAGACTTGAAACTAGGAGACTGTTCAATTCAGCCAAGCTGAATAGTATGAACTCTGAAAAGCTCACCGAGTACAACAAGTAGATCCGGGCAAGCGGGCCCACTTTAGAAACTTCGGTACCGGAATAGAGCAGGTAACACCCGCGGTAAGGGTGTTTAAAGCTATCAACAAAGGCAGGACAATTTCTGAGCTTTGCCTCCAAAAAGAAGATGGCTCTTTCACATCGAGTGAAAAGAAGAAGGCCGCACTCCTACTAGAAACTCACTTCCCCTTGTGCTAGAGCATAGATGAGTTACCACCATTAGATAATACAGCTCTAATGAAAATCACCAAGAATCCACACTGGAAACTAGCGTCTGAAATAGTCTTAGAAAATATGTGCTGATGGCCCATTTCAGTCTTACAAATTACCAGGCCCGGATAGTATACTTCCTCGATCTGCAGGAAGGGCAGGAACACCTCCTAGTGTTTCTGATTGAAATCTTCAGGGGTTGCATAGTTCTGGGGCATGTACCCATAGCGTGGAGAACAGCGAGGGTGATCTTCATTCCGAAAGTGGGAAAAAAGGATCCCTTCCTCCCAAAATCTTTTCGGCCCATCAGCCTTACTTCCTTTCTCCTGAAGACATTAGAAAAAATGGTGGACTTTCATATAAGGACCCATTACTTAGAAAAACTTCCGTTACACAGGAATCAGCACGCCTATAGAACAGGCTTCTCAACATAGTCGGCGTTGTTGGAATTAACCAACTCGCTAAAGAAATCCATAACTGCTAAAGAGGTGGCGTTCTGCCCATTCATGGACATTGAGGGTGCTTTCGACAACACCTCACATGAGGTGGTAAAGAGAGCATTAGATATCAGGAATGTTGACCATGGTCTAAAGTGGATAAAGTGGTTAGGACAGCTACTAGACACTAGGATTGCCGAGGTTTCGATCAGCGGCACAACAGTAAGAGCTCAGACTACAAGAGGTTGTCCGCAGGGTGGTGTCCTCTCACCACTCCTGTGGAGTCTGGTAGTTGATGAGCTACTACACAAACTATCGGAGAGTGGTATTGAATGTCAAGGCTATGCTGATGACATTACCATTAACTGTAGAGGTAAATTCTCGCATACCTTATGTGACATGGTCACCCTAGGGCTGCGATTAAGTACTATACATCATTGTGCAGAGATGTGGGCCTTAGCATTAACCCAGCTAAATCCACGATTGTAGCTTTCACCAGACGATATAAACTTATAACCATGCGACCAACTACCATAGGGGAGATAACTATACCAATTTCCACAGAAGTCAAGTACTTGGGTGTAGTACTTGACACACGACTATCGTGGAACGACACGTTGACCAAGCCACTAGTAAAGCCGCTCTTGCGCTGATGAGCTGTAAAGGGCTTGCTGGGAAAAATTGGGGGATATCTCCAAAGATATTGATGTGGATGTATGATCAAACCAATAGTCTGTTATGGAGCAGTTGTCTAGGCAGAACGTACTAACCTGGGGTGCACCAGGAAGCAACTGGCCAAGTTACAGAGGCTCGCCTGTTCATGCATCACAGGGGCAATGCGTACCTGTCCTTCAGCTGCGCTAGACATTCTGTTAGGGCTAACGCCTCTACACATCTACATTAAACAGACTGCGACGCAAGGCTAACAAGGAAAATAGTATCAAAATCACACATTTCAAAGTCGAAAAGAGCGTCAAAAACGAGTGGAAGGGCCTATCCAATACCTACAACGTGAAACCTCACGCCATCAGGTGGTATACGGACGGCTCATTAACAGGTGAAGGAGCAGGGTCAGGAGTCTGTGGGCCTAGATAAAAATTCCATGAATCAGTATTTTCCAGGCGGAGGTAAATGCAATTGAAAAATGCGCAACCTTCAACATTGACCGAGAGTACACCGGTAAAGAGATAGCCATCTTCTCAGACAGTCAAGATGCTATCAAAGCACTCACCGGATTCAAAGTGAAGTCTGGACTAGTCTGGCAATGTATAGGCTCACTAAACAGTCTTAAGCTGTCAAATAAAGTGACCGTATACTGGGTACCCGCCCATGCAGAAGTTCCAGGCAACGAAGTTGCGGATGATTTTGCTAGGAAGGGGGCTAGCAAGCCTCTTCCCGGACCAGAACCCTTCTGCGGTCTTGGACCCAACTTTGTCAGACAAAGTATAAACTCTAAGGCACGAAGGGACAGCGACGAATACTGGGAAACAAACACAGCAAACTGCTCTTAGGAATTTACAACAAGAAGAGAACTGAGAACTGCCTAAGAATGAGGAAAAGTTCACTTAGAATAGTCAACGGCATACTTACAGGATATTGTAGGCTACGTAAGCATCTCAAGCTTAAAATTGTTGACGATACACTCTCTAGACTCTTTCTCGAAGATGATGAAACGACAGAGCACATACTAGGAACATGCCCGGCAGTCAGTAGGTTAAGGCTAGCTCACTTAGGTAACTACTTCCTAGACAGTCTGGAGATAAGAGGTCTTTAACCAAGGAAAATCATCGCATTTCTGCACTCGATTGAACTGGTGGAAGAGCTGTAACTTAATTAGGCAGAGAGCACAACAGATCTTTGAGGTCGCAGTGTTAAATAAATCTGACAATTATAATAAAAATAAATAGTATCGATTGGTCGATACGCACTTTTGAGTTTGGTAATCAACGAAGACGAACTTCATCGCGCGGACGATGTGGCATTCACCATGGCGGCAAAAACTTTAAAATCGGCAGAGCTTAAGCTGGAGCTGGCAAACACTCAAAGGTCAAAGCAGTGGTAATGAGCAGTATACTATAACACCAGAGGGTCGAAACAGGAATGGAGATTGCTGTTAATCGGCGTACCACGTTCATATGGCGAGAGACATGGTCATCAAAAGTCATGCAAAATTTCATAACTTTGAGGTTTCATTTTTCGGACACTTTAGGAGAAGTGATAGCCTCTTGTTTGATTTTTCTGTGAATGGCAAATTGCCTATGTTTACATTTGAGAAGTGCAAAAGTTGCAAAATAAAAACTCGGAAAGCTACAGTCGGGGTCAACCGACAGTAAAAGACCCTGTACCTAGCATCTCAATATAGTTTAATTGCCACTTGCAAGATTGCTAGCCGTTGAATAATTGCGGAGAGAAAAGTTAGGCTGCAAACAACGTGCGCGCTGAGACGAAGATGAAAATGAAGACGAAGCTGAAGCTGAAGACGAATTGCTTGCGATGCGAGTAAGCTAATAGGTTGCATAGTGCAAGACGAATTTGTTGCGATTTTGTGATTTTACTCGCAATGGATTTATCATCAGATGATGAATTGCTGCTAGAAGAAAGTTTATTTCTTAAATTAAAACGAAACAAAAAAGTGAATGAAAGAATTCACCCAATTAATTTGGGAAGAAAAACATACGGCGAATTTCATCATTTATTTAATGAACTGCGACAAGATGAAAAGAAATTTGTGGAGTATACCAGAATGAAAATCAGCACATTTGATTACATTCTGGTAAAAATTGAACCGCTTATTATTAAAAATTGGACAAATTTTAATAAAACCCCAATTATACATGCAGAAAGGGTAATTGTAACATTAAGGTAAAAATTATTATTTCATTCATTTTAAATTTTCATTAAGTTACATTTTTTTTATTTATCTTAATTTGAAAATGTAATAATGTTTCCAGATGAAACGTATTGGCTCGGCTCCTGTGGGGATACAGCATTATCAGAATATTGAGTTGACGAAGATTCAAATGCAGTTGGTGATGGTACAGATACAACATAATTGAAGCCTGGTTTTGAATATTTTGAAGTTGAAAAGAGCTCCCAACATTGTATGCATAGTTATAAACAAAATTCTGCATGTAGAACAACGCAAAAAGCAAGCGATTCGTCTTCAAAAACAGTACTGCACCGTTTCAAGCTTTTCGCTTGCGTTTCGTCTTCATCTTCGTCTTCATCTTCGTCTTCAGCTTCGTCTTCATTTTCATCTTCGTCTCAGCGCGCACTATGTTTGCAGCCTTAGCCAAGGAAAAGGTCGAGCGTAAATTACTCCGAAGCGCATTAGATCTACTAGCGACTGCTGATAGCATGTATGTGTTTTTAATATTATGCATTTACACACATACAATAACATTGTGAGTTTTCTTATTTTTAACAGATTTCGTTACAATAATCGTGACGATAAAACCACATTTATTATGATGTTGAATATCATAATTAATGACATACTCTCTTTATTTTAGTCTATGTCTTATTGTTTGGGCTATGCTTTGATGTGTAGTAAGTCAGGGCTGAGAAATTTATATATGTGTATAGATTACAGACCCAAATAGGATTAGTTAAGTGTTCGTTTCCAAACTTAGAAATTTATTGTATAAATAAAAATCTTATTAAATATGCGTGTAGGGTTGTTGATAATATATCGAAATATCAATATATCGATATATTTTATAGAAAACGATATATTTATATCGGAATATTTTTTTTTGCTAAAACTATATTTTTTTTGTTGATATTTTTACAAATTCGTGCTTTGGTCAGTCGCCCTTTACGGAAGCCCATAATAGGTCCATTTGAAAAGTCCTGTCGATTCGCAACTCGGATGATTGTGAGCTAAAGCTGTACCTAAGCTTGCCGCGAACATCATGGAAAAGTAATCCCATAATAATTTGGAGCTCTAATAAGGCGGCTATTCCGGGACTTTCGAAACTGGCACTCAAGTATCTAAAACCACCTGGAAATTCAGTGCATCCGCCATAAAATGCATCATTTGTGACATACGGATGACTGACTTACACGTGTCGCAACGTGTATTTTTAGATCCTGTACTTTAAAAATTACAAAGAGTATTAAGTTTGTGCAAGTCAGAAATGTATGTAACAGGCACAAGCAGGCGTAGCAGACCCCACAAAGTATATATATTCTTGATCAGGACGACGAGCTGAGTCAATATAGCCATGTCCGTCTGTCCGTATGAACACCTAGATCTCGGAAAGCGTAAGAGCTAGAGACATAATATTTGGCAGTTAGAGCCCCTATAGTGTAGGCAGATCAATTTTGTGTTAAATTTTTTATACCTGCACCCCTTCCCAACAAACCGCGAAAAACTACCACACCCACAATTTACAGATACAAACTTGTGATTTAGCTTACAACTAGCATATACACTGCTGCCCACAATTATACGACACCTTATAAAGTTTTGTTTCAGCCCTCGTAGGTGAATGGAAACACACAACAGATCAAAATAAAGTATGACGAATAATAGAGCAAAGAATAATGCACAAAATGTGCTATTCTGATTTCTGTTTGCATCTCTCGTTTTTAAGTAACGGTAAAAAAAGCACACACGCTTTGATTTTGGATAGGCTGCAATTGTAACAAAATTATACGACACATTTCATTATTTTTGTATATTGTCAATATTTCTTTTTATTTTTTATTTAATAATTAAATCTTAATAATTAATAAAGCCGCCTTCAGCTTTTCCAACTTCAAAAAATTAATTAATTAATTAATTAATTTAATTTTTGTTAATGTTTTTGTCCAAGAGAGAGCGTTGCCTTAAAATTTCATTTCTCAGTCATTCTACGCTCTCAAATTTATTATTGTTGGCATAAACTCGCCTGGCCAAGATACCCCAGATATTTTCCATTGGATTAAGGTCAGGAGAGCAAGCCGGCCAATCCAAAACATTTCCGGAATGGTCCTCCAGAAGCCGTTGCGTTTCTTTACTTTTGTGAATAGAGGCATTATCCTGCATGAAAACAAAATATCTCTCACTATTTTCCTCCAAAAATGGCAGAAGCCGATCCCGCAATACGTTTTTGTATTCCGCGCTATTCATCCGTGAGCTTTTGGAGCACAGATCAAGCGTTCCAGGCGCATGAAATGCTCCCCAAACCATTGCGGATCCGCCTTCGAAATTCCGACTTGAAAATAGAAGGGGATCCTTACGCAAATCGCGCCAATAGTGACGAAACCCATCTGGGCCGTCAAGATTACATTTTTTCTCATCAGAAAAAATAATCTAAAAGAAAAATATTGATATACCCCTTCTATTTTCAAGTCGCAATTTCGAAGGCGGATCCGCAATGGTTTGGGGAGCATTTCATGCGCCTGGAACGCTTGATCTGTGCTCCAAAAGCTCACGGATGAATAGCGCGGAATACAAAAACGTATTGCGGGATCGGCTTCTGCCATTTTTGAAGGAAAATAGTGAGAGATATTTTGTTTTCATGCAGGATAATGCCTCTATTCACAAAAGTAAAGAAACGCAACGGCTTCTGGAGGACCATTCCGGAAATGTTTTGGATTGGCCGGCTTGCTCTCCTGACCTTAATCCAATGGAAAATATCTGGGGTATCTTGGCCAGGCGAGTTTATGCCAACAATAATAAATTTGAGAGCGTAGAATGACTGAGAAATGAAATTTTAAGGCAACGCTCTCTCTTGGACAAAAACATTAATAAAAATTAAATTAATTAATTAATTAATTAATTTTTTGAAGTTGGAAAAGCTCAAGGCGGCTTTATTAATTATTAAGATTTAATTATTAAATAAAAAATAAAAAGAAATATTGACAATATACAAAAATAATGAAATGTGTCGTATAATTTTGTTACAATTGCAGCCTATCCAAAATCAAAGCGTGTGTGCTTTTTTTACCGTTACTTAAAAACGAGAGATGCAAACAGAAATCAGAATAGCACATTTTGTGCATTATTCTTTGCTCTATTATTCGTCATACTTTATTTTGATCTGTTGTGTGTTTCCATTCACCTACGAGGGCTGAAACAAAACTTTATAAGGTGTCGTATAATTGTGGGCAGCAGGTAGCAACCTTAATCTGTGCTGTGAATTGTGACCCAATCGGTTAATAAACACCGGTGATATTCAAGATTCAATTCCCTAAACTTGGTAATTGGTAAGGGCGGAGCAATGCGAGCATGCAGTTAATGCGTGGTTGCGTGTGACTTTATGATATGTGTATATGTGTGAGTGTCGATTAGAGTGTGTGTGTGTGTGGAAAGAACAGGGTCTCCTACCGTCGGTTGCATCCGACTGTAGCTTTCCGAGTTTTTTTTTTAAAGGACAAAAAAATATCAAAAAATACGATATATTAAATAAAACCGAAAATATCGTTGATACGATATTTTAAAAATATTCGACATCCCTACATGCGTGATTACACTGAGGGAAAAAACTTAGTAAAAATCACTATATTGTAGTTGAATTGAAAATTTATGGGTATAAAAGTCAAGCTAAGTTAAAAAAAAATAAAATTAGATTAACCGCCAAATTATATATGATGCACCACATTTTTAATATTTTTATAATTTTTTTTTTTTTATAAATTTTTTTTCATTTTATAAAATTTTTACATTTATTAAATATGTTTATATTTAAATTTTACATACCAAATTTACTTGTCCGGCTTCGCGGTTCGAATTCACGACTCCTCCATGGTTAACACTCAACGCTGTTCACTGTCGCCTTCGGAACGGGTCGTGAGAACTACAACCAAAAAAATCCATAGTGCTGTAAAACGATTTTCTACCAAAAATGTGGCATCCTTGTGTTATTGCATGGATAGTTATCAGAATGCGACTCTGTTTGCAGTAATAATAATTTAAATAAATGAAAATATGTGTTTAAAAGTAAATTCTATAACTATATTTGCATCCAATACCAGTAAATTTTTATTGTTTTAGTCAGTGGATAAATAAAATGTATGCTTTTGAGGGTATTTTTATAGATATGTATTTAAATTGGAAGAGTAAATCATGTTATTTAGATTTATTTACTGAAAATTACTCAATATTGGGATTCCTAAAAATGATTTTGATTTGCTTTTAGAAAATCAAAATCAGTGGACGGATTTGGATTTGATTCGCTTCTGATTTTCAGAACCTCTGGCAGCCTTGCCAAACAGTGGCTCCGTCCACTTCAAGGCACAGGTCCTCTTTCTCTTCAAATTCTAAAACATATTTAAAACTTTAAATAATTTAGTAATTATTACAAAATTACAGAATGCTTACAAAGTATTCCATTTTCAAATAGCTGTAATAAACACCAAGTGTTGCCACTAGTTTTCTACGTAGTAAACGGTCACACAAGGGTGAACGGTCTTTAGGAGTAATTTGATTTTATTAGACAAGATTTAAATACAGTCAACAATCAAACGCATATTAAACCATGTAAAAATACGGTTACCTATTTTCTTCATAAAAGAACTGCAAGCTGTAAGCACGGATTCAAACTTAGCGCTAAACGTGTTTGTGACTCTTTAAGACCGTTTGTTCAGTGTAAACACCTAAAAGGTCGTAGCCCAAAAAAAAAGTCGGAAGACCTGAGTGTAACTTCGGCATTAGTTTGTTGTTAATTTGCATACGATAAATTTGAACATAAAATAATCGATATTTAAGCCAGTACAGCTGATGTAGCCATTTCACTGACTCCGCATGTATTTTCACCTCGGTATACACGATAGTAACCCTGTTCACCCCAGTGTGAACCCCATGAGTTCTTAATAATCCAATACGGTAACGTTTTTTTGAAATTGGGATATTCCGAAACGCCATATCCAACAATTAGAACACCATGATCTAAATTTTTTTTAGAGCACAGAACTGACCAGGGATGCGAGACTCCGCCACGATAGAATTGCATAGCATTAGCATTGATACCTAAAGAATATAAATACAAATTTATTAGTCAATAATTACAAATAACAACAAACAAAAAAATGAGTTGAGTTCATTTCACCAAACCAAGTAGATATATTTTTTTGGAGCCGCAAAATCCGAATATGAATTCCGTAGTGCAAAAATCTTTTCGAAAATGTAGTGCACAGGGTTTCCGGGCTAAGGTCAGCAGATTACAATCTGTAATACCCGACAACAGTAAGTAGGACTAGAACGGCCATTCTTGCAAGGACAGGAATCTACGCTTACCTACTTCCTAATTACAGCACAGACGACCTCACGGTAGTTGCCATAGAAGACGGAAAGGAGGGGCAACTGCTCCTAGCGTCCTGCAACATGGAACTGAGGACTTTGCTTGATGCCCCTGGTGCGAGGAAACTGTTACTGATAATAGAACCAGATTCCAACGCACATTACGTAATGTGAGGAAGTCCCGATACCATACTTTACTAACGTACATACTACAAACTAGCCTAGAGATTAAGAATATAGTGAGCGAATGCACCTACATAGGTCCAACCTCCTCCAATATATTAGATCTAACACTGTCAAACACAAATCGGGTCAAGGTCACGAACTGGCGATTCTCGGACGAGCCATCATTCTCAGACCATAAGTATATACTTTTTAACGTGATGACTGGTTGGAGGGAACCACCAAAAGTCTATCGAAACCCCCGGAACACAGACTGGATAAGATTCGATAGCAAGTTGGAGGTCTCTCTTGCCAGAAAGCCATCACGAATTCGATCAGTGTCAGATCTGGAGGATTCCCTGGAAATCCTCTCTGGCAATCTGAACAAAGTGTTCAGGCAATCATGCCCGATATCCAGAGCCAAGCGAAAAGACAAGCCACAGTGGTGGAATAAGGAACTGGCGGCCCAAAGGCAGGACCTTAATGAGTTCTTTAAGCGGGCAAAACAGGCAGATACGAAAGTACCCGGGGCCGAGTACAAAGACAGGCTAAAAGCATACAAGTCAAACATCAGGATTGGCAGAAGAGACTCCTGGCAGTCATTCTGCGCAAGCATAGAGCGGACGACTGACACAGCCAGGCTGAGGAAGCTGATCTCGAAGAAGCAGGCAACACAATGCCTACTTAGAGACGATGACGGCACTTGGGCTGACGACGGGGCGGATTCGCTCAACATGTTACTCAAAGCGCACTTCCCCGACTGCGCACCGGTCAAAGACGATCGGGACGATCGCATATACACAGAAAAAGATGTCTCTGAGGACATAATAACGGAACAAGCAATACGCTGGGCAATTAAATCCTTTGATGGATACAATTCTCCGGGACCGGACGGCATTTTCCCAGGCATGCTACAAAGACCTAATGAGAGGATCATTTCATGGTTAAGAGAAATTTTCGTTGGATGTCTCACATAGAGCTACGTGCCAGTAGCTTAGAGGGTAGCTAGGGTGATCTTCTTGCCCAAACCAGTAGCATACCCGAAGGACTACAGGCCAATAAGCCTGACATCCTTCCTCTTTAAGATCCTAGAAAAGATTCTGGACCTCCACATAAGAACAGCCACCAACTACTCCATTGTGGAACACAACCAGCATGCTTATTCAAAAGGAAAATCTACGGAGACGGCGCTACACTCTCTGGTAGCCTTAGTCGAAAAGGCCCTTGAAACTAAGGATTATGCTTTGGGGGCCTTCCTAGATATATCAGGAGCATTTAACAATGTAAACACTGCAGCAATAATAGAAGGCCTAGGAGCCACCAATGCCGCGATACCCATACAACTTTGGACTGCCACTCTGCTAGGCAGAAGGAATATACAAGCAGAATTTGGTCGAGACATAGGTCACAAAGAGGCACGGAGAGAAACACCGCAAGGGGGGTCCTATCACCACTGCTGTGGAATCTAGTAGTCAACAAACTTTTACGACAATTTAAAGGCAGGGCACCCAAGATAGTTGCCTATGCGGATGACATAGCCATCGTAATTACGGGGAAATGCCATCATGATCTGAGCTCCGTGATGGACTCCACATTGAGTGAGGTACAGGAGTGGGCCTTGGCAGCCGGGCTCAGTATCAACTCGGACAAGACGGATCTCATCCTCTTCACCAAGAGGTAAAAGGTGCAAAGGTGGACTGCGCCAAAATTTAACGGGTTAAGTCTAACGCGCTCTATGCATCCAAGCAGATAGTTGGCAGTACCTGGGGGCTTTCATTCTTCCCTGATGCATTTAACATACATAGCAGTATTTCGTCCAATACTACTATATGATATCCTGGTTTGGTGGCCGGCGACAAAGAAATCTACCTACCTCAAAGCGCTAACACCTTCGCGACACTCTTCACACGATGCCTTGGTACTGCTACCGAAGCCTGGGAAGCCACCGGAGAGCGCATCGGCATATAGGCCGATCTGTCTGCTAGACTCGGCCGGGAAGGTCCTGGAGAGAATTATCTGTGGCCGGATAGAGGAGGCGATATCCCAGGCTGGCAACTTGTCGCCTAATCAATTTGGCTTTAAGAAAGCGAGGTCCACAGTCGATGCTATTGGCAAAGTCGTCAGCATTGCAACAGACGCAATAGAAGGCACACGGTGGAAAGGAGGTAGCAAAGAGTATTGCCTAGTCGTGACGCTGGACGTCAAGAACGCTTTCAACACCGCAGACTGGGACAGTATCCTGGGAGCGCTAGTCGCCTTCAGGGTACCCGAGTACCTCATACGTATAGTGAAGAGCTACTTCGCTAACAGAGTTCTCCTTTTCGAGTCCGCCGGTGGCACAGAGTCGCATCGTGTCTCTGCGGGTGTCCCCCAAGGGTCGCCATGTACGACGGACTCCTGCATCTCGAAATGCCAGAGAGAGTGTCCACTATCGGCTTTGCAGATGACGTGGCACTGGTAGTGGTTGGTAAACACGTAGCGACCGTAGAAGAGGCGGCCAATAGGGCAATCACACGGATTAGCTCCTGGCTAGACTCCGTTGGCCTGCAATTGGCAGCCGAAAAGACCGAGGCGGTGCTGGTGTCTAGTAGGAAACGAGTGGAGCAAGCCAAAATCAACATTGGTGGAGTGGAGATCATCTCGAAACGTGCCATTCACTACCTAGGGGTCTGGTTGGACTGTAGGCTCAGTTTTCGCGAGCACATCCAGTTTACGGCAAGGAAGGCAGCGGTTTGCGCCAGGACTTTGGCTAGGATTTTACCGAACACTAGGGGCCCGAGGCAGTGCCGAAGAGTTCTGCTGACAAGTGTGGTTCGGTCAACCATCCTTTATGCAGCTCCAATCTGGTCATCAGCAATGGAGATCAAGTCGTTTAGGCGTTGCCTGGAATCCGCCTACCGGTTATGCGCTCTAAGGGTATGCTGTGCCTTTAGAACGGTCTCCGATGACGCAGCTCTAGTGATAGCTAGCCTGGTGCCCATTAGCGAGCTGGCCAGGGAGGCCAAGGAGAGATGGGAAGCGCGTGACGCGACAAACCATGCCCAAATTAAGGCAGAGGGCAGAAGACGAAGCCTGCGAAGATGGCAGACCCGCTGGGAGCAGTCAGCTAAAGGCCGTTGGACCTTTAGTCTGATCCCCCATCTTAAGCCATGGGTCGCGAGGAAGCACGGCCAGGTGAGCTATTACTTATCCCAGCTCCTAAGCGGCCATGGCTGCTTCCGAAAATACCTGCATGGTTTTGGGCACGCAGCCAGCCCGGCATGCACATGGTGCCCTGGGGAGGTGGCGGAGGACGCAAATCACGTGTTGTTGGAGTGGCAGAGGTTCGCACTCGAGAGAGAGGCGCTGGTCAGACGCATTGGTGCGTTCGATAAGTGCAACTTGGTGTCTAAGATGCTGCAGAACCTGGACGCGTGGGAAGCAGTCAGCGAGTTCGCGACCCTGACCATGCGAGAGCTGCGCAGGCTAGAGCGTATCAGCGCGGTCTAGGACTGGGATAAAGGGAGATGCTGTGGAGAAGCAAAGCCTAGGCGGTGGTCCCGAAGCAGCACTAACTTAAAACCACGATCTAACCCATCCTTAGCATTTTATTAATTTATTTAATTTTATCTATAATCTGCTAGGTTACGGATCCCTATGTTTAGTTTAGTAAATTAATATTTAAAAAAAAAATTAATTATTTAAAAAAAAAAAAAAAAAACCTCAAAGCGCTAGACAGGGTTCAGCGACAGGCTCTGGTCTGTACCATTTGTACCGTCTAAAGCATTACACATACGCTCAGCTACTGGCGTGGCAGACAACGTCTCTCTGCCACGAACAGCATTAGCGAGATCTAGGTGTTCATACTGATCTTATATATATATATACCTCAATAGACTTCATTGTACGTTTTTTAAAGTACAGGGTCTAATAACCGAAAATCAGAAAATGAATTTTCTGTACTAAACATAGGGTAGGGCACGCGTGATTTGCGAATGCGGGTATATAAGTATGTACATACATATGTGTGAGTATTGGTTATGTGTTTGTGTGTATATTGTTGGATAGTTGGATAGAGTCTAGTATGCATAATTAGTGAGCGCGCGAGTCTGTTAGGATGGGCCTCAAGCTTGACCTGATAATTTGCTTTCATTGTGGAGATTACATAAGTGATAAATTCTACATGTAAGTCTTGGAGGATATTCTCATTCCTCATTACTATTATAATAGTAATCGTCAAATTGGTTTAAACTGCAAGATACAACAGTACTTTATATTCCAGTTTTAAAGGAGAACGGCCGTTTATAAACCAATGTAGACTACATACTAGCTTTTAATTTCAGATGGGATCTCTTCGTTTCGATGTGTTTACGCCAAGTAAGACGCCTATCCAGGTAAACACCAAGGTATGTCACTTCTGTTGTTTGTGGAATGTGTATGTTGTATGACAGCCAAAGCAGGGCAAGTTTGTCTATTGACGGTGCAGCTGACGTGTTTACACTTTTGCCCATTAACTTTGACGCGCCAGTCTGCTAGCCACTTTTCTAAGATCACCAGATGAAATGATAGATGCTCGGTTGCTGTTATTGGACACTTGGAGCGACTTAGGATTGCAATATCGTCAGTAAATGTTGAATTTGTTGTAAGACTGTTTGTGGGTATATCTGCTGTGTATATGATATACAGAGTCGGTCCGAAAACGCTGCCCTGGGATACACTAGCCTGAATTGGGCTATATTCAGAGAGACAATCTTTCCATCTTACTGTGAAACTTCTTTGTTGGATGTATGACTCCATTATATTAAAGATGTTTTGTGGAAGATCAAGTTTGATTTTGTGACGCTATCCATGCGGTCGAAAGCTTGTGCGACATCCAGAAAAACAGCTGAGCAATAATCCCGTCTTTTAAAATCATTCCGTATCTCGGAAGTTATTCTGTTTACTTATTCAGCAGAAGATCTGTATGATGATGGCTCAGTCTTGTCCTTTCCAGGTTTGTGAATTATGATGACAGATTTTCTCCATTGTTGAGGATAATGAGCCAATTTCATCATGCTGTTGAATATTGTGGTGAGGACATATACTGCACAGATCGGCAATTCAATGATTATCTTTGCCCACTCTCCAGTTTTTGTGTGTAACGGTGATTCACTCTCGGTTGACATACGCCAGATTTAGCTGTTTGCTGTTTGGGGAAAGCTGCTCCATATAATGTTTTTGGTCTCGGTTTCTTTCCTGCACTAGAGCAATGCATAATAAATGTTGCCATTTTGTAATCTTTCCTTCGAGGCAGGTGTCAGCGAGCTTGCCATTCAAGCCGGATTCTCTCTTGTAGATTAACAACTCTGCAATGTGTTTGAAACATGACTTATAAATGAAGCTCAGTAGCTATTCTTGCTAATGAAGCTCAGTAGCTTTCTTTCATGGAGTGGAATGTTTATACAGAAACCAGTGATTCGACTGAGCTATCTATATCATCTTTAGAATGGATATTTGGGAAGCAGTCAATATGGGAAATTATATACTTCTTATATTTAATCCAGTCTGTTTTGCTAAAAGTAAGATGGCGTGGACGTTCCGAGAGCTGCGGACGGTCATAAAGTTAAAGCAGAATTGGTGAGTGATCCGATGATAGATCTGTTAAGTGTTCCACGCAAGCCTGAGTGTACGGCACTCTTCTAGTAACTGCAAAGTCAATCAGATCGGGTTGCTTTTTTGGATATGTAGGCCTTACCGAAGAAATTAGGCATTAATGCATTAATTAAGGAATTTCAGGAGCTTACATTTGTGCTGTGAAATGCGATTCGCATTCCAGAATGTGAAGATTTCTGAATTAGAAAGGTTTCTGCTTGATTAGAAGCTCCAGGAGAAGGTTCTGATTGCGCATAAGTTCCTGCATTGTCTGTTGTATTGCTACCATCGTGTTTGTTGTAGTGGTTTGTTTCCCTAAGCAACTGGGATGGATTTGTAGGGGTATAATGGGCAGTAATTAAAACTGAAGATAATAAAGGAAATGGAAAGGAAAGAGTTGTCGAAGTATTGATATACTCTCTCAGTAATTAATCATATTTAGTTTACATGACAATTGGAATCCATCATTTTCAACACTTCCATTTAAAGCCTCGTATGCACCATCCCGAAAATTTACATTTGCTATATAAAAAGCATTGACATGAAATTTTTACTGCACGGAATCGTTAGGTTCATCGGTTGGCTTGCATTATTATAATCGAAAGCTATTGTGTGGATCGTGTTGGATGCTATTGAACAGTTGACATTTCGTGAGGAATAAATAAAATCAATTATAGCCTCGTATGCACCATCCCCAAAATTTCGTGTGCGGAAACTACAATATATTCCGTATGTGTGAATTGTATGAGTGGGACATAACTGCTTTTATCCAGTGGGGACAAGGACATATGACTAATTAGTAACACTTTTATTTGTAATTGGTACCAATTTTTTTTCACCTGTTTTACCAAAATGAAAATATGTATTTTGTAACTAAAAAATGAGCAACGTAATATAGGACCTGACAAGGGTAATATTGGGGTACTTGTTACCGCCACCATACAACAGTTTTAAATTTGAATTTGCCGCGTAGTATTTTGTTTTCTCAACACTAAAAAATATGTATCGATAGAACTCGCGCCGATAGCTGAATAATGCGGCGCGAAATAGTACGATAGTTTAGTAAGGCAAACGTTCAAGGAGAACAAGACGATTTTTTTAAGCTATCTGTATTAATTTTGAGTTTAAATAAATATTCTTATTACAATTGCTATTAGAAGCGTTATTTTGAGTTTTCCTTGGTGCTACCCGCAACAATCTTTAAAAAATCATCTTTACCTAGCGTGTCTTCGAACGAGTTATGTTCCACGCATGGAAAATTATACAGTTATTCGTGTGTATTGTGTGCAAATATATAAACAAAGATCAGTGAAATAAATTCATATAAAAACAGTTACTGCGTATATAAGAACAATTAGGTTCCGCAGTTTCAAGTAATACGAAGAATTTATGTAACGGGTTTGGCTTAGAAAACGTACGTACATTTTACCGTTCGAAGCGTCTCAGCAAATGCACACATACATAGACATTCGTATGCATGTACATATAAAGACAAACTATACACGCAAATTGCTGATGCAATTGTGAACTTAAATTGCGTACGAATTTTGAGTGTCAAATAAGTTCATACTTCTATCTACAAATGCTGTGAATAGGGGCATAGCTAGCACATGCAAATAAAACACCCCCAACGAAATAGAAGTTTTGAACTAGTAATATAATAAAAAGAAAAGCAATCCATAAAGCGTGTAAGATGTTATCGCGTGAAATTGTATGCCATTTCTGTAAGCGGCAACGCGCTGACAATGATGTTATTTGGGTGCAATGTGAATACTGTAAACTGTGGTATCATTTTGAATGTGTAAGAGACGAGACTCCTGGTAACCTAAAAGGATGGGCCTGTAGGAGATGTGAGCACGTCAACGTTGGAGGAACTCTTACCCTGGCAAATAACCCCAACATGGCAGACCAGGCTTCGCCGGCTGCAGTTCAAGCACATCAGTCGCCAAAGGTTGCAGTAGACCCAAATAAACACATCTTAACCACACCGAATGAAGCTCTACCACAGTCCAGCGAGCAACATCAGCAGAAAATGACTGGAATTGAACAAAACTTGACAAATCTTGACACGGGAAATAATATAAACAATTCCACTAATAATCTTATATTGCAGATGTTGGAAGAAAAGCGTAATATTGGTCTGTATTTAGGCCCAACTAACGCACAATTAGCGGTAGGTCAGGTATTCCCAGCTGAGCTGCCAGCGTTTAATGAAAATTCAGAAGAGTGGCCCGCGTTCATTAGTGCTTTTGAAAACAGTACCACTGCGGCCGGATTTTCTCACGTCGAGAATATGCTACGACTTCAGAGATGCCTCAAAGGAAAGGCATATGACCTTGTAAGGGACAAACTGCTCTTGCCGTCTATGGTACCCGAAGTTATAAGTACCCTGAAAACCTTCTTCGGACGCCCGGATCAGATACTGGATCATCTAATTGATAAAGCAAGAAAGATCACCGTGAACAAAGATAAGCTAGATTCTCTCATAGATTATGCACTAGCAGTACGCAACATCTGTGCCACTGTGGAAGCTTGCCAACTGTATGACCACTTAAACAATCCAATGCCTGTTCGCGAGTTAGTCGATAAACTTCCAAACCAGTATAAATTAAACTGGGCCATGCACCCCAAAGATACTGGAATTGCATCAGTAAAGAATTTCAGCGACTGGCTATACACTATAGCGCAAGCAGCATCCACTGTAGTTTCGATTTCACACCAAAAGCCAAGTAGCGTACACACACATACCAACCAGGAACGAGAGACGAAAGAACAGAGTGGAATAGACCATCAACAGAACGTTCCTCAGAGTGATAATAGAAGTCTACAATGTGCAGCATGCAACAACCCACAGCATGAGATCACAGATTGCGATATATTTTACGGTTTGCCATATGAGAGAAAACAACAATTGATACGTGAAAAGGGACTATGCCACAAATGTCTTAAAGCTCACGGTAGAAAATGTAACTCAACAAGAATATGCGAAGTCGGTGGGTGTGAATCACGACATCATCCTCTACTACACAAGGGGAGTCAAAAGAATGCTGTTGTGTCCTCTCATCAATCCAAAAAATACTGACCATGACCAATTCTTCCGCATCGTACCGGTGAAAATCTACAACGGGAATACATCGATAGAAACTTTCGCATTCCTAGATCCTCAATTACTTTGATGGATGAAAGATTCTTCAAACGTTTAAATCTATGCGGCCTCTCTGACCCAATATGTATGCAGTGGACAAATGAAACTACAAGAGCAGAGAGCGATTCACAACGAATAAATCTTCGCATATCGGGCGAGACTGATAAAAACTATTGGCTAAACAATGTTCTCACAATAAAGAATCTTGGACTTCCAAATCAGACAATAGATATGGAAGCATTAACTGCGAAATACCCGTATCTTAATGGCCTACCAATCAAGTCATACCACAACGCCGAACCAATGTTGCTAATAGGTACTAACAACTGGAAGCTTGCCGCGGAAGGTACGCGAGGGAAAGTGGAACGAACCAATCGCTACCAAATGTATGCTCGGATGGGGACTACAAGGCACCACAAGCCGCAATAAGTTTATCTCTATGCGTCATTGCCAATGCAGCTGGACCAACATCGAAGAACTTGTTAAAGAAAGCTTTAACGTTGAATCTGTAGCGCCTAAGACATTTCGCTCTATCGACTATGAAAAGGCTTTGAAAATTCTCGATGACCCTTGCGTTAAATTAAATGGACGATATCAGGTTGGGTTGTATTGGCGTGACAAAGACGCAATATTGCCCGAAAGTTACAGCAATGCCTTAAAACGTCTTAATTGTCTCAAATCTAAAATTAAAAAAGATCCTGAGCTGGGAACAAAGATTCAACAACAGATCGACAACTTACTTACGAAAGGCTACGCAACTGAGTTGGTGGAAAAGGAGGTCGAGACCTTAAACACACTTATCTGGTATCTCCCAATATTTATAGCCAAAAATCCTAATAGACCCCAGAAGATTAGATTGGTTTGGGACGCGGCGGCTAAATCCCATGGAAAATGCCTAAATGATTTTATGTATAATGGACCCGATCTTCAAAACCCACCCACAGAAGTCTTAATGGCATTCAGAGTTGGAGCGATAGCAATCTGCGGCGACATCGCCGAGATGTTCCATCAGATCCAGATACAAGAAGCAGACATGAACGCCCAACGTTTCTTATGGTGGAACGAAAGTACTCAAAGTGTAAAAGTATTTGTCATGCGCAGAATGACTTTCGGTATATCATGTGCACCATGTACAACACATTATGTACGAGATGTAAACGCCAAGCAGTATCATTCACAGAGCCATCACACAAGCGCACTACGTCGACGACTATATAGACAGCCTAGATAGCGAAGCCGCAGCGATTGAGATTGCATCCAAGGTCAGAGAAATACATTCTGCAGGAGGTTTCCACATGAGAAACTGGGCGTCCAATTCCATGAATGTGATGAAACATCTACAGGGCGATAACATTACTACACAAACACCCAAACAGCTCGGAGACCCAGAGAAAGTTCTAGGTTTATCCTGGGATCCTACAACAGACACGTTCAAGTTTAATTTCAGGTTTGCCAAGCTGAAGAGAAACATCATTGCCGAAGGAGTAGTTCCAACAAAGCGAGAATTGCTGCAAGTCCTTATGTCGGTATTTGACCCATTAGGCCTGCTTGCTTGGTTTACCATAGACCTAAAAAGAGTTGTTCAAATGGTGTGGCGTGCAGGAATCGGCTGGGATGATGAGTTACCAGAAACACTCCACGATCCCTGGAAGAAATGGATAGATATGTTACCACAAGCCGCTGCTGTTGAAATCAACCGGCAGTACTCAATCCTCCTTCCTAATACTGATTGCGTCGAGTTACATACCTTTGTAGATGCCAGTGAAAATGGATACGCAGCTGTCTGCTATCTGCGCGTAACCAAAGGAAATAATGTCACCATATCACTGCTTGCAGCAAAAAGTAAAGTCGCCCCACTTAAACCCTTGTCAATACCTCATATGGAGCTCGTCGCTGCTTTAACCGGTGCACGGCTAGCGCAAAAGATTCGAAATACTCGCAACTTAGAAATCGATAAATATAGCTACTGGACTGATTCGAAAACCGTGTTATCATGGCTACATATGGACCCCCGAAGCTTTCACGCTTTCGTAATGCATCGCGTTGGCGAAATTATAGAGATGACTGATGTGACAGAATGGCGTTGGATCCATACTAAGTTAAACATTGCAGACATGGCAACAAAGTTCGTAGCTAAACCAAACACAGAGGAATGGATTCATGGCCCGTCATTTCTCCGACAACCAAAAGAAGAGTGGCCAAAGGCAAGTAAGGATGTAATCTCAATTGGCACTGAAAGCTCGGACATACGACAGCAGTGCTGGGTCGTGCAGAGGACAAAGACAGCAGCTCTACAACTTAATACGGAATGTATCTCTAATTGGAAACGTTTGTATCGAGCCACGGCAACTTTTTTACTATACATAAAGAAGCTTCAAGCTAAATGCTCAGGAGACACGGAGCCAAAATTTCTTACACACCCGTTGATCACCCTAGCCAAGCGTTTACTAATAAAAGTGGCACAAAGAGAAGCATTTCCCTGCAGAGATCGAAGCCATTCAATCAGGTCTCCCGTGGAAAAAGGCTAGTGAATTGATCGCTATGAACGTCTACATAGATGAAGATGGTTTACTACGAACGCAAGGCCGAGAAGAAAAAATGGATCCTAATAGAGATCAGATCATGCTTTCAAAAGATGGCCATATAACTCGACTGATAGTAAAGCATTATCATGAAAAAAACCACCACCTATTCCACGAGGGAACTATTAATCTAATACAGAGCAAATTCTACATCCCACCACTACGCGTAGTATACAAGACCGTTCGAAAGGCATGCCAAAGATGCAAAAACAGTTCTGCCAAGCCAAACCCGCCTCAAATGGCAGCATTACCAGTAGCTAGGAAGGCAAGCTACCAAAAACCTTTTACATACACTGGAGTCGACTTTTTTGGACCCATGCTAGTCAATGTCGGCAGACATAAGGAAAACCGCTGGGGAGTTATCTTCACATGTCTCACACTACGCGCAGTGCATATAGAAATAGCACACAGTTTAGATACAAGTTCCTGTGTGATGTGTCTCACCAACTTTATGGCCAGACGTGGAACCCCCAGAGAAATATTTTCGGACAACGGGACAAATTTTAAAGCCACGGAAAAGGTTGTTAAAAAAGTGGGACTTGAACCAGTTTGTCCATAAATATGACGAGATAAAATGGAATTTCAACCCCCTTGGAGCACCACATATGGGTAGAGCTTGGGAGCGTCTAATACGTTCTATCAAATCGGTTCTAAAATCAATTTGTCCAGCTGGAAACTTCAATGACGAAACACTGAGATGTGCCCTAATGAATGCTGAGTATACAATTAACTCTCGCCCTTTAACTTTTGTCTCTTTAGAAGCAGATGATGATGACGCCTTAACACCAAATCACTTACTACTCGGCTCAGCAGACGGCTTCAAACCCATAGTGGCGACTGGCTCCAATCTTCGGCAACAATGGGCTCAGATACAAGATTTTGCTAATCATTTTTGGAGCAGATGGGTTAAGGAGTACGCGCCAACAATCAATAGACGATCAAAGTGGTTCCAAAAGACGAAACCTATAGCCATTGATGACGTTGTTGTTGTCGTTGATGAAAACCTGCCCCGAAACTTCTAGCCTAAGGGCCGCATCATTAACATCGTAACAGCCAAAGACGGTCAAGTCCGACAAGCCACAGTAAAAATTGAGAAGGGAGTTCTGATCCGCCCAGCCACAAAACTAGCTGTACTTGATGTCGCTTCTAGAAATTAAGTAAACCCTGTTAGCTGTTTACGTGCGGGGAAATGTTACCGCCACCGTACAACAGTTTTAAATTTGAATTTGCCGCGTAGTATTTTGTTTTCTCAACACTAAAATATATGTATCGATAGGACTCGCGCCGAGAGCTGAATAATGCGGCGCGAAATAGTACGATAGTTTAGTACGGCAAACGTTCAAGGAGAACAAGACGATTTTTTTAAGCTATCTGTATTAATTTTGAGTTTAAATAAATATTCTTATTACAATTGCTATTAGAAGCGTTATTTTGAGTTTTCCTTGGTGCTAGCCGCAACAGGGGTACTTTTTAATAATATATCCAAGAAAATGGTAAAAGGAAACGACAACGTTCGAAATATTGAAATAAGAACCCATATTTAAAAGAATAAGCAAATAAAGTAAAATTCTCTAATTATGTAAGTAATACATATGTATTAGTATATGTATGTACATGTTGAATGAGTTTACATAATCATAACATCTCTCTGTTACATATTGAGACGTAATAATTTTTGTTTTTTTGTTTTTTGCCTCGAAATTTATACCACGCTTCTATGGCGTACGTCTTTATGTGCATCAGCTGCGACGGTATGACAATCAAAATCAAACTCACATAGGCGTTTTGGTCTGCCGTGTTCCACGCGATTATCCCTGCTGAATCTTTTGGCTTTACATACATATATATATTCTTGATCAGGACGACGAGCTGAGTCGATCTAGCTATATCCGACTGTCTATCCGTCAGTATGAACACCTAGATCTCGTAAACTGTAAGAGCTAGAGACATCATATTTGGCAGTTAGAAGCCCCTATAGTGTAGACAGATCAAGTTTGTGTTAGATTTTTGATACCCCCCCCCCCTCCCTCCCCTAAAAACTGCGAAAAACCACCACACCCACAATTTTAAAGATACAAACTTGTGCTTAGCATACAATAATCTTATGATAGCCTTTATCTGTGCTGTGAATTGTGGCTCAAACGGATAATAAACACCGAAGATATTCGGGATTAAGTTTCCGTTCTGGACAAGGGGGAGCAGCGAACATAAACTATGATTCATCAATAAAAATAATAATATAATATATCATAATTGCCGTAAGGGTTAACACTGCTGTATCCTATTTTCGAAAAACTAAAGTTAAAAAAACTTTCAAAAACTTCCAATTTCATTTCGGATTCAGCGACCTCTAAAAAACTATCAACTGGGTAAGGTTAAATCAACCCTCGACTCTTTTTTTTAAACCAGTGTTATTTACAGACTAATTACGTAAAGATAGTATATCTATATATGTATCTATACATAGTTACCAATAGAAATTGGTCCATTGCTGATCAACCATTCCTGCATAGCCGTCTCGTTACCCTTTGGCAGATCAACAAAGCCAGCAACTTGCACATGAGACATATTCTGATTAAAATGACACTCTTTCTTCATAGCCTCATAGGGGTACTCCGACTCATATTCTAGACCGCCAATATCCATAATGGCTCTATGCAAAAAAAATTTTTGTTAAACTTAATTATGAATTTATAATTTTTAACTCACTTGTAGGCATTATCCATGAGCCCGCCATTGCAAGCACTATCAGTGGAATCACAATCAAGCAACTCTTGTTCGGAGAACTCCTTTAATTCTCCTGTTTTTATTGCGTACAATCCCTCAATGTTTCCTGTAACACTAAAGGCCCAACAGGAACCACACTGTCCTTGATTTTTAACACGTGTCACAACATTCTTGTGACGCCAATCAAAGTCATTGGGTAGTTCACCCGAATAGGCGTGCATCCCAACTGGGACACAGCCTCTTGTTTTGCTTGTACTACGCTGCCAGAGGCCCGCACGTAGTTTGAACTCTGTGCTGGTCATGTCAGCAAATTCAGTAATTCCATATATGGCGCTACCCATCTCATTGGCATTTAGTTGTTTAACAATACGCAAATTTTGGCGGAAAATACGTAAACGCATCTGATGTTCTATACTGTTGGCATAGCGGCGTTTATACTTAATCTGGAATTTATGGAATAGGTGCTCTATTTTGTTAAGCATGTGATGATTGTTTGTTCTCTTTTGCGTCTTTATCGCCTCCCGAGAATATACCGCAGGTTGATTACGACACTTCAAGATAATATCTTGACCTTGGTTAAGGTTCCAAATCTCAACAATGCAGCGATTTTCTTCGTTATTATCATTTAGCAGATCTGCATCAATCCGTGTTAATGACCCAACTACTACACGACGTGCTGCTGAATAGACTTTTAAAACTCTGTGAAAATACCAGAAATAAATAAAATTACATAATAATCAAAAATAAAAAATTAATTTCGTTAACTCACTTATAATGCGGTACATCGCCAACTGCAAGCTTGTCCAGCGTTTGTTGCAGGTTTTCTTCTGCCTCTTTCTTCTCAAAGGGTTTTTGGCCAAGCAGATCCCTGTAGTTACGTTTACTATGCGATAACTGTAATTGAATAGATAAAACATGCCGATCAGTCTGACGTACTCAGCAGTACAATACAAGACACTTAACTTTGCAGTGCAGTTGCAGTTTGTGCACAGCAAAAATGATTCTTCTTCCTTATTTACGAAGCTTGGAGTTATACCCTTGATAGAACAACCGAAATATACTACGAGGGGCTTAACAAAAGTTCGGTAAGTTGACCAAAAGAAAAAATCGCAAAATTTTTTTTTGTGTTTATTCTTAATCTTCATTTATTTTTATCTTCTCTACATAATCTCCATTGATTTCAATACACTTCTTCAGTCGATAAATCCACTTTTCAAAACTTTCTTCAAAATCTTGCTTTTGAAGCTTTTCAAGTTCAGGATTAACAGCATCAATTATCTCTTCATTGCCGTTAAAGACCTTTCCCCTCAAATTTTTTTTAATTTTTGGAAATAACCAGAAATTACAAAGTGCTGAATCCGGGGAATATGGTGCTGGACGTATTTCTTCGATGCCAGAGATCGCAATGAAGTTGCTTGTTATTTCAGCAGTATGAGCTGGCGCGTTATTATGATGTAAAAAGTAGCGTCGTAATTCTTAATTTTTTCAGTGTTCCAGCAAATTTTTAAAAACTATTGGTAAGCAGTCTTCTGTATACCATTTTGCAGTTACCGTTTGACCTTTTTCCAGAGGAATAGCAGCAACAATTTTTGATTTGGTAAAGTAAACAGACAACATAACTTTTGTTGCTGACTTTTGTTGCTTAGCTTTAATGGGTGGATTAGCTCCTGCTGCGCTCCATACCATGGACTGCTGTTTGGTTTCCGGGTCGTATTTATAAAACCAAGCTTCGTCACCGGTAACGATTTTATTGAAATTGCTAGATTTCCCATTTTCAAACTTATTTAGGAAATATTCGGCAAAATGCATTCGATCCTCTTTTTGGGCATCATTCAGAATACGTGGAACCCATCGGGCAGACTTCTTCGTATACAGCAGATCCTGATGCAATATTCGAGATACGGCCATGGCATTCAAGCCCAGTTCACCAGCTATCATTTCCTGGGTGGATGAGGTTCTTCGTCAAGTTTTGCTCTAACTAGGGCCACATTCCTCTCGTCCCTCGAAGATTTTGGTCGACCTTCACGGGGTTCGTCCTCTACAGAAAAATGTCCTGTCTGGAATCTTTGGAACCATTTTGAAATAGTCTTCAGAGATGGTACATCCGTTCCATAAGCAATTTGGCACTCATCAAATATTTGTACCGGCTTTAATATACGCCGAAAACCGAATAATATAATATGGCGAACTTCTGTTTGCGTTGGTGGCGGAATTTTGTCTGAGACACCTTCATCAATTTTGCGTTTTCTGGTCTCCAATTCAACCAATCTTTCTAAAATTTAAAGTATAATCTCGTAAAAGTATTGCGAAGATCTTGTGACTTTTGGATTTAATAAAAACCGCTTAAAAGTCACCAACTTACCGAACTTTTGTTAAGCCCCTCGTATATAGCATCGGATTGAAATCGACTATGATGTAAACTATAGCAAGATGCAGTTTCTTAGCAATTTAGGTTCATTATAATTTAAATGTCAAATCTTAATCTTGTGACGCAATAAGACTTAAGAGTCACTTAAAATTTTTTCCGTCAAATTTGGCTGTAATAATAGCCTGTTTAGGGCCGCATCCACGATAGCGTCCAAAAGAATACAAACGTGCGTTTGATCCCATTTATTGGCAAAGTATAGGCGAGGGGAAATTCCCGCGTTCATTGTTGATTTGACCACAAATTAAAAAAAAGTGGTAAAATGGAAGCTAAAGCTTTTTGGTTAAAATTTAAGAATGTTTATAAAAAATGTTTTTTTAGACCCTGTACTTTAAAAAAGTACAAAAGGGTCTATAAGGTTTGTGCAATTGACATTTGTGTCTAACATGCAGAAGATGGCGTGACAGACCTCATAAAGTATGTATATTCTTGATCAGGGCAGCGAGCTAAGTCGATATCTGTCTGTTTGTTTGTCCGTCTGTCTGTCTGTATTAACACCTAGATCTCTGACAAAACAAGATCTAGAGCAGTGGTGCCCAAACTCACACTATCAAACAGTCAACGAAGCGTGACGCATATACATGTGAGAAAATCTTCTGTGTATGTCAAAGCAGCGCTGCTCAGCAAAGCGCACATGTGATAGGAAATATGAGCCAAATGCGAAGTACAGAAAATTGATTGTCTAATATCTTAAGTATTTATTATCCGATCGGGCTGCAAATTGAGGAAATGAGATATACGGGCAAGCTCCGGTTTTCACTTTCACTTATTTTAAGTGATTTGGTGCTCCAGTTTTCACTTCCACTAATTTTATGTGAATTGAATTCACTGAAATTTTTGGCAATGAATTGAAAAGTAAATCGTAGTACATGCGTGAATATTAAACGAAAAAACATCGACGATATTTTTTTATATTTATTCATCTTTTAAAATTAATTTGCCGTACCCCGACTGAGAAAAATCATTGTATTTATTTTATAATTTAATATTTAACGGACCTGCCTCATATTTCAGCTGAGCTGGGCAAAAACAAAAAGTGAATTCGTGCATGCGATAACGTCGGTATTTGGAACGATATTCGATATAATTGCAGGGGATGCCAGCTCATCGCTAGGTACGTGGTATATTATTGGAACACTTTTTAGACCCTGTACTTTAAAAAAGTACAAAAGGGTCTATTAAGTTTGTGCAAATGACATTTGTGTGTAACAGGCAGAAGGAGGCGTGGCAGACCCCATAAAGTATATATATTCTTGATCAGGACGACGAGCTGAGTCGATATAGCCCTGTCTGTCTGTCCGTCTGTCCGTCTGTCCGTCTGTCTGTCCGTCTGTCTGTCTGTATGAACACCTAGATCTCGGAAACTATAAGAGCTAGACACTTAATTTTTTTTTTGTTAGGTTCGTGTATTACATAGGCAGCTCAAGTTTATTTCAAATGTTTGAAAAGTCATCCCCCTCCCCCTCTAATTCGCAAAAATATTTCCAGCATGTACAGTTTTAGAGTCACTGTTTTCCTTTTTTGCATGAAAAAAGCTTTAGATGCTTTGAATGTTTGGTGCGATTTGCAGTCCAATCGGATAACAAACACCGGAGATATTGGAAAAACAATTTTCTGTACTGGGCATTTGGCAGGGGAAGGGGGAAGCCATAGTGTACGCGACCACTAGGGCGTATGCGTGATTTTTGATTGTGAGTATGAATGTCTGTATGAGTATTGGATATTGTTTGTATTTGCGCGTATATTTGAATGTATAAGTGTATGTGTGTATGTGTACAACTTACGTACACCGAAATGCCGTCGGGAGAAGAGAAAACACGAACTGCTCGATTTGAGTACTACACAAGAACTAACTGACCAGGCAGACTGGCCGCTTTATTAGACCCTTCTTTGGGCATACATATTATTTCACATTTTACATTTACATTTTACATTCACTTAGGTACAATTTCATCTTATCTTATCTCTTAGGTAGTTTTCCTATTTTCAGGGTTTTCCCTTATCAGGGTTTTCCGTTATTATAATGAGTTTTATGAATGAAAAAGTATATGGATTAAGTTCTAATGTGATTTAATTATTGATATTTTGCCAAAATTTTAGATAAGGAAAGAATGCATGATGTGGGTTTTAATTTGGGCTGCATTCTTTAGCTGTTGGCAACAGTAATCTTCGAAGATCACGGTAAAAACAAAGAGATTACAATTTAAGCTCTATAATGCTAATTTTCATTATTAATTCAATGCATTTCATCTCAATTAAACTGAACATTTCAATAAGAATGTAAATGTAAATTAATTTTAAAGGTTAATCATGTTCATGTCATTATTAACAGCCATATTGATGCCCTAAATTTACGAGCAATACGAAACTGTTATGAGGTAAAGTTATTGTATTGCTCAAATTGCTCATACTAGAATGATAGCGCTGTCTAACTAAGAACATAGCAATATTTAACATATTAAATTTGATTTAAATTGATTGCTATTAAAGTGTTTGATTGTATTAAGATAAATAACTGGATTGAAATGAGCATTAATATAAAACTTAAGTGTGTAATGCTTATGTTAGTACCGTGATCGTCGAAGCATTACAGTTGCCAACAGCTACAGACGAATGCAGCCCAAATTAAAACCCACATCATGCATTCCTTCCTTATCTAAAATTTTGGCAAAATATCGATAATTAAATCACATTAGAACTTAATCCATAGACTTTTTCATTCATAAAACTCATTATAATAACGGAAAACCCTGATAAGGGAAAACCCTGAAAATAGGAAAACTACTTAAGAGATAAGATAAGATGAAATTGTACCTAAGTGAATGTAAAATGTAAATGTAAAATGTGAAATAATATGTATGCCCAAAGAAGGGTCTAATAAAGCGGCCAGTCTGCCTGGTCAGTTAGTTCTTGTGTAGTACTCAAATCGAGCAGTTCGTGTTTTCTCTTCTCCCGACGGCATTTCGGTGTACGTAAGTTGTACACATACACACATACACTTATACATTCAAATATACGCGCAAATACAAACAATATCCAATACTCATACAGACATTCATACTCACAATCAAAAATCACGCATACGCCCTAGTGGTCGCGTACACTATGGCTTCCCCCTTCCCCTGCCAAATGCCCAGTACAGAAAATTGTTTTTCCAATATCTCCGGTGTTTGTTATCCGATTGGACTGCAAATCGCACCAAACATTCAAAGCATCTAAAGCTTTTTTCATGCAAAAAAGGAAAACAGTGACTCTAAAAGAAGAGCCGTACATGCTGGAAATATTTTTGCGAATTAGAGGGGAAGAGAGGGGGATGAGCTTTTCAAACATTTGAAATAAACTTGAGCTGCCTATGTAATACACAGAACCTAACAAAAAAAAAATTAAGTGTCTAGCTCTTATAGTTTCCGAGATCTAGGTGTTCATACAGACAGACAGACGGACAGACGGACGGACAGACGGACAGACGGACAGACAGACAGGGCTATATGGACTGAGCTCGTCGTCCTGATCAAGAATATATATACTTTACGGGGTCTGCCACGCCTCCTTCTGCCTGTTACACACAAATGTCATTTGCACAAACTTAATAGACCCTTTTGTACTTTTTTTAAAGTACAGGGTCTAAAAAGTGTTCCAATAATATACCACGTACCTAGCGATGAATGGAAACATCCCCTGCAATTATATCGAATATCGTTCCAATATGAATGTTATCCGGATGCACCAATTCACTTTTTGTTTTTGCCCAGCTCAGCTGAAATATGAGGCAGGTCCGTTAAATATTAAATTATAAAATAAATACAATGATTTTTCTCAGTCGGGGTACGGCAAATTAATTTTAAAAGATGAATAAATATAAAAAAATATCGTCGATGTTTTTTCGAGTTTTAAAAATACTCACGCATGTACTACGATTTACTTTTCAATTCATTGCCAAAAATTTCAGTGAATTCAATTCACATAAAATTAGTGGAAGTGAAAACTGGAGCACCAAATCACTTAAAATAAGTGAAAGTGAAAACCGGAGCTTGCCCGTATATCTCATTTCCTCAATTTGCAGCCCGATCGGATAATAAATACTTAAGATATTAGACAATCAATTTTCTGTACTTCGCATTTGGCTCATATTTCCTATCACATGTGCGCTTTGCTGAGCAGCGCTGCTTTGACATACACAGAAGATTTTGCTACGCACACAAGCACAAACTGTTTGATAGTGTGAGTTTGGGCACCACTGCTCTAGATCTTGTTTTGTCAGAGATCTAGGTGTTATATATATATATATATGGACACAAACAAACAGACAGATATCGACTTAGCTCGCTGCCCTGATCAAGAATATACATACTTTATGAGGTCTGTCACGCCATCTTCTGCATGTTAGACACAAATGTCAATTGCACAAACCTTATAGACCCTTTTGTACTTTTTTAAAGTACAGGGTCTAAAAAAACATTTTTTATAAACATTCTTAAATTTTAACCAAAAAGCTTTAGCTTCCATTTTACCACTTTTTTTTAATTTGTGGTCATATCAACAATGAACGTGCGGCAATTTCCCCTCGCCTATACTTTGCCAATAAATGGGATCAAACGCACGTTTGTATTCTTTTGGACGCTATCGTGGATGCGGCCCTAAACAGGCTATTATTACAGCCAAATTTGACGGAAAAAATTTTAAGTGACTCTTAAGTCTTATTGCGTCACAAGATTAAGATTTGACATTTAAATTATAATGAACCTAAATTGCTAAGAAACTGCATCTTGCTATAGTTTACATCATAGTCGATTTCAATCCGATGCTA
>JAWNNL010001417.1:0-255570 GCA_035045005.1 Liodrosophila aerea
CTTGGAGGATACCAGTTCCTTGGTCGCCTGCAGAAAATCTCTGGACAAAACTGTGGATGCTCCAACGAAAGTCTTGCCATTGTCGGAGTACATTTTTCTTGGGCATCCTCGTCTGGCTGCGAATCGGGAGAAGGCTGCTAGGAATTTTTCTGTAGTCAAATCAGAAGTGGCTTCTAAATGAATGGCCTTTGTGCTAAAGCAGACAAAGACGCACACATATCCCTTTGTGATGAGACACGCACGTCCAGTGTAATTCTTCACATCAAAGGGTCCTGCAAAGTCAACACCTGTATGAGTGAAAGGCCGTGAGTAGGTTGACCTTTCAGCAGGCAATTGTCCCATCAGTTGCGCCTGTACCTTCTTCTTATGGATAAGGCATTGCTTGCAGGAACTTATAGCCGCCTTGATTTGGATCTTCAGTTTGGGAATCCAAAACTTGGAACGGATTAGCCTCATGACCAATTGGTTGCCCCCATGCAAGGATATGCGATGAGTAAAACGAACCAATAGTCTTGTAAAAACACAATTGTATGGAAGCAGGATCGGAAATCGTTCGTCGAACTTAAGCGATTGAGACGCACTTAGTCGACCGGATGCTCGGATAATTCCGTGTTTATCCAGGAAAGGATTGAGGTTCTTGATTGAACTGGAAACTGGAATGGATTGCTTTCGGGTTAAGCAGTCATGCTCTCTTGCGTATTCTTTCCGCTGGATTACGTGGATTAGCGAATCTTGTGTTGCGGAAAGTTCATGACTGCTTAGCTCAGGAGGGAATTCGAGAGTCATCTTCCGAGTACGAGAAATGAATCTCCTGACGTAAGAGAATACTCGGATAGCACGGCTGAAGTCTGAAAAACGAAGCAGAATGTCTTCTGGAGGCGTTGTTGCTACATTGCATTTTATTGCACGTTGTTCCAGGTCAGTCTCGTGTAAGGTCTCGACTGGGGTAGGCCACAAGGCCTGTGGTTCTTGCAACCATTCAGGTCCTTGCCACCACAAAGGATTAGATACCAGCTCTGCTGCAGGAACTCCTCTGCTTGCAAGATCTGCTGGATTGTGCTCGGAACGCACATGAGACCATCTCTTGACGTCAACGGATTGGGTGATCTTAGTGATCCTGTTGGCAACGAAACAATTCCATTGACAAGGTGGTTTATGGAGCCACGCAAGGACAATAGTGGAGTCGGTCCAGAAATACGACTCCCAACTATCAGCTGGACATTGCGGAATGATAGCTTTGAATAGCTCCGCCAGGAGAACAGCACCACAGAGTTCAAGACGCGGTAAGGAAAGAGTCTTGACTGGAGCGACTCGCGTCTTAGCGGTAAGGAGATAAGTGGTGATGCGGTTGTTGTCCTCAATTCGGACATAAATTGCTGCACCATACGCCTTCTGTGAGGCATCACAGAAGCCGTGATACTGCAGCTTAACGGTAGGACTGAAGCGGATCCAACGTGGAATGCGGATGCTTTGAATAGCTGGGTAACTGATAAGAAAATCGTCCCATTTCTTTATCAATTCAGTTGGAAGTGGATCATCCCAGCCTATCTGGTTGAGCCAGATCTCTTGCATGAAGATCTTGGCTCTTACCACAACGGGTGCTAACCATCCTGCAGGGTCAAATAATTTGGCGATTTGAGAAAAGACTTCCCTCTTCGTAAGTGAAGGCTTAGAGGTTAGCTCGGAAGGCATGAAGAAAAAGTCATCCGTTGTTGCGCGCCAGCGGATACCTAACGTCTTCGCCGTACTGACGTCTTCTATATCAAGAAAATCTTCATGTAGGAGGTGATCCTTCGGAATATCCTGGATCACTTGCTTGGAATTCGATGTCCACTTTCTAAGGGGAAATCCAGCACCATCAAGAGCTGTACGCAGTTCTTTGATAGCAGAAATAGCAGCTGGAAGGGAATGGGTGCCTGCTAGGACATCATCGACATACATGGACCTTGAAATTATGTTGCTTGCCAATGGCAACTGAGGCTGCACATCTTCAGCCAATTGTTGCAACACACGTATTGCTAGAAACGGAGCACATGTTACTCCAAAAGTAACAGTGTCTAGCTCGTAATCGCAAATTTCGTCATTTGCGTCTCGGAAGAGAATTCTTTGGAATGGCGTATGGTCAGGACAGACCCGGATTTGTCGATACATCTTGGTGATGTCGGCATTGAAAACAAATTGGAAGAAACGCCATCTAAGGATTTGCAACGTGAGGTCAGACTGAAGAACTGGTCCTGAATGAAGGATATCATTCAGACTTTTTCCATTGGACGTAGGACATGAAGCATTGAAAACGACGCGCACTTTAGTGGTAGTGCTGTCGGGCTTAAAAACAGCATGATGTGGCAAATAGTAGTTTTGCATCTTTTCATGTGGAGAAACTGGATGCATATGGCCCATCTCTAGGTAGTCCTGGACTACAGTATCATATTGCTCTTTGAGTTGGCTGTTTCTTTTAAGACGCGCCTCGTTCTTAAGAAACTGAGCCATGGCAATAGATCTTGAATGACCAAGGTCCATGTGACCAAGATCTCGGAATGGAAGGGTAACCATATATCTACCGTCCTCCTGTCGAACGGTAGTTTGAACGAAATTCTGTTCTACCCAGGAATCGGACTCATTCTGGACTTTTATCGGAATATCCTCCACCTCGCAAAACTTTGTGAGCAAAGTTTCTAAGTTATCCTCCTTGCCAAGAGAGATCCGTGTGGAAAATGAGGAGATGGATTGTGAAAGAGTCTTTGGTATTGGACCAGTGAGGGTCCAGCCGAAAATGGTCTCCTGACCCAGCAGACTGCCGCAAATGTTGGGCTGTGAGGCCCCTAGTAGGATGGACGGAAGAATATCCGCCCCTATGAGCACATCGATTTGTGAACTCCGATAGAATGAGGGATCTGCCCATTGTAAATTTGGCAGATCTTGTAGGACTTTTTGCGGAATCGTAGTAGATGGGAGATGACCAGCTAAGTGTGGTATAACGAAGGCTGCCGTTTCAATTTGGAATTTGGGTTGACTCGGAGAGCTGATTTGGAAATGGCATAGTTTATGTGATTGGGCTGCGATCGTTTGACCTAATCCAGAAATTTGGGCTTGAACAGACTGGAAAGGAATCTTGATCAGATGGAATAAACGCTCTGTGATGAAAGTTGCTTCGGACCCTGAATCGATTAACGCGCGAGCTGTGTATGTCACCCCTAAGTGACATACATTGATGATGGCGGTGCCAAGAAGGACTCCTCGCGTGTTGGCGGCAAAATAATTTTGCACATTAGTGGATGCAGTGGACTGTATAGGAAGGGTCGAAGGTTGCGGATGGACAAGAGCATTGGACTTGGAAGCTGTATTACTATTAGTCTGGGCGTCACCTCGATGTAGAAGTGTATGGTGGCGCCCTTTGCACGTAAAGCAATTATATGCACTAGTACACTCTCGGAGTTGATGTCCTCGCGAAAAGCAGTTCAAGCATAACTTTTTCCGCTTGATGTAAGCTGAACGTTCATTAACGTTCATTTGGAGAAAGCGAGGACATACACGAACTGGATGATTCTCTTTAGAGCAGAGGTCACAATTTTGTGACTTGCTCTTGACGTCAGCCTCAAAGGATTGAATTCGTCTAGGACCTGGTTGTCGTGACACAGGTTTGGACGATGTGGACTTGGAGGCCGTGGAATTTGAGGCTTGGCTATTGGACTGAACCTCTTCCACGGCTTCGAGCGTAAGATATCGCTCACTAAGGAAGGAATTCATGTCTTTCCATGATGGGATGTCCGATTTATTGGACAAAGATTGCTCCCATAAGTATAAAGTGAACTTAGGGAGCTTGGACGAACATAGAAAGACAAGCAGACAGTCCCAGTTGTCTGTAGACACTTGGGAATGTTCAAGAGCGGTGAGACACCTTTGGATAGTGCTCTGTAAATCTTTCAATGCCGCTCCTGATTCTGTGGCCACTGTTGGAAGATTGACCAGGATTTTAAGCTGGCTATTGACTAATAGCCGCTTATTTTCGAATCGGTCACAAAGAGCACTCCATGCAGAAGCAAAACCGTCATTTGTTAATGGAGATTTAATGACTATGGCTTTTGCATCCCCGCTCGTTTTTGCATTTAAATGGAAAAGTTTTTCAACTGGAGTGAGTCGGGGATTATTCACGTAAATAGCAGTAAATAAGTCACGGAAGGTAGGCCACTTTAAGTAATCTCCATGGAACACTTCTGTGTCGCATGGAGGGAGTCTACATCCACTACCGATCGCTGCTGCTGGATTCGGTTGTGATGGTGGGCGATGTGAAGCGGATGCGTCTTCAATTTGTTGATCTAGTTGCGCGGTGCACCTTTCGTACACCGTGTAACAATGATCGTATTTTGCTTCCATCGCCGGAACTTCTTCGCTCGTAGACCCCATATTGAGAGCGTTTGAACACCGATCGTATTCACTCTCAATTTTGTCCCAGAGAGACTGAATTTGGGTACGGCGGATTTTTAGAACGTGTAGCGTCGGAATCTCTGTTGCAGGTCTATTAATGCGGGCTTCAAAGTGGGTTAACTTGTCTGTAACGGATATAAAATCTGCTAACGCCATCTTTGCCTTTGATACTGCTTTTTGAACAGTCGATCGAGTGGATATAGGGTCTGAAATGGTTGCCGAAGCCTTAGTGGACACTACTGAATGTGCCTTAGTGGACACAACTGATGCAGTTTTAATGGATGGAGGTGACGCTATTGTAACCTTTGGCCTTGTGGAAGGTAAGGCTTTGCGTGAGGCTGCTAAGGAATCCCTAGTTGGAGCAGTGACCTTAATTAAAGGTAAGCGTGTTTCGCTTTTTGCGCGAGGAACAATGGAATGTTCGGAAATCCTATCTGGAATAGCAGAAGTGGATGTTCTGCGTTTAATGGGTGCTGCAGTGGAAACGGATAGTCTGGATTTAGTTGGCTTAATTGGCTTAGGAGGCTCTTCAATGGGCATAATATTCCCACGGACACAAATAACACCAGAGGATTATTGGTGTATTCTTGAATGTTGTTACACGTTGTATTAATTGAATATTAAATAAAAAAAAAATTTTTTATTTATTAAAAAATGTTTTAAAATTTATTTACAAATTTTTACATTCAATAATAATTGGAAATGGAATGAAAAAATAAGAATGTGTCACGACTTGGTGATCGTGATTCACAAAAATATTTTTTGCTACTCTGCAGCCCTGAATTTGTGTCTGCTGCTGGGTTATCGATAACCGCAGTTCGGAATTGCAAACAATGTGTAAATATTAAAAGAATTGTGTAAATAAATATAATTACATTGGAATTGGCCAAAAAATACAAACAACAAAAAAAACAATATAGATATGTGTTATGTATATGTGGAGATGTACAGCGTGCCAGCTGTGTGTGGAAATATATGTACATACGATTGTGTATGTACGTATGTGTCTAAGTGGGTGAAAAATAAACAAAATTTGTGCGGTGAGTTGTTGTGCAGTGTGGATTATTTATTTACGCAAAAAATGGATAAGTGCGTTCGCGGATCACAAGCTCTCACGTTTATGGATATATATATGCGTATTTATTACAAGCACATATATGTATGTATGTATGTAGGAGCAAGTGGAATTTACAACCAACACAACATATAATACTCTGGAAGTGATAATAATAGACATGCAGTGTAAATATAAAAACATATAAATATAAAGTGTATAATTTGGAAATGTTTAATAAATGTTTGCATGCATGGATAGAGTGCACATATGTTCTTGTATGTATGTATATATGTGTAGTTGGTGTTGTAAGTTTTTGGCGCGGAAAATATGATATAAACAAAAAACAATTTTGACTTTGGAAAACAGACTAGAATTGTATTTACAATTATATTAATTGTGTCTGTGTCGTTTGTGTTGTGTTTGTAATAGAAAAAAAAATGCCAATATAGTGGATATTTGTACGTACATACATATGTAGGTACAGAGTGCCAGCTGTCTGTGGATATGTACATACGATTGTGTATGTATGTATTTACAGCAAATGGATATTCAGATATAAATTATGTGGAAAATATGAACGAATGATTTAATATTGTAAATAAATACAAGTTTTTAATAAATCTGGATTGTAATGTTTTATTTTAAATTGTGGATTTGTGGAGTTTGGATAAATAAAACATGCAGTGTATTAAGAGACAGCTGTTCTGCATGGACATATGTACATATGTATGTATGTTAATTGGAGTTGGCAGAACAATTTGAGTTCTGATTGGAAAATCACAGATGTTATGTCTAGATGAACTGACAAGTGGAGAATGTCTTGGAAATTAAGACGAGTCAGACATAACACTGGACAATAGTAATATAAAGGCGTACTTATCTGGTATGACTTTCCTGTGCGTTGCAAGCCGGTTGGGGGGAAAGAATATTCCTTTGCTGGAGTTGCACTTTGAAGATATCCGGCTCGAAGGACCAATGTTTGGAGGAGGCAGCAGGAAATGTCTCAAATAAAAACACACTTTTGGATTCACTATTCACTTATGTTTATTGTGTGGGAGTATGTCTTGTGTTCTTGTGGGTTTATAGAATGTTTGTAATTTGCACAGTATATGTATAGAATTTTCACAATTGATGTATATAAAACTTGAAGAACTGAACTTTAGGAATTTTCACAAACTTGAAAAAATAGACCTTTGTGCTCGAATGTATAATTAGCAGTAACTAAGAAAAATCGAAAGTTCTAGACTCTAACCCAAGAGAGGGAAGAGAGAGAACATGGAGAGAGCCTAGACCACGACTCAGAAACTACAGCTCAGCTTAGTTAGTGGTGAGCCGATAGTTTCTGCGCCGTTTACATGGTTGGACTGACTGGTCTAAACATAGTTCATGTAATATTTTATTTATTTAATTTTATTTGACATTTTTGAATTTATGTTTTATTTATAAATTTATTTATTATATATATTGTTTTTTTTTTTTATTTATTTTATTTTGTATTTTAATTAATTTTAATTTGTGTTTGTTGGCAGATTATTTGACAATTTTCTTTGTGTGTTTAATTTATTGAAATGATTTTTTTTTTAATTTTTAAATTAAATGTTTTAAGTTTATATAATTTTTTAATTTCTTTTTAACTGTAATATTTATATATTTTTTTAATTTATGTTTAGTTTATTGAAAGGATTATTTTATTTATTTCAGATAATTTTTTATTTACTTAATCTACTTTTATAAGTTTAGTTCTTAGCGTATTTATCATGATACTTTTGCCTAAATTTATATTCAACTATCATTCTTATATTTGTCATACGACAAGTCTTGTTGTCAGTCTGGCATACTCTGTTTGACTGCCTGGGCAGGGTATGCCAGATGCTCGCCTGCTGCTCCAACTTACTCAAGTCTAGTTTTGCGCTTTTGCTGCCTTGTTGTGCGCATTATTAGCTGTCGTTTATTTTGCAGAGGGAGCAGCAGCAGCAGAGTGTTGAGAAAGTGAGGCAGAGGATAAGAGGAAATGAGTGAGACTTGCTTGCTCAGTTCTTGTGCAGAACAAATTTCTCTTGTCGTCGTTGTGCTGCACCGAGTAGGACCATTCGCTGCTTCCGCCTTGCACCTTTTGCTTTGGAGTGTTATGTGCATATGCCTCGGCAAGCCACTTGGCTGCTACACCCCTCTCCCCTCTTCCAACCCCTCGACCCCTTTGACTTTGTTGCCGTTGTCGTTTTAGCTGCCATGATGCTACTTATCTTTATACATTTAAAGTCATTAGTTGCTGCTGTTGCCGCGCATCTTAAAGCAGTTGCTGTTGCCACAATAAGGAAGCACAGGAGAAACAACAACAACCCAGTCAATGTCACTCCTCAGACTGTTTACTGTACTTGGTTGTAATAGAAATTAGCAGAAAAAGCAGTAGAATACTTCTCTAATGTCTGCTGGCAGCTGCTAGGTGTGAGGCGTGAGTGGAAGCCCTGAGGAGGGCACAGCAAATACAGAGCCAAGCTGCATGCACAACGAAAATAACAGATGCCAAAGCTAAACAAAAGATAATGAAAGCGAGTCAAAACAGAAAAATACAGTGGGTGTTTTTACAGAAATATTGCTCAGAAAGTGGAGTCAATGAATTGAGGACAAACTTCAGAGTTTTTTAATAAGAGTATGCATTAAAAACTGATCATAATAATGATGAGAAAAATAAATAAAATGAGTAATAATCATTGGTTAGAATTTTATCTGTATACAATCATTAAAATCAATTTTATAAATAAAATAAAATAAATACATAATTAAATAATAAGTATATAGACTGAATTTTGTTGTTATCTATAGGTACCTACAAGTGGTACCAAAAGGAAGTATATATTTTAATAAATACAATAAATGATAAATAATATTCTAGTACCGAATATTTTGTTTCATAATCCCCCAATTGGATTCTATTATTTTATTAAATGTTTACAAACTATATAGAACAGAACTGATTATTTATTATAAGACGACGTTTGGTTGAATGCAAAATATATATCTGATCCTGAAGAGACGAATTTCAATTAGATAATAAATTTTGAAGAATAATCGCCTGCTCAATCAGTTCACTTCTAAAGTCATGACTATTATAGTATTTGGTTCCAGTTGACCAATAGTTAAAATATTCTATAAAAATCTCTATTGAATCGTCGGCTCTAGTATTTTATTGTATAATATTTTTTACTTAATAAATAAACAAATTAATTACGCAAAATTAAATCTTGCTAATGCTACAATTTAGAACTTGAACTAGTTCATATGTGAAAAAAATGATTTAATGAATAATAATAAAATAATACTAAGTAAATTTAGTCCACACAGTTCCTGGTTTCTCTCTGATTTCATCCTCTTTTAAGCTTCACTTTGACATATTTTTCTTTAGCTGTCATACTGTTTTTCCAGTCTAGTCTAAGTAAAGCCACTGTTCAGCTCAATTAATTGCAAAAGCGAGAAGGTTGCAAGCGCAACAGAGCAATAGCAGCATCAGTTACCCATTGAGTCACGCATTGCTGCAGCAAAATGAGGCAAGCTGCACAGTGTGGCAAATGCTAATGCTAATGCAACGCAAGTGGCAAGTGGCTGTGGCAATGGTACGGTCAAGTAACTGGACTATTTCGTAATTTATATGCGCATGTCGATGTCGTTTGCCTTTGCCTGTGCCTTTGCCTGTGCCTTTGCCTGTGCCTTTGCCTTTGGCTGCCCTCGACCTGGACGGCAGCTCCTTGTAATGGTGACTCCACCACAGCGTGGGAGCGGACCAAACGAACAAAATCTGACAGGAAGCATTTTTGTGACAAGCGCACAAGTTTCACGCTTCAATGTGCAACAGAATGACAGCCAAGTGGGCAGCGGGGAGAGGAGAGAAGTTTAGGGGGAGCAGCAAGTTGTTTCATGGGGGGTAAACGTCAACAGCAAATGAAAATGGCTGTCTCGACCTGCTGGCGCGGTCAGAGGAAGCTGTGGAGTGCCCACGGGTTAGAAAATGAAAAGCGCAATATGTTCGGAATTTGTTGTTGTTCTTGTTGTTCTTTCTTAGTTTTCATTTCTATTTTAGTTGAAAGGGGCAAACGCTTGACATTGATGGACGCAAGGGTCAGCGGATAAAGGCTGCGAGAGAGCAACGAAGAGTGTGGAGAGGGGGTATTAGGGGCACGTAAAAAAAAAATAAATGTGTTGAGGTTTGACTATAAAACGCCAGAATAAAAATAGTTTAATTTGCCCTGCAGATAGGAGGCAAATCAAGAGCAGAATTAAGAGAATATGGTAAGGATTCAAAGGGCTCTAAACGTTGTCTTATTGATTAATTTTTTGTTTTATAAAAAAAGAATAAATGTGTTGAAGTTTGACTATAAAATGCAAGGGTAAAAATAGTTTAATTTGTCCTATATTTAAAAGCAAATCAAGATCAGAATACACAGAATATAGTGAAGATAGACCAAGGGGTCTTTTTATTTATTTAATTATTTAATGTCGACTATATAATGAATAATTAAAAGTAAAAAAGGAACAAATAAATCTAGGAATGATTTATTATTGATTTCTCTTCTGTTTAATATAAATATAATAGTCAAATATATTCACTTAATATCTTAAGCAAATCAAAATATGAAATGTTGCCAATATATTTTAAAGAGCGAACACATTTCCTACCGCTCTTAATGGGAATAAAAAACATATGTTCTGCTTTATAGCAGACAGCCTGCTCCTCTTCCTCCCCCCTGTGGCCTTAAGGAGTCTGCACTGTAAACACTCTCGTCGAGACGCTGTGTTCATTGAAAGAAACTTGCTTAAAGAGTATATGCCGCCGCAAATGGATTTTACCTGTGGTAAAAGATGAAACTTTTTCAACATTTTAAAACTGGCGACAGTTATTTTCTTTTTTTGCTTCTGCCCCCTTTTTCATTTCCATTTTGAGCCTGCTGTTGGTGTGGTGTCTCAGTTCTCAGTTCTCAGTTCTTGTTATTATTATTCAGTTACGCGCTGTTTATACAGGCGAGATATTCATACATTCATGAATATACCGTGTGTATATACATATAGAGATGAGTGCGAATGTATGTGTGCATACATACACATAAGGCACGTACATATTCGTATCTGCTTTTGGCGCTGGCACAACACACACGACGCAACTCGAGAATTTGCATAAACACCAACAGCAACGATGAGCACAATAACACCAACAACAACGGCCACAATATGGGGGAAAAGTCCAGGAAAAGCATCCGTAGATAGCGCTGCAAAACGCGACTTGGTTTACTTTTAAATTTGTATTATATGCATTTCCCGTTGTGCCTTCCCTTAGATACATATATATGTAAGCAGATACATGTAGATGTTTTTTTTTGCTTGCTCGTACATGTTTATAAAATTGTCTAAATTCCCACAAGTTGATTTAAACTTTCTGCTTTCTTCGCTGTGTAAGCGCCACCAAAAGTTGAGCTCAGTTGCTTTTGTTAGTTGGCTGCCTTAACTGCTCTCATTTAAAGGGTATATTACGGTCCCTGTACAGATTGTTGCAATAACAAAAATTTTAAGTATAAATTATAAATTACAAAAATATTTTAATAACTTCATAGAAGAATTTAGGAGTATGTTATTATTTCTAAATTTAAATAAAAATTCTAAAATATAGATTATGAATTTTAAATGTATTCATATTTTTCGGTATATGTTGCAGATGTGATTTATGTATATTATAATAATTAAATAAAAATGTATACATTTTTCAATGTATTTAATTTTTTCCGCATATTTAGCAGATTTATTTATATCAAAATTATAAGTTTACAAAATATACAAAAATTGTTATTGATTTTATTCTTTCAATATATTTTCTAAAATATATTTAAAATTTTGTAGGAAAAAGATGATCATTTATGTCTATTTTAAATGCTTAAAAATATATAGAAAATATAAAAATTTGATTTTGAATATTTTGCAGATTTTATACATATAAATTACCATATTTCTATTATTTTGAAATATGTATATCTAATTTTTGCAGATTTATTTATATCAAAATTATAAGTTTTAAAAATATGTAACAAATTTCTAATATATTAAAAATTTTCAATTAATTTTAATAAAGATTTTTATATTTATTTCAAATGTTTGAAATTTATATAGAAAGTATTAAATATATTAAATTTATTGCAGTATATTTTTAAAGATTTTCTTTGAATTTTTCTAATGTATATTATAATTCGGTGCTTGTCGCTATTCGCTTCAGCTATTTTTCGGTGCCACGTTGGGGATATGTTATGCTTTTTACACAATTGTTATTATTGTTGTTGTTGTTGTCAGCTGGAGGGTCTCTTGGCTGGGTCTGGCTGATCTGGGAGCCATAGTAGTAGTCTGTTGTCGTTTTCTCTTTTGTAGTAGGAATATTTTTCTTTTACACATGAGTATCATATATAGCATTGGTTGGGGGATTGCGATGGCACCAGGAAATGCTAAAAATGCACTCAGGTATTGAAATCTGTATCCCCTGCTCTACTATCTTAGTCTGAGTGTGTGTGTCTGGCTGTGTGAAGGCTGTTGTGCTCGTTGTTTATTTATGCAAGTGTGCCAGCGCATTCGGTTTTGCTTTTTGGGCAACACAACAACAACACCAACAATGAGATAAGAGCGGGCTTTATGTAATACTGCTCGTATCAGCTGAGACTATACTGGAGTACACTATTGGAATTGAAAGCGAGAGTACTATAAGATATAAGCACAATGCAGACAATTGTGTCTTCAGCCAAGGCAGCTGCAGTAAAACAGGGAACGACTGTGAAATGCGATGGAAAGTAGCATATAAAAGTGACAAATGGATAATGCACTTGCAAGGAGAAATGCATCAAAGTGTGTGTGTTTGTGTGTGTAAAAAAACCAAAGCAAACGACGGTTTGTTGTAAATTTAAAGTAGTTTCCCTATTTCAAGAGCTAACTTATGGAACAGAATGGCACCCAGTACTTGATCTAAGAAGCAGTTGTCGATGGAAGTGGCAGAGAGGTTGGCAGAATCTCAAGAACACAGTACCTGTAGCCTGTGCAACTGCAGTAGTTAAAATTTCTTTAAAAAACTCCTTTAAATCAATCTCTGATTAGCTTGAGGCTACATCAGAAGCTGTATCTATAGACCTGTCTGGGATTAATATTGATAGTTAGTTACTCTAGGACTGTATTAGTATCAAGAGTGTTGCCAGCTACAGTCGCCATTCAGCAGGGAATTACAACTAGTATTCTGCCCTGTCTGCAAAATGGTCAAAAGGCCACTGATGTGCTGCATCTTCATGTCCCTGAAGCATATTGGTCTGCATGCTTACCATTCACCGGGGCATAAAGAGCCAGTCAAATAAAAGTAGTTGGTTTCCCATGATCCCTATTGAAGTTGGCCCCTTCGCTAAGATCTATAGTAGTCAAAGAAGTAACACTATAGTACATCCACGTTGCCTGACAAACATATTGTATTTATTATTTATTACCAATAAAACTTCGTATAAAATTTCAATGTTTGAAAGCAAGTTCATAGTTTAAGATAAAATTTGATAATTGTACTGATTATTTCACATTTGTGTAAATTCAATTTAAAAGTATTTTATACCTTGAATTGTTAAATTAATATTGATTTGTACAATCAATTTAATTACTGTATTTTAACTCTTTCTTCTCGAATTTCAATGTATTTATATTCAGCCCGATTTAAAGGCAGCTGTTACATTCAAAAGGCATTTACGTTCAATTGGCTTAGCAAATTTTCTTTATTTGATAGGGACGCAGTCGATTGGTCAGGCACAATGCACAATATGTAATACATACACACATTCATACATATGCAAATACATTTATGCATACATATGATTCAGTTGCAGCTGCAGCACATTGCAGTTTATTTTTATGCTGCCTGACTAATCTACTTGAGTACAATTAATCTATCTACTTTACTACTATTGTTTGGTAGTTAGACTCTCTCGACACTCGACTGAACTTTTACTATCTTAGTCACACACACTCACACACAGACAATCACTTAAACACTCACACACACTAGTAGTCACATTTACAGTCAGTCAGCTTAGTCGCACTCGTCGTACTCATCGCATTTAACCACGCTGAGGCACTTGACTCAAGTGTTTGCTCACTTTGCGGCCTCTCGCACCTACCAGCCCCCTCTTCCCTTTCCACCAACCCCCTTCATGGCCTGCGCCTAACCTTTCCCTATGCCTCTGCTTAGTTACCGTTTTGGGCTGCGCCTCTTTTCCATGTTTTCCCTTTTCCATTTCCCTTTTGTGTGTGTTTTTTTGTTTTGTTGATTCCGGCCTGAAGTATCCTCGGCATATGTTTCGCACGCCCCTTCGCGTTGGGTGTGTGTGTTTTTTTTTGTTTGTTCTCATTGAGGTTGTTGTTGTTTTTGCGTTGTTCTCTCTGCTACTGCATATCCTTTTAGCCATCTTTCTGCACATTGTCTGGCGGCTTTCACTCACTCAGTTTATTTGTGCTCCATGCATCATAAGGGTTTAATGGATTTGCTTGTGGCCTGAACAAGATCTCTCACTCGGCTAGCAGCATCATTTCTCAGCTCAGTTCAGCTCAGCCAGCGGCCACACCCATATTTCACACGCCCACTTTGCCATTTCACTTGAGGTGCCCGCAGAATGGTTATCATATTACGCACATTGCCAGAGGAGTTGAAGTCTCAGTATCAGTCTCAGTCCCAGTCCCACTCTCAGTCTGAGTCTCTGGTGTTTATGACTTTATTTTTGGGACCACCTTAGCGAACAGTTAATACATTTTTATAGACTTGCCAAACTACTTGGGTGCCCCTGCTCTGTCGAGCACTTTACAGGTCTGTCATTCTATTAGCTTTTCGCGTGCTTTGTCATTGCCGTTAATAGACTTACTTTCCCTGTATACTACAACACTGCGTATTCTTTTTGCCTGCTTTGTTGTGCTTAGACAACTTTTCTTTAGCTCATGACGTTGTTGTTGTTGTTGGCGCCATTAAGACGTCTTCGTTGTTGCTGCTGCCGCTGCTGCTGTTGTTACTGTAATTGCCCAGCTGCGTGTGAAGCTCAGGTGCAAGTGGCGGCCATAAAAAGTGTACTATATAAATAATATTTTCCGACTAGTCACAAGTCTAAAGAATTAAGCACTTAAAGCGAGCCTTAATAGAAAACTGTTGGGTGAATATACAATAAAGTAAATTTAATTTAAATAGAATAAAATAATATTAATTAAGTAAAATTAAAAAAATATTACAATTGAAATAAAGAAAATATATAAGAAGAAAATAAATAAAGAAAAATAAATAAATATTCAATTATTCATAGACTGTAGACTATAGACTATATACAAATTATTTTCCGAATAGTCAAGAGTCTAAAGAATTCAGCAACAGAAAAAAATTAGGTGTATAATAAATAAAATAAATTTAAATTAATTTTAATAAAATATTACTAATTAACATTAATTTAAAGAGGTAAAAGTATAGTAAATTTAATTAAAATAAAGTTAAGTTAAAAAAGAAAAAGAATATAAATTTATTATTCAGTTATAAAATTTCAAACTTCGTACGAACACAGTTTAAAGATCCCAATTAATCTGGGCATATTCACATAATTAAAAATTCTAAAGCAAAATGAATTAAGCTATTATCAAAAGAACTTAATAGTATATATTTATTTTTTAATTGAAAAAGCAACTTGAATTTTTACATATTCAGTTTTACATTTTACCACAGTTCGTTACTCTAACCAGATTTAAAATTAAAACTTAGCTCAAGTCTCTTTTAGATTAGCATGTGTACATATGCTTGTACTTTAATAACATATCCAGCCACATCTGCCATAATACTAAATATATTTCTGCTAAATGTTGATTTTCCACTCGATTTTCTGCACAAGTTTCTAGTGTTGGAAATTTTGCAGTTTTTCATTTGCATTTGTGTCGACAGATTTCAGCTGCAGGCAGAGAGCTTTACTGCCTGAACAGAAGCAGAAGCACCAACTAAAAGCATACATACGTACTACAAGTACACACACACATACTAATACTCATATGGTATAGTTTGTAGCTGTCTTTAGCACACATCAAAAGCATTATTAACACAACTACAAGCTGAGAGACAAACATGGCGCTGGATAACAGAAAAGATGCCTCCGAGCTGGCTCAGACCAAACCAAAACATGTGTCCTCTGTGAGTGTGTGTGTGAGTGTGAGTGTGATTGTGTGTGTATATTTATGAGGCTTGCCCCATGCCAACAATATCAACTGCTTTTGGCGTGCATTAAGTGGCCTTAGTCTGCCACACAAGGACATGCTCTTTGTGGTCTTTAAAATATTTTGTTTGCCTGCCTCCCTCCCTTCATCACTATAGACCTTCCCCCCACTATTTTGCATTTAAGGTGTCTGTGTAGCGCATAAAATTTATATTAGTCTGGCAGCCTGACTGGCAAAATAAAATTAAAAGCCATTGCCTGAAAGTTTTACACACACACACAAAAAAAAGCTAAAAAGAATTCTTAAATTTAGTTGCACGATTACTGGGTTTTTTTTTATATTTTTCCTGCCGCTAAGCAGCTTATAAATAAGTATAACAGAGCGAAAATTTAAGGACAGACTCTGTTTAAGTTCATTGAGAGCATTATCAAAAGATAATGTATGAAAGGAGCTTACAATTTATACTAAATAATGAAATTGCTTTTGTTTGAGAGAATTTGTATTCGCCAAAAAACTAATGCAAAGGTTTTCTGCTGTGTGAATCTATGGGTGCTGCAGCTGCCTCACATTTCTCCATCTTTCGTAAGAGTTGAGAATAAATCAGGTTAACGAAGTGGCACAGAGAAATGAAAGCACTGCAAGGCGTATGACATCAAAATCAGCTAACATGCAATCTGGGTTACACACATGCACACATACACACATGCATTTCGAGCGGCAGCTGAAAAGTATGCAACAATTTGTGAGCCAAAGAGAAATCGCAATGAAATTCGCACAATTAGTGCCATGTCTGAGGCCGTGTGCTCAGACACCTTGACAACGTTTCAGTTGGTAAATTGACTTGTTGTTGTTGTTGTCGTTGTTGCAATTGTTGTCGTGTTGTTGTTATGCAGGTGGCACTCGAGAGTGTTCGTTAGTTTTTGCTTTGACACTTTTTGGCCTTCCGTCGCAAGGTTCTCACCATCTTCGAAAACTTTATACCCAGTTCGTGACGAGGGGAAGTGTGGTAGTCAAATTAAATCACAAGTTGATGAATATTGATTGATTGTTGTTGCCTTCGGCAAAGCAATTGCCGCCACTGACAAATCTACAGAAAGTTTCTGCGCTACTTTATGGCCTTGCATTCAAGTTGCGATTGCAATTTGTGGTCTATGCTAAACGAGTTGCAATGCCTTAATCGGTAGTTGCCTGTACCACTGCATGACACACAAACCTATAAAATAACTCAGCATTAAGTGCCACCGGAAATGAGTAAACAAGCGTCAAATGGTGAAAACACAAGAGCTGCAAGCAAATGCAGCCAGCAAATGGGTCCTTCGCAAATATAAATAAATGAAACATTAAACAAGACTGCGAGCAGCGACGACAACAATGGACAAAAGACTTCTGCTCCAGAATGCAGAAGACGCGGACAACTGGCAAAGCGAAGACAACAACCGGATATCCGGGAACTTTATAAGCAGGCACCAGGCAGCAGGCAAACAACAACAACAACAGCACCACTGACGCCGACGACAATGTAGTTTGTTTTAACTTTTGATTTCCGCCTTTTCTTTTGGTATGCTGAGCATTTGCTGTTGTCCCAATGCCACCACTAACACTCCTAGCACAACACTCTACTCCACTCCAACCCACCAGTTCTCTGGTCAGTTGCAGCAACTGTGCCGCAGCGAGAGCAAAAGTTGCGACCCAGTCAGTCTTCGAGCACAACTTGAAGATGTTACCCGAGCGCCTGCATTAAAAATGAATTAAACTTGCTGCATTTCTTGTCCTCTCTCCCTGCTACTCTACACTCTGCTGCTCCCAGTGGCACTGACTGCACTGTGCTACAAGAGTTTTGCCCAGACCCAGCACGCAATTCAATTTACAGCAGTCGAAAAACAACTTTAGCCATGCCTCGAGTCAGGTAGTGATGTACTACTTGTCTTTACCAGATCAGTACTATCAAACTAACTGAGTATTGAATTACATTTTCATTAAATACTTGATTTTGGCCAAGGCTATGAATATGTATAATGAAGTGTCATCAGTATAATCAATTTATTTCACAGACGTTGTTTGAACCTTCTTTATCTGTTTATAATTATCAAAACACATCAGTTCAAATTTTTAAATAATTTTCTTTATACTCTTGTGTAAATCAAACTATTTATTAATCGATCTATAGTAGTCTTTGCTTAGGTAGACGTCTAACTACAATTGGAATTCGTTCAACACATTTACTCTTGAGCTTTATGTGTAGTATATATATGTAATATATAGTATAAACATATTAATTATAAAATATGTATAGAAATTGAAACAAACTGCGCTTCTCTGGAAGTCGGAAGGCGGGCACAACTTAATCGAATGATAATTTACTACAATAATTTATTATTATTATTTTATTATTTTATCGCTTTTAAATGGAATTTATTTCACAGTTCTTTACTTTCTTTCTTATACTACTACTACTACTATGTGGTTATTGAATGGATCTCTGTGGTTTTCAATGTATCTTTCGATTACTTCTGCTCTGATATGAAGACAGGTGAATTATATTTGTGATATTATGCAGGAAATAAAGGTGTTTGAATTTATATAAATATAATTCTGATATTAATTATGACTATCAAAATGTATTTAACAATTTTCGATTCAATATCAGTATACCTTTGATCGAAACGTCATAATTTCTTTTTGTACTTAATCAGAAATGTATGCAAATATCTCATTCACATTTCATCATACAAACAACAACAACAACACAACATAATACCTAATACATAATACAAGAAACAGAATACCAGAAACAGAATACTAGACACAAAATGTGGCAACCACGTTTCAGATCACACTTACCTCTTTCCGTATCTGTCGAAGCAAGTGTGGAATCTGAGCTGGCATTTTGCGAAGAACACACAGTAGTGCAAAGGCATGCTAGTTTATCAGACAGGTGATTGCATCTAACACTCATATTTATCTTCTTTAAATACACATTTATTCTATAGAACCTGTGTAATTATAATGGACTATAAGCAATTCAAAGCAGCACGTCTACTTCAGAAGTGGATACGCGGTTGGTTGGTTCGACGTCGCATGAAGAGACGCGATCGTGCGGCAGGAATCATACAGAGGGCATGGGTGGCATCTCAATCCAAAAGGAAATTCACACGTATAGCCGAGAGATCGACGCAGAAGAGATTAGAGACTGTTTACAATAATGCAAGCACGAAACTCCAGGCACTTATTCGGGGCTGGTTGTCGCGGAAAATATTCTATAATATTCATTATTTGAGGACTATGCAGTTGATTTATATGGAGGATATATTCTATTGTCTGGCAACGATGTTGCATAGAATGCACACCAAAGCCCAGTTGCCTGGACTTGCTTCATTTCAAGCTTCAGAGTGAGCATCAACCATATGGTTTAACCATCGACTACATCAACTTCCTTTCCACAGGTGCAGCTCTATAATAGTTGATCTAATATATACATTCAAATATCGATTTTATAATCAATTTGTTGGCTCCAAATTAGTTATCTCTAAAACTAATCACAATGGATATCGCAGATACTTTAAGGATTGCCAATACTATACTCCGATGCCATTTCCTGGCTATGACGAATTTATGACTTGTAGACCACTTCCAGAACAGAATTCATACCACAAATATGAACCTATAGCACATGATGTTGCACAGAGCTTTGCGATGGCCCAACGTTTCAAATGTACTTTAAATAAAAATTTGCAACCTAAGAAACGCCCAATGTCGAAGAAGACCAAGCCTCGTAGTCTTTTTTGCATGGATTTATTAAAGAAAATTAAGCATTGGAGTGTTTTCAAGCAATACGCTGCGACTGGTACTGAGCCGGAATTAAAAACCAAGCAAGATATACAAGCACTGGGCGTAGAGTTAATGAATTTGATATGTAAAGAAATAGAATGAAAATTAAACATTTTACTACATACTTAATATTATTATATTTTAATCCTCTTAATTAATTTAATATGTAAAGAAATAGATTGAAAATTAAACATTTTACTACATACTTCACATTATTTTATTTTATTCCTCTTAATGAATTTAATATGTAAAGAAAGAGATTGAAAAATTAAACATTTTACTACATACTCAATATTATTTTATTTTATTCCTCTTAATGAATTTAATATGCAAAGAAATAAAATAAAAATTAAACATTTTACTACATACTTTATTTTATTTTATTCCACTAATGGGTTCTATCAAAATTGGCCACAAATTAAATATAATGATGTTTGTTGCTAGAAATAAATACATTAAAAAGTAGGGAAAGCTACAGTCGGACGCAAAGCTACAGTCGGGCGCAACCGACAGTAGGAGACCCTGTACTTTGGTTTGCCCTGGACGTCGATAACAGCAGCAGTATATATGAACATACTCACATACACATACACATGCACTTATACATACACACATACACTTATAAATACAAATATACGCGCAAATACAAACAATACCCAAAACTCATACAGGTAATCATACTCACAATCAAAAATCACGCATACGCCCTAGTGGCCGCGTACTCTGTGGCTTCCCCCTCCCCCACCCAAATGCTCAGTACAGAAAATTGTTTGTCCAATATCTCTGGTGTTTATTATCCGATTGGGCTGCAAATCGCACCAAATATTCAGAGCACCTAAAGCTTTATTCATGCAAAAAAGGAAAACAGTGACTCTAAAACTGTACATGCTGGGAATATTTTTGCGAATTTGAGGGGGAGGGGGATGACTTTTCAAACATTTGAAATAAACTTGACCTGCCTATGTAATACACGAACCTAACAAAAAAAGAATTAAGTCTCTAGCTCTTATAGTTTCCGAGATCTAGGTGTTCATACAGACAGACAGATGGACAGACAGACGGACAGACAGACGGACAGACAGACGGACAGACAGACAGGGCTATATCGACTCAGCTCGTCGTCCTGATCAAGAATATATATACTTTGTGGGGTCTGCCACGCCTCCTTCTGCCTGTTACACACAAATGTCATTTGCACAAACTTAATAGACCCTTTTGTACTTTTTTAAAGTACAGGGTCTAAAAAAACAAAGTAGCCAAAAAATAACAGCGCAAAGGGGAGTCGATTGCTGGAATTGGCAACTCTAGTAAATATTTACCAACTGACGCTAATGAACTTGAGCATACAAATAGGCAACATACGCGAACATTGCAAATCAAGTAAAGAAATAATTTTCCCAATAGATTCCAGTCGGATCGAACCGTTGGACCATTTCGATGTGCTTTGATTAAAGAGTTTCTTTAGCTGGAGAAGCAATTTTCTCTCATGGCTCAAGAGAAATTTTCGCAACGAGCAAACGTGTTTACACAAAGAATTTTCTTCAGTTTTCTTGCTCTTTTTTTTGTGTTCTTATTGATTGTGCGATTGCTCTGTGTGTGTGTGAGTGTGTGTGTGTATTTACACATATGCTCTGATGTTGCAGAAGAAGCACGTTTTGGGTTCCCATTGTGGGCACACAAAAGTCAATAGCTCTACTTTGATTCTTTTTCTTCTACCCACGACTTGGACTCGTTATTTGCAGAAGTTGAGTTTCTCAGAATGAGCTACTCGACTCGAATGAGCATTGAGCTGAGAAAACAAAATGAAACCATCTAGTAGGCAAAGCATCCATATATTTGGAGGTAGCCTTTTCATTTCCTCATTTTATTCAGTTAGATTTAAGATTCGGAAACAGAAACATAAACCAGCCAAGAAATCACATAAATAGGAAGCATACATGCATACATACATACAATAAGCAAAAAGTATTTTTAGATATTTAAGTGAAAAGTGAAAAATTTTTGTAAAAAATATTTAGAAAAACATATAAAAAAAAAAATTTAATAGGTATAAAATTCCCCAGAAAAAAAAATAATTTAAAAAAATATATAAAAGCTATATAGAAAAAAAATAAAAATGAAAATAAAAATAAAAGTCGTTGCCAAACCTAACAGAACAAACCAGGAAAAAAATGGAGAAGGATGGATTTGATTGAAAAAAAAAAAAAATTATAATAATAGTAAATAATAACGAAAAGATAATAAAAAGTTATAAAAATAATAAGAATAATAATAGTGATTACATTACATTACAGAATGGGTACGTACTTAATATTATAAATTTAATTAAATTCGATTTTATTATTTTATTATAATAACAGATACACAAACAAAACATTAAGCACGGTTAAGGAGTAGATGGCAGCATGGCAGTGCGCACATACATAACTTACACAGAAGGGTGAGTACATCAATTAAATTTTGTAATGCATTCATTTTAATTTTGGCAGGTCAGACATCAACACTTAGTAGTAGTTGCCTCTTAACACACAGGAGAGGGGTAAGTATATCAATTGATATTCTTACTCATAATTTAATAAATTATTTAACTATGTATCAAGATTTGACAAGCACTTGGGAAGGACTCGCTCCAGGACTGCAATACACAAACAGGACTCTGCAATACACAAATACAGGATTCGAGGTAACAGTTGACAGGTGAGTTCTTTTATCAACCAAGTTAATTTTCTATTCATTTTTAAATATTTGACAGACACGAGACATCACGGAAGATAGGAGGAATGGATTGAGCAGACTGGTGCAGAATTTTCACATTGTTCTGTACTCATTCTGAAATATCTAAAAATAAAAATTATTCGCAGCTCCATGACATACGATTCATTTATTTTAATTAGGCCACAAACATATTAGAAAAATGCCACTAGCTAGAGAATTGAAATAGACACAAAATTAACCCAAATATGCAAATAAATTTTTCCAGCAGGGGAAAACAAATCTAAGCCAAAGTTGCACATTAACTTCCGCAGCTCATTAAGTCACTGTCAGTCGCAGAGAGAAAAGAAAATATTCACATATAGAAAGGAAAAACTAAGGAGGGGAGGACAGGAAGCTTGGGCTACTGAAAGCAAGCGGAAAATACTTGTATATATAGAAATTTATGCGACGCCAACTGGACGACATCACGGCCCATACCCAATAAGCCAGACTGGCAGCAAGTTGCGTCTCCCTACTCATCCTCCTACTCTCCCTCTATTCCCATTCTCTTTCGCTCTGTGCGAAAACAAAAATAAAACATTTGTAGCCATGTAAATTATGAGAGTCCAGAGCGCTCGAAAGAATACGTAAATTAGCAAAATAAAATAAAAATATCTCAGCTTAGGCGCCAGAGGTCAGCTCCGCCTGAGTGAGAAAGTCGCAGAATTACAAAAAAATTGTTTTTCCCTCCCCTCACAAAAAAAGGTTAAATGAAAATGTCGACGCATTAATTGAAAGTACCAGAATTCTGGCTTTTTTTTTTGTCATATACTAAAAGCGAAAAAAAGTGGGCATCCTTGGCCGAAAGTTTAATTAGGCCGTCTGCCTGTTGTGGCCTATATAAGAAATGCCAGAAACATTTCGCTTAATGTTGTTGGCCTTGCCACGTTGAAGGTCACGGGGGCTGTTTGGGGGTGTGACCAAACTAATTAGCGACCATTTTGTGGGCGTTTTTGGTTTAATGAAATTTTAATAGGTGTTTAATTGAAACGCGGATGCTTTAAAAAAAGAAGCCAAGAAATTGAATTGAAATTACAAATACTATAGAAGGAATTAAGATGAAAATACTATACTATAAAGATAAAAATACGTTGTATTTCTTATCTGTAATTTATTATGTATTTATATCTTATTTATATAATTTTAGAAATATCTTTTTGTAGTACATTTTCCCAACAATTTTATTAACCCAAGCAAAAGACTTTAAAGTGAACTGACGAAGTGTCAATAATTTGAGGCAAAGGCAAAGGCTTAAGCTATTTATAAGACATCTTACACTTACTTGATTGTGCAATTAATTTTGGTATTTCCTTTAAGCTCGTGTCGGGATTTTCTTTTACACTTTTGTTCATTTGACTAATTGCTGAGGCACAGACAAATTGTTTTAAGCACGCAACACGAAGGAGTTTTCGCCTCAGCTGTGCGCTACAAACAACAAAGGATTTAATTCAATTTACAGTTCTTCAACCACGTTTCGGTTTCCATATGGACACACACGCACACACACACTCACACACACATTATAATGATAAACACACAGAGAGGAAAACAAAATGAAAACGGATTAATGTAATTTATGAAAATGCAGCAGAAGCCGGAATAATTTTTGCACAGTTTCTGACTGTTGATGTTGTTCTTGTTTTGTTCTTCTTCTTTTTGTTGTTGTTTGCTGTTGACGAGACGCGGCGACGGCTTCGTGTGGCAGCCTGACACGCTTTGGGGTAGATCCAATTCGCAGCGCGTTATCAATGAAACTGCTGAACTGCTGATTTTTCTCGTCATCGTTGCTAGCATCGCCCCAGAAAAGTTCATTTTTGCCAGTCGTTTTTGCTCTGCCCACACTTCGTGCGACTCTCTCGGCCAATCGGCTTGGCTTCGCGCCGCACTCGGTTTGGGCGGGTTGCTCAACTTAACGAAAGCCGAGCCGAGAGGGAATGAGTTTGTGCAGCAGCCAGAGAGTGAATGTTTCTACGAAGGGAATAATTATGGGAAATTTTAACAGCGTTGTTTAAAAGAGGCGCGAATTTGATGCAGTTGCATACAGAACAAAAAATATTAGATTACTATGTATATTATTATTTATGTTATTTTCTAATATATTTTTATAAATATAGAAAATTAAGTATTGTTTAAAAGTTATGTAATTATGTAATTATTGTATACATAACTAAACTACAACCTTTTACATTTTTCTTTGTTAGCATTTAATGCATAATAGTAGCTTGTCCCAAAATGGGAAATTAAGTATAAATATTACTTAAAATAAAATAAATTTGATTTAAATAAATATACTTATATTAATTAAGTAAATTTTATTAAATAAATATATACTCAAGTTGAAGTACTCGCTGCTAAATATTATCTGTGTATTTTAAATAGATTTGTAAATATAAAAAAAATATAAATTAAAAATAAATTTATAAACTAGAGAGAGAGCTGAAGGCCTACCTGTTAGTGCTCTATTAACTTCAGTATTGTTTATAGGTAATATAACCATAAATAAAAAATAAAATAAATAGTGTATTGTAAATTTCTTCAGCTGATTCTGATCGAGCTCTCTCTTGCCTCTTTTCACGCTGATGTTAGATATATTATTAAACTGTCACACACTATTGCTATCAAATTATTTTTAAATTTAATTCATACACGTTTCCATACATTCTATTAGCGAAATTGGGGCTTATCAAAAGTCATTCTCATTCCAAATTCAGTCGCAGATTTAATGCCGCTGGCAGACAAATTAATTGCCATTAATATCCGATTAAGCGTTTAACGTAAACACGTCGAGTTTATTACTTACTTACTTACATGCTAATTATGTGTGTCATCGAGTTAAAACAATATCACACCAACTATGGAATTAGTCTTAAGCCCAACTCCCCTCCTCTCACCCTCTCTGCAGTTCGTTAAAATGTGTTGCAAAGCTTTTATGACACGCCTTTAGAAAGCATCTTTAATGTGCCTAATATAATTATGCGAAGCGCAGAGAGGGGGTGGGGGGTTGCCCCTTGTCTGCATACAAATTAAAGCATAATTTATAAGTGCGTGTATGGAGAGCATGTGAGAGATTTGGCTTGTTTCTTTACAGTTTACAGAGTAGTGTATGGAAAGGGTATGCTGAGTTTGTGTAAACTTTAATTGAACTAAACATAAACATATATACTAATTGTGTTCTATTGTAGTAGTTTAAGGAATTTAATATAAAGGCTAGTTTCATGTTAAGTTGATATCTTTCACCATCCCAAAGGTTCCACGTTTTTTCTGTGTATTTGTTACCTCAGTTTTCGAGCACACTCGACTGCAGCTGCTGTTCTTTTTATGTTATTTTTACCTGACAACTGTCATAAAAATTTTGCTTTTATTGTCGACGTGGCGCCTAAGCCTCAAAATGAAATATGCATTTTGAATTGCCTGCTGTGGGTTGGCATACGCTGTGGACTTGAGAGGGGGAAATTAAAATTAGTTTAATAGCAAATCTTTGAGCGTTTTTAAAGCTATGGCAATATTTAAACTTGTTAAGTGAGTTGGCACAAAGGCGGCAAAGTTCTCCCATGCGCCACATTCTCCATAAGTCAATTGAAATTTATGACACACACACATGCAGTCAGAGACCCTCCTCCCTATAAAACAACCCCACTGTAAGCTTGTTTATCTGCAAAAAATATTTGTATATAATGTGTCTATTACAGCGAGTGGGTAGGGGCAGTAGACTTGTTGTTTCTCTATAATAATTTACAAAGCATTTTACGCTTCGCTTCGCCTGCCATCTGCATTAGCCGCAAAGTCAGTTTTTAAAGGAGACCCCTGCACAGTGGTGTACATTATAGAGCAGGGAACGGGGGGTGGGGTTGGCCAAATGTCTGCATTATGTAAATATGGTAAGAGCATATAAAAAACGTATATCTGAGCGCGTTCTTGATCTATGGCAGCTAATGGTAGTAGCTCAGGTAGCTTTTAACGGAACTCTGCCGCCATTCTGACTAATGGGCAATTATAATGGACAAGAAGCTGGACGGGATTTGGCAAATTGTTTTGCTTATTTAGAGCAGCTTTTATTTTTGGGAAAATTTTAATCAAATATAGAATGTTGAATTCTATTTCAATTTTATTTGAATAGATTATAGAATGTTGAATATTATTTTAATTTTATTTGAAAAGAATATAGAATGTTGAATATTATTTCAATTTTATTTAAACAGAATATAGAATATTGAATATAGTATATTTTAATTTAATTTGAATAAAATACAGAATTTTAAATACTATTTCAATTTTATTTAAATACAATATAGAATGTTGAACACTGTTTCAATTTTATTTAAATAGAATATAGAATGTTGAATACTATTTCAATTTTATTTGAATGGAATATAGAATGGTGAATATTATTTCAATTTTATTTAAATAAAATATAGAATGTTGAACACTATTTCAATTTTATTTAAATAGAATATAGAATGTTGAATACTACTTCTATTTTATTTAAATAGAATATAGAATATTGAATGCTATTTCAATTTTATTTAAATAAAATACAAAATGTTGAATACTATTTGAATTTTATTTAAACAGAATATAGAATGTGGAACACTATTTCAATTTTATTTAAATAGAATAAAGAATTGTTGAATATTATTTCATGGTTATGCAACAAACTCAAGTTTATATATTTTGTCAAACAATTTCCAAGTCATAAGCAAAGCAATGCATCATTTTTATGCCCAAAAACTTTACAACTGTGCCCAGAGGCCAACACACACACACACACACACGCGCTCGCACACACATACTAAGTGAGCGTAGAGAGCACCCCAAAGGATATTAACAATAATCTAACCAAATTAACCCAAAGCACTAAAGTGTAAGTGACATTAAGTTAATTTTCGTGCAAAGACACAGAACTCAAAGAAGATACAGCTGGCATATAATCACAGTGCGGGAGGAACTTGAGTTTTATTTCACTTTTTGTGTTGGGGCACAGTCGATGTTGCTGTTGTTGTTGTTGTTACTGTAACTGTAGATGTTGTTGCAACTGTGCAAAATTTCCCACGAGATCAATCAGCCACAGGCAGCAGCAGCAACAGCAGCAGCAACAGCAGCAACAGCAGCAGCAGCTTGACTCTGTCCTTCAGTTTTGCTGTTGCTGTTGTTCTTACTACTTTTTGCAACTTTTTTTCTTCTTTTGTGTAACTTTGTTGAAGCGTCTGCTTTTGTTTTTGTATTGTCTATGCTCCCACTTCTTTTCACTTTTATGCTCCCGCCTCTCTTTTCCCATTTTCCCATTTCATTTGCTTCTTTTTTACTTTGCACCTTTTGGCATTGGCCTTTGCACAGTGTGAGCGCAGCTAATGAAGCGACATTGATGATGAGAACGAAACGGCTCCAAGGGAGGGAATAGTAGGGAGTAGCAGATAAAACGAAAGTTCAGAGCGCATAGAGTGTATCAAGAACAACAACAATTGCACTGGGCCCAGGCCACACGCTCTTGGGGCTTGGGGCTTGCCAGGTGAGATGAGAAATTTTTGTTGTGGTCGTCAGCAAAAATGTGCAACAGCTGAGTCATGCAGGCAAATAGTAGTACACAGCGTACAAGTCATAAGTGCTCAGCGATAAATTTCAATTAGAATTTTAAATTACGCTTATAGTAAAGTAAAGTAAAAGGAAATCATTTAGCTAGAGCTACATTTGATTGAACAATTGCTTACAGTTCTCTTCGATTCATTGCTTTGAATTTATACAGTGAAAAGAATTGTAAGCTAATTTGATGTGATTGCGCAATTGATTAAGGACAATGATGATTAGCTTACTTAGTACAATAAATGGTATTTTAATTTTATTTATAAAGACATAAATGGCAGAGCTAAAATCTACTATATCGTTCATTTACATTAGTTATTTTAATGGAATTTCAATTTTATTTATAAAGACATAAAAAAGAAAAGGTAGAATTTACTATATCGCTAGTTTACATTAGTTCTTCTTAGTTAATAACAAAATAAGTACAGTATAAGCTTAGACTACAGTTCTAGTTACAGCCTAGTCTACTTCGTTTAACTGTAATTATTTCATTTAGTTCCTCTGTGGTATATACCCAATTTCTGCTCTCAATTAGCAAAGAGTGCTCTAAAGATACAAACTGCTGAAGCGCCTATGGTAACCTTTATCTGTGCTGTGAACTGCGGCCCAATCGGATAAAGAACACCGGAGACTCTGTACCAGGCAAGGGGGAAGCAGCGAGCATGCACTTAATGTAGCTTTCCTGCATTTTTTTAAATTAAAAGTTGTATTTACTATGCATTTTATTTTGTATATATTTTAAATACTTATAAGTCTGCTTTAAAGGGAAAATGACAAAGTATGATGGACCCAACCTTTGACTATTTTTTTTACTTTGTATCTAACTCATGTACAATTCCAGCTTCAATCGTACTATAATCCCTTTAGCTATTAATCTTGCCAACGCCATTGTCACATCAATTCTAGTCATATCTCTTGGCTAAGAGACGACTGTCGTCAAAACAAAAGAAAGAAACTTTTGGTGTTGATCTCATTAAGAGGAAAACACTTCAAGGCCAAGACCAAGAAACGGCCAATGGCAACAACTTGACGCTAATTGTCTGCCTTGCCTGTATGTGCTCAAAGTCAAAGAAATATGCCGCTAAATGGCTCAGATATAGTAGTACCCTATCCCACTCCACTCCACTTCTCCTACTATGCTCCTCCCTTCCTGCTGCTGACCAGTCGACAATGGCAGTTGATTGATTAATGGTTGTCAATGTCAGCGCGAAGGTGACAAGTGGCCAGCAAGTCGAACAGGGATTCGTGTTGTGTGTTGTGTGTGTTGTGTGTGAACTGGTAATCATCAAGAGCAGCTACAGCTACAGCTACTAAATGATGTGCCAAATTGGACACGAGGAAGGACAGCAGTGCCAGCAAGTATGTAATAAAATGTCAAAATCCTAGCACGCTAAATGACATGAAAACTGTCTGAGTTTTCCCACCACCCCACAGCAGAAAGTGAGTTTTTTTTGCCTCTTTTACTGCATGCGGAAACATTTCATTTTGCGCCTCAAGGAGCTGCCGGGTGGCAAGGTGGCAAGGTGGCAAGGTGCTAGGTAAGCAGTGGCAGTAAATGGAGTTTCTTTGCTTGCAACTTGCACTTCCGTCTATTTTTGCATTTCCGCTTTGCAAAAGGAAAACTGTGAACCGAAAATAACCTAAACCGAATTGGCCAGGGAGTACCGAGAGAGCGAGGTACATAGAGCGAGTCCATTACGGATGTCCGCGTAGCAATTTTAATGCAATTTTTATGCGCTCGTTTTGGGGCTTCCGATTTATAGTATTCTACTTATTTTCTTATGCCATTTCTGGTTTTTCTGTTTTTCTATTTCGTATTTTTTTTCTATAATATTCTCCTCGCTTGTTTGCTGTTTCCTCCTTGTACAGGCTGCAGGAAATGTGTCTTCTGTCCGAGCGGAAGTCTCTCAGGTATTGTGCCATGTTCTGGCAGCGTATTAAATGGGTTCCTTACTAGCGTTATACAAAGTTGAAAATATAATATAGAAAAAGGCGATAGTATGCTTTGATTTAAAAGTATATCGATAGGGAAGTCTTAGCACATGATATGAACACCGAGTTTTAACTCTCTTTGACTATTAGTTGAGCAAACAGTCTTCGGAGAACACTCTATTTTGATAGAAAGAAATATTTTCTTTAATTTGGTCTAATTTTCAGGTGTAATCGAGAATGTTGTTAAGTGCATTATAATATTTTTACTTGATAAACAATTTGAAAACATAATATAGAAAATAGCGATAGTAAGCTTTTCCTTAACATATATCGAAAGGGAATTCTTATCACACGATATGAAAACTGAGAACAGAGTTTCAATCCTCAACGTCTTCGGAGAATACTCTCATATAAAGAAATATTTTCATGAATTTGCTATAATTTTCAGTTGTAATCGAGAATAATTTTTAAGTGTATTATAACATTTTAACTTGACAAACAATTTCAAACTATAATATAGAAAAAGGGTATAGTGTGCTTTGATATCTAAGTATATCGATAGGGAAGTCATAGCACATGATATGAAAACTGAGAACTGAGTTTCAAATCTTCTCAACTCAAGTCTTCGGAGAATACTCTACCCTCATACAAAGAAATATTTTCCTGAATTTGCTATAATTTCCAGTTGTAATCGAGAATAATTTCTAAGTGTATTATAACATTTTAACTTGACAAACAATTTTTATTATATTTACTCTATATTTACTCATCGTTTGTTTCTTTCAATTCGCAAAGTTTTAGAGCTCTGAAAATTTTAGCAGAAAACCATTTTCTATGCTGCCAAACCGCAGCACAATGTTTGAAAACTAAGAACTGCCCCATCCTCCATACACACCGCCCACAATCCACTGCCCACCCTCCACTGCCCACTCCTCACTTCTTCAGTTGTTGAAAACCAAAGAAGAAAATTCTTATAAAAAGGAACAAAAGTCGTCAGCAATGTCTACAACAGCTAAGCAACAACAACAACAACTAGAACATAGCACAACAACAAAAGGCATCAATAAACAGTGTAAAGGACAGTCGCTAGAGTCAGGACATGGGACAAAGGACATGGCATCGAGGACATCGGACGCCGGACAACAGACAACAGAGAGTAAACGGACTTGAGGCCGAACCATAAAGCTTCCGGCAGCTGCTCAACACTGAGAAAAACTATTATGAAACTTTACTTTCATATTTTGAGTATTATTATCTATGCTAAATTTTGTTACAGTGCGGCAAGTCTTTCATATTTTTATCGGGCTCGTTCCACAGCCAACTGGGAACGGGTTGAGGTGGAGTGGGGTGGTGGGGGTCATGGAACATACGTCAAAGATGCTTTATTGAGTGAAACAAACAAAGCTTCGACCTTCTACTTTAGTTTTGTTTATGGCGGCAGGGGAAGGGGCGGAAGGCCGCAGCGGGGCTTTGGCAAACAATTTTAAAGTTGTGCGGTTACTTAAGCTACAGTATCCAGCAGAGAGATGCTTTGCCAACTGTTATTACCCCTAACAGTAGCCCCTACCCCCACCCCTACCCCAACCCCTACCCCCACCCCTACCCTACCAGACAAACAAAGCGCCCCAGGCGGGATTTTAAAAAGCACTTACCAAAGCTACCAACAGGGCGGAGCTTTTTGGCTAGCGCCACGAGTGAGGGGTGAGAGGTGCCGCAAGGAAAGGAGCGGATATACGCGTATGAGCCTGCTGGTAAATTTGCAAAAATATTGACAGCCATTGGCTTCAGGCAGGGACGAGGACGATGCTGCTGCCGCCTGTTGGATATAATTTAATAAATCAATATTTCATTAGCTGCACGGGCTGACTGACACTGGTAGAGGGGGCGGGGGCAGTTAACCAACGAGAGGGGCCGTTCAACTCAAATGCGTAGGTGAAAAGTGTTGATAAACTGCGTGCATCAACGAGCATCAACAGCCGCTGGCCATTTTTTTTCGCCATTTTGAAAAAAAACAATGTATTCTGGTTTGCATATATGATATAGAAAGACTTGAGTTTTAATAGTAAGTAAGCATGTAGTAGTTCCATCATAAATGTGTTCAGTTAGGGTGGCGAATTGCTGATTGTATAGGTTTTTTACACTCCAAAAAGAACCTATTCTAATGCCTCAATGACTTGATTCTAATTACACGTAAATAAACAGAAAATCTAGAAAATTCTTTGAAGTTATGAGAAATGATTTTCTTTGATAATATTTCAAGGAATAGTTTAGCAGTTTTTTGGATTATGGAGGAGTTCACTAATTTTCATTGTTTTTTTATCATTCAATTTTATTAAGATGAAAATCCCTTTATAATTGGATACATTATTTGAAACTAAAATTATTTAAAAATCTAAGGAAAATATTTAAACTAATGAGACGTAGGCAGCGTATTGAATTTATTTTATTTATTTAATATACTTAAGTTACAGTTCTATAAATAAATTAATCACTTTATGTCTGTAGTCCATCCTCATGACAATGGTAGAGTTTTTGCCAGTAATAATATACTTAACTTTAATAAAATATTATCTATTAATTATTATTAATATTTGTTAGAAAATAAACTCAGCTGACGAACTGGGTTAATGTAAAATAAATAAAACAATATTTAAAATTAAATTAATATTATACAAATGTATAATATATCAGTTTTCAAATGGATTGCATAGATTAATTTAAATTCTAAATATATAATGTAATATCTTACTATCATCTTTGGGATCTTTGAGGGCTCAGTGTTTTATGTATTTCTGATAAAAAATAATATAATATCATACAATATCCTACTTTAATAATAAGTTACGATATCAATGATTAAGCAAGCCTTTTATCGAAATTCCCATAATAGTAACCAATGCTTACTTAAAATATAAAGCTTCTTTTATATATCTCTTGTCGTGCCATGCGCATCTGTATCTTCTTCTTTCTTCTGTCATTCACAGTCAATTGCAGCTAATAGGCATTCTCTGGGTTTCTTCCCTGTAAAGAGATCAAAAGCAACTGAAACACGTGTCCGACGTGGACAACAAGAGACAACCTAAAAATACACAGAGTCAGTCAAAGGGCAAGTTGAGGGTCCCCCTCTGTCACCTACGCCCCTGGTAAGTTGGGACAGGATTCATATCATGTGTGTATATGTATAGATGTATCCTTTGCCTGCGTGCATTGCCTTCGAAATGCCTTTCAACTGTGGCGCCTGCAGCAAACGCATAGAATATACAAGAATATACAAGAAAACTAATTTTTTTTCTCTACTCTTTTGATTTTCCTTTGCTGAAGTTGTTGTAGTTGTTGTTGTCGCTTTACGCACTCAGCAGAAATGTTGAGAACTTGTGCTCTGCTCCTTTCATTACTTATTTCTTTATGACGCTAATGTCCTTAATTCGTCAGTGTTAACCTAATTTCGAGTAGTAGAGAGAAGAACTTCAGACGCGCAGAGGATACACAGGGACAGTGGGACAAATGTATAACAGGATTGAGCAACTGTACGCCAGAATGCAGGAGGAAAATAGAAAGAATTATGCCAAGAAAGTTTTCTATTTTGTCGCAACGGCGGCAGGCGGCAAAAGTTTTCTGTGGCCAATGCGACGACGATTGTGTGACACACACACACACACACACGCACACACTCAGAAATGTCCTGGCCCATGTCATTTGTGTTTGTGTGTGTCGCATTCCCAAAGGCTATATAAATCATAATAATTTTGCAATGTAGCAATGGCTAAGGGAGCAGCAGCAGCAGCAGCAGCTCCATGCTCCATGTCGCATATCCTTGTGGCATGTCCTTTATTTGCTACGTGTTGATGTCCTTTTGATGGCGCTTCTTTCTGAACACACACACACACACACAGAGAGCAGACCCAAGACGAGCCCATGCGAACGGCCTCCAGGGCGTATGACTAACCTAACCACCAAGCCGAACCTACTGTCCGTCTGCTCATCTGTCTGCATGTCCTTTTTCGTCCTGTTTGGAGAGTGCGTGCGTGCGTGAGTGAGTGCGTGCCGCCTTGTATTTGTAATTCCTGGCAGCATGTCCAGCATAAAAATATACTTAAGTGATTTCTCTTGATTCACTTACATAGATTTGGGTTACATTTCTTTTCTATTTCAGTTTACCTCCCTCCCTCGTCTTGTGGCCCTTCATCTTGCCACAAAACGTTGCAAATAAATAATTTTTATGATGGAATATGCGCCCTTCATTTAATTTCGCTTAAAAGCGCCAAAAGTTAAGCTGTAATCATTTAAATGATTTATTCCTCTTGATTTTCATATCACGGATCGCCGCTTGTCATGGCAGAGAGACGAGGGGTCAGAGGGTCAGACAGGCAGACATTTGCCTTCATTTGATTTGCTGCTTCTTCTTGTTTTTTGGCCAGCCACAACTCCCTTGGGGTTAACAGTCGACTGTGGCTTAGGGACATGCTCAATCATAATTTCATGGTGTCACATTGATAATAGTTGATTTATATGAAGAGAAAAAGGTGAAATTATGTGCTGCATTTTGCCTTAAGACATTTATCTAATTTTATATTGATTTAAATTTAGTATGAAAGGTCTAGGGTTTATGGAGAATATATTGAAAAAGATAAAGTATTCCAGCATTACGAATATAATGAAATTATTGTAGAATTTAATGATTGATTTTAAAATTATTATTTTGAGTTATACATTTAATAATAAAGAGTTTTTTTTATTAACTTCATTAAATATATTTTTAATAAATTTATAGAATTATTGGAATAAAATATTCTACAAGCAATACAAGTACTGCAAATATTTTAACTTAGTCACTTATCGTTAAAAAAAAAAAAGTGATCTTGTATCACCCTACTCATCCATCATTTTGAAAATTAGAAAATACATTTAAACAAACAAATAAGTAGCCTTTGACACTGTTCAACTTGTTTATGTTTATGTTTATGTTTATGTATCTGTTTAATTTTTCTATCTTCGGCGAAGAAGTTAAATTACTGTTAAATTCTGTTAAATTACTAAAAAAAAAAAAAAAAAAAAACGGGATTTATTCTTGATTCTTGTATCTTCAAATCTAGGCAAATTTAAGAAATTCTTAATTTAACATCAAGCATGTACTGCATATATATTTTAATGAACCAGATTAGTAGCGACAAGACAGCCTTTAGGATATTATAGATGCCAATACTTAAAATAATATATATTTTTTCAAATAACTATTTTTTGTAAAGAAGCATTTACATGTGGATTACAAATTTAATTATCTTTCAGTTCAGTCCAGTTTTATTTCCTTACCAATTTTATTTTTCATTTAGATTCTATATTGAAATTAAAAGTTTCACTTAATGCTTAATGCTTTTTTTTTTTACCTATATTTTACTAATATTGCAAATATTTTCAAATATGCAAAAACTTACTGCTTTAATCAAAAGGAAAGGCAAAGAAACGACAGCAGATTTATCCTTGACCTCTAAACCAAAGTCATTAGCAGATTTTTGCAACTGCGTGTACAATTTTTAATTGTTATTCACTTAATCTTGTTGTTGCTATTGTTGTTGCAATTATTATTGTTTTTGTTGCAGCAGAGTGCCTGAAGGCAGCAACGTAGTAGCAACAACGCTAATGACCAACTTTTGCAGTGGCAGCAGCAAGAGCAACAAAAAAACGTAGCATAGCTTACGGGGCAGCGTCTGCAGTAGTAGTTGTTGTTGTTGTTGTTCCTATTGTTGCAATTGTTGTTGTTGTTGTAGTCGTCGAAAACACTCAAAACCCATTAGGCAACACTTTATGCTTAGTTTAAAGTTTGAGGGCAAACAAAATACAAAAAATATATATAGTATGTATCAGAGTATCAGAGCACGAGGTGACTGCGGGCCAAACTGAATTTTGCATATTAGCAGCTATGACAGAGACAGGCATACAAAAAAGAGAGAGAATGGGAGACATACTCTATAAAAACGTTGCTCAAATTTTACAAGCGACACACACACACACGCACTCTCACAAGCACACACACACACACACACACTGCATGCCGCGACGTTGTCTACTTTTCAGTCGTCGTTGGGCGTTGCCTTGGGGCGTGGCAGCTGCATTTAAAATGCAATTGCCGTGCCAGAGTGAGACAGATCGCTTTCTCCATCTCCTTCTCTCCACACAGACACACAATGCAAATGAATGCGCCACGCCCCTCAAAGGCCTACGCTTACGCCCCAAAGTTATGCTCAAGTTGTTAACTGCACAGCGGGCGATGCAGGCTGGATGGAGTGTGGGCTAGGGGTAGTGGTAGTGGCAGGGGCAGGGGCACGGGCAGAGGAGGGGCAAGGTTGTGCAGCGTTTGAAACAATTGCCGTAGGCGTTGCGTTTACATTGGAAATTACCCCACTTACTGTCTTGATGAGGCACATGACGAGTGCCAAGAGGGGATAGCGATTCCGGCAGGGAATGTGCAGTGCCATTCAGAGTGCCAAAGAGTGCTGTCTTAAGGAAACAAATGCTTCACAGTGGGCACAGTAAGTAAGTAACAGAGGGAAGTTTCAATTAGTACATTTTTACATATTATTTGATGTAATTAAATTTGTTTCATCTAAAAAGTCAAAGTAATAAAACAGACACTAAATTCAAAGCCTATACTGCTACGCTTCATTTCATTTGCATATTTCAGCTCATTTTTTGAAGAAAAAATTTCAAAATAAAAGTTGTGGTCTAAATAAACTAATTATTTTATTTTTCGCGCATATAATTTTTTATTTTTTACATATTTTACAATATACTACTTGCTGAATATTAACTTATTTATAAACATATTTTCATAAAAGAATAAATTTAATTTAATATTATCATTAATTTTCAGTATTTTATTATACTAATTAATTTATTTTTCATTTATTACATATTCGTATATTAATATTTTTTTACTATATATTATTTCCAGAATATTATCTTATTTTTTTTACTATATATTATTTCCTGAATAGTATATTATTTACAAACAAATTTTCATAAATGAATAAATTGTAGCAGGACAGCTGGATAATAACTCTAACAAAGCCTACTCCTTGCGAGCATTTCCACTAATACTAAGTTGGTCGCACTCAATTGATTCGGTATAACCACTGTAAAGACTCTGTTAAAGTACACATTCTGTTAAATTAATATTAATTATATTATCATTGATTTTCAATATTTTATTATACAATCATTACACACTTTTTTATTATTTTTAAAATTTTAAAGATACAAACTTGTGCTTTGGCATACAATAATCTTATGATAACCTTTATCAGTGCTGTGAATTGTGGCTCAATCGGTCAGCCAACACTGGGGATATTCGATATTAAATTTTACGTTGTTAAGAATTTTTATGCCTATAACTGTTTTAGTTTAATTTCTACTTATTTTAACTTCTTATTAACTAACATGCATTTCTGTGAACTGTAAACTCCGCAGTAAAGGGTTTAGTATTTTTACTTGTTATTAACTCAAATGCATTTCATTCCACTGTATGAACTCTGCAGTGCCCGGGTTAAGTACAGCCACCTCAACGCTGTTGCGGTTGCCGCATGCCAAGCCGCGTACATATTAACATAAATCGAATGTGACACAAAGGACAGTGCAGAGGGAAGACACACCGAATGGAAGAAGAAGAAGAAGAAGAAGCCGTCTCCTTTGGCACTCGCAAATCACTCAACGCGAATGATGGATGATCTGTTGTCCCCTCGCTTCCCCCTCCCGAAACCCCGTGGCGTCATTTAACGCAATAGCGCCAACTATAAATTTAAAATTAATTTTGAAGCTCGACGAAGGCTGCACATCAACGTTACGTCGACATATTCGCTTAAAAGGAAAATGGTGAGGGCCAAGAACACACACTCACACACACACACACATACAGACAAATGACACGCATTTTATTGCGCTGCAGTCGCACAGACAGACATATAGACAGAGGGACAGACAGACTGATTCGAGTTGTGTGAATTGGGAGTTTAAGTTTTGGTGTTCCGGCAAAAGTTGAGGTTACGGGATTTGAGGTTGGGGACTGACTGACTACCGATGGAGTTTCAGTTGAGTTCTTTAACGCTTTGTTGTCTGTCATTACAAGTGCATAAATTATTGTAACCACATTTGCTGGCGTCAGTCAGCCATTGACGATGACGACAAGCGGCAGACAGACGGACAGACAGACAGATAGACTGAGTCAGACATTCGGTTCGAGTATCAGCAACATGAAACGGCAATGGCAACGGCAACGGCAACAGTTGCCAGTGTGCGCTGATGACATGACAAAATATTTTCCCAGGCGTATGGCTCGTTCTCTTGCTCTTCCTCTTCTCAGTTTTGCAGTCTCACCACCTTGAAGCTACCGAAAATTTACGTTTGACTTTGATGCCAAAGCTGGCAGCAGACAGCGCATGTGGGTGTGGGTGCCACGCCCACTTGTGCCAAGCTGCCTTATGACCTTTATGCAATTGCATTCTGCGGCAATGTGTCGTCGATGTCAGCACAGACATGCGAGCAGTGTGTGATTGTGTGTGTGCGTTCTAGTGTGTGTGTGTGTGTGGCAACTGGGCAAGCTCCATTTCTGGCTGTCTCATCATGTGCGTATATATTCCATTTTATTTTTTCCTTTTCGTTTTTTTGTGCATTTCATTGTGGATTCTATCATTTTCTACTCGCATGCTTCAGCAGTTTTTAGAATTTTCAATTTGTTCAAAAATTTTTGTGCACTCTAGAGCTAGTAGATAGTTGAGATGGGGAGAACTCTGTTTGGAATTTTCTTTATATTGTGTTGGCACTCCCATTAAAATATGATTTTTATTAAATATAACTTGACAAGTGCAAATTAGAAAATACATAAGGGAATTTGCAGAGGAAAATATATACATAAATAAACCAAAATGGAAAATATGTGAGAATGCTAGAAAAGCAATTTATTTATTTTATTTAGTATTAATTAATATTTTATTTCTGTTGCTTCATATTACACTTTCGTTTAAAATGCTAAAGATCTGAAGTGGTTCGTATTAGATTATATAGTGGCTTTATCTAAGCTGTATTCTTAATCGATTTCAGAATTATATTTATCGATATTGTATTATATTGTTTATATCAAATAATCGATAATTGTTTATTAAGAAAGAAACTTCAAAAAAGTAGTATTTGTTTTTTTTAAATATATTATTAATATATTCAATTTATTATATTTATTTTAGTTTTTTTATTTAGCTTATTTATTATTTTATTATTAGTTTATTTGTTTTATTTATTTTTTCAATTATTTTTTTTTATATTATTTATTTTAAGTCTTTTATTTATTTTTTCATTTATTTATTTTATTTATTATACATATTTTATTTATGTTATTTATTTTATGTTAAGGCTTTGGAAATTTAGTAAAAATATTCTAAAGTGATATCTATTTAGGCTTCTTCAATATGCTTACAAAATATATATAAATAAATTACTCTCTAAAATAGAACATGCATAATAATGAAATCAATTTTCATTCTCTACACATGAACATATTATTCATGACAAACTTCCCCTAGTTTGAGCTTACTCTCAATAGCCGCAGCTCAATAAATTCTCTGACAGTGTAATGCTTAATTTATTATCTTTACTTTGCTAAGAGACTATCAATCTAGGGATAGCACTTCTTGGCCTCATTGAAACTCAATTTCAATATGCCAAAAATATCTTAGTTATTAGAGGCAAACTTTTGTTATAATTTATAGGCAACCGCAGTTGAATATCAATACAGATTTTACCATTTTTATTTTAAGCCGAAAACTTTTGACATTGCAGAGCAGAATGAGAATGTTATACTTGTTTGTATGTATATATCCGTTGACCTCTGTCAATAATAAAACGTTTGATAAATGCTTAGAGAATCTAGGAAAATCTAGGAAAATATTTTACATGCGAATTAACGCAATAAATTTGAGCAATCAAATTGTTGGACTAACAGAGTAAACTTTGATTGCGAAACACATTTGTGATTTATTTGAGCGCACATTTAACAAATTGCTCCCAAAAATATATATATATATAAAACAGAGTATATAGGTATATTTATTCGTATTTATTTATGCGACTGGCTACTTAAGCCATTAAGCAAACGGCCCCAAAACCCACCCCCAAGATGCTGTGCGCAAATAACTTGATTAAAAAACCGCAAAAACCTATCGAGGGCCCAATGCGTTGACCACACACGCAGAGCCCAACAGCCTGAAGGGTGTGGCAAAACCGGATGGTGTAAAGGAGGGGGGAAGGGTTGCAGTTACAGAGAGGGCCACATGTTATGGCCACCGCAATCCGATTCAATGTGTAATTTAACACGAAATGGGAAACGATTGGCAAGCGAGAAGGACAGGGGGAGGAGTGGGCAAAGTGTGTTCAAGTGTGTGTGTGTATCCGTAGATCTTATGGCCATGTCGAAGGCAGTTCTCTGACCAGTGCATAACCACACCTGTGGGCGTTTGTGCTGCTCTTGATGTAACCCGTGGGCGTGGTCGTGTGCGCGTGTGTGTGCGTGGTTTGATATAGTGTGGCTGAATACTTTCAGGTCAGTTTATTGATGTTGTTGGAATTAATGTGGCAACATGCCATAATCCATGGGGATTTGTCTTAGTGCAAAAAAAAAAGGCAGTCAAGCATCAAGTGCATAAATCTCTACACGATTTCTTGTTAAGCATTTTACTTGCATTTAATAGGAAATTTTAATGTTGTTTTTAAGCATCTAACATGCAAAATTCTTACACGCACTCCAATTCTAGTCAAAGTAATTATAACACTTCAGCAACTCGCAGTAAAATCGCTGCAGACCTTTTCGATTAAAATGCGTTGCATACTTTTCAGCGCGCACACATTTGCATCCTCAGCCGCTCCATAACAGAGCTCTCTCTGACAGACCTATAACCAACCAGAGAGAGCATACAAATAATTAAGTTTTTTCTCTAACTATTTGTGTGTGTGTGTGTGTCTGTACCCCTCTACACTCTCTCTTCATACAGTCACGTAACTTGACAATGGCAAAAACTTTCACATTTTATGCACTGTGCGTTCCCCATTTACTCCTTCCTCTCTTTGCTGTTACTCTCTCCGGATGATTGTCTCTGAGCGGTGCATAAAATGTTTGTAAGTGACGTTGAAATTGAGACACTTGTCGCTTAATTGTTTTTCGAGTTCTGTTACCAAAAAACAGAAAAAAGAGAGAATGGCAAATAAAATAAAATAATAAAAAAGGCAGAGACCAACATTAAGTGTGTGTGTTGGGCTGAACAGCATGACTACTGCTCTGGGTATCCAGGGGGAACTCCCCCTAGCCTACTCCTTTCGCATAATTCCCCCCTTCCCCCTGTTTTTTCTGTTGCCAGTTGAGAAATTGCACTTGGCAGTACGTTCTATGCGTGCCTGGGACATTATAAAGGCTGTTTGGGATTTGTGTCTTGTGGCGGGTGGGCGTGGCACACAGATGCATCCTGTGGCTGTAGATTATTTTAAGTAATTATCAAGCGATTTGCGTACAGACTTAAGTGCTATCAACTCGGAGCTGAATGGTAGAGAAGTTTTCACACACTCCCTTTCTATATCAAGTGCTCTGTTTCTGTTACAATTGCTATGAGGAGTATGGGAATTCCAGAAGTTCCAGAGCACTAAAAATAACCTATATTCAGGACTGAGATTATTTAGGAGAATTTGAGAATAATTTAAAAATTTTTGTTTATTTTTAAACGTTAAATGCTTAAGAAATTTATTAATATAAGGGCCAGATAATGTTATTAAAATTAACATTATGTATTCCTTTGATTTATATTTATTTATTGAAATATGAATGAATATACATTCAAATAATTTATATATTCTAAGATAAATTACAAATTATTATATTTTCTTTTACTAAAAATTAAAAGTTTATGTAGTACGGTTATTAATTCTGAATAATTGTAGTCCGATTTAAATATTATGCATTTAGAATTCATTTACAATTTACTTTAAATTTTATATATGTAAATATGTATGTGTCTTATTTTAATAATATATTTGTAAATGTATATCGAAAGAATTTTAAAATTTGAATTGAAGTAGATTTTATATTATATTTTCTTTTTATTTAAAATTTGTGTAAATTCTTTTAGACTACAAAATGCCCTTAACAATTTCTGTTAAATTATAATTTACAGTTTTTAAAAACAGTTTATAAAAACTTATTTAATATTTATTATTTCTAAATGTATATAAATTCTAATACACTCCTAATTGAGTTCTTTATGTACATAATATAAGAAAATATTAAATATTTAAAATTTTTAAATGTATATAAACTTCTAATTCGTTTTCAATTGAGTTCATCAATTTTTGCTTCATCAAATTTGAGCTGTAGTCAGTATCTCTTTATGCACTTTGAGATGAATGCTCTGTTGAGTACATCTGCAATATGTGACCCAAATGTTACTTGAACTAATTTCATTATGACATGCAATGAGTAATACTGATGCGTTTCAAACACTCTTTTGCCACTGCAATGCATTAAGGGACAAGAAAATGCCATCGGCATTGAGTCTATAGTATGTTTGTCTGAGTGTTTGCTCTGTGTGTACGAACGAACGACAACAACTTTGCGAAATGTGAAATTTTGCGGCCTGGGCAAACATTTTATAATTTGCAGTACGGCGCATCACATAAGTCAGCAGAGTTGCATCAACATGGTTGCTATGAAGAGGGGCAAGTGCAAGCACTTTGAGCTGCCATGTAAGCGAGTCCCTGCTACATGACAAGGACTAGGGACAACAGACAACATCAGCCTATGCTGTCAGTCAGCTCCCTTTCTCTCTTCTCTCTGTTTCTCTCATTTTCTCTGTCTCTCATTCTCTCACTCTCATGCGCTCCATCTCAATGATAGCCGGACAGACCACAAATGATTTTGCAGTTGACAGTTGTCTGTTGCCATTTGGGGAATTTAGTGTTAATTATGGTTGTAATAAGTTATACAACATAAGCTACACACACTCACTCACACACACACATACACTCGCTCACGTTCATTGGATTTCTCCATACTTCAATTTCAAAAACTGTCGCAGCATTCAAATGAAATTCCCCGACAAAGAGCAACAAAACTCATTAGTATTTTAGACTTCCATGTGCACTCGTCATACAGTTTAATAGGCAGCTCAGCATGGAGTTTATGGTTTTGCTATTAGACTACTGCAGAGGTTATACGGTAATTATGAACCACAATTTTACCAAATAGCGCATAGCATATTCAACGTTTGCTGTTAAAAATGATTAAGTGTAAAATAAGGTTTACAAACTCACACAAAAAATAAATAATAATTAGGATTGGTATAAAATGTTAACAAACTATTCTAATCCGTTTAACCGTTCGGCTTAAGTTTCTTTTATGTTGTAAGAAAATTAATTTAAATTTTTATTTATTATATTAATTTGATTATACGCAGATTACCATTACCATTTCATGATATATAAGTTTAAATATTATTTTTCACCTATAGTCAAGCTTTACCTATAAGAGCTGAAAAGTATGCTACACATTTTATGCACACATTTATGTATTAAGGTTGGCCGCAGTTAATTCAACTTTAAATTAGATTAGCTTACAAATTGAATCTTGTTTTAAATTATAGTCAAATGTATATCTCATTAAGCCATAAATTGTGCAATTTGTAAATAGTAATATATTAGGGCTCTGCATCTATTGTTCCAATTACAGACATGTAATCAAGTAATCAACCCCTGCTCACATACTACAACTAGTACTCTCCACACAATATAATCAATTGTAAATGTCTGAGCATGTGTGTGCGAGTGTGTGTGTGTGGTATAATAGACAAATATTGTGCAGCATAATTATCAATTTCTAGTGCAGCCATCATAAGTTTTGTTTGCTGCAATCATAAACGTCAGACAGTTTGCCAATTCCTTGTACTGCACCCTGGACTCCAACCCAAATCCGTTTCAGTTTCGACACTTGTGCCATTTTCCACATGTTCCAGTTGCAGTTTGCTACGTAGTGTCTGATTCCTGTTCCTCTGTTCGAATGTAATTTGATGACTCAACCGGTTGTTGTTGTCTATTTGCGGTTATGTAACTTAATCTCAATTTCACTTGGCATAAGTGTGAGTGTGCGTGTGTGATCTGTCTATGCATTGCACATGAAATTGGGCAATCCTCAGTGTTGCAATATTATTGATTTAGCCAACCCGAGTTGCCTAGACTTACAGACAGATCTGTGCCTTTAATTAGTTGTAAGTCTTGTTTACAAGTCTTAGATAATGAATGCACCCTTTGAGCTGCTACAAAAGGTGCATAACTAATGGAAGGAATGTATCTTAACGAGGCAAAAGTTATGTGCGCATGTAAGCAGCCTTGAAACTAATTTCCTTCCTCGTCCAATTATTTATTTTAATCGTCAAAATAAGTCTTTTAGGGCATGTAAACAGCCACAAAGGATATGAGTATTATTAAAGATTTTAATTAGTAAATAAATTTTAAATTTTCAATTAATAAAGAAGGAACGAAACTTCAAATTATCTCTATGAAGTAAGACTGTAAGTATCTGACTAGATTTGCCTAAGCACTGATTAGTATTCATATAAATATATTTTAAAATGAAGTTCTAATTAATATTCCCATAATTTATATTTACCTTGAAAATGTGTATTATAATCTCTTGTCTGCCTTTACTTTATTTTGCAGTCTTTATCGGATCTTTAGTTGCGTTTACTTAGTGTAAAGTTTTCAATATATTGTAGTACAACATCTTGTTCTGTTTCTCCTTGTTGTTGATGTTGTTGCTCTTCTATGGCCAGGTGTTTTACGGGTAAAAATATTTTCATACATAAAAGTTTTTACGACAACAACTACAAGAACAACAATGATGATGCTACATTGTGTACTTGGGAGCATTTTGTGACTTATGGGCAAGTTACTTAAAGTAAAAGTATTCGCAATGTTGCACGAACCTGTGTGAAAGGAGACAGATGGATAGACTGAGAATGAGAATGAGATAGTTACCAAGATGGTTTAACTTTTACTACTTGTGAAATTCTCAAACACTACAAACTATTTAATTAACAACTTGAATTGTTGTGGCGATAGATTGAATGTCATGTGCATAGCTGAAAATGTGATCTAATAGACTTTGAGCAGGAGTTGGCATTCATCAAATGCCAGAAGAGGTTGCGACAGGTAAAGAATGAAAATATAAAAATTACTTGTATGTAGTACTATAAATACTATATAAATACTAACCAAATTACTATAAAAAAAACCTATAACAATACCATAAATAAATACTTTAAAAATTGCTTCTAACTAGATTTATATTATTTGCAATAGCTTGTAATATTATCATTATAAATTAGCTATAAATATATAGTATAGTTAAGATTTTCCAACACTACACACTTATCAACAAAGTAGTGTAGTAGTATTGTGATTATTAGCTAGCGCCTTTATCAACACTGGCAACTGCTTTAATTTAATGGCTATTCATTTAACAAATTGCACAGCAAAAAGATGACATTTCTGCTTGTTCCTCTTCCCTCTGCCGTGCTCCTCCTCTTCTTTTGCCCCATCATCCGACATATTGCTGGCCATTGCTGTCCACCCTCTAATTTTTCTGGCTGTGTCGCCTCTCGCTTGTTAACTGAAACTAAACAGTACAAACACGGCTGTCAACAACTGTAACGTTTACCGCATGTTACCGCTGCACAACGTCCTGTGCTGCATGACAGGACATGTTGTGGCTTCTCGGGCTACCACACACACACACACACACACACTCGCACGCTCACACACAACTCATGCTTGGTCTCGTATGTTTGTTCCATGTGAGTGATAATGCATGTGTCCATATGGGAGGCCGAGTCTAACACTCCCACTCCCACTCTCCTCCCATTCTTCCATTTCCTTTGCCACTCTTTGTTATGCTCTCTCACGACAACATGCTTAATTGTTGAAATGCATTTAGTTACTTGCACTAGTTGCAGTCAAGGGTCCATTGAATTAGCCGTGATGTAGGCACAAAGCTACAACATTTGCGAGTTCGGTCTTCAGTTTTCCAATCAAGCAAAAAGCTGGCATAGGCTTTATATACGCATAATGAATACTTGAAAAAATTAAGTATTTCGTACTTGATTTTAGCTTGAATTTTTTAAGTATGAATTCAGGATTAAGTTGCTAAAATTAATACTGTTTCAACGGAAGTTGTTCTCAGCTGAGTCAAATTTTAAGTATTCGTATTTTGTTTGAATTTTGAGGTTGGTTTTGTGGCGGAGAAAAAAATGTTAGAAAAATAAGTAAAAAAATAAAATTAACTAAGGATAATATCGTATATATAATATCAATATATACATAATTAAATTGTTTTTTTTTTGCACTAATTTAATTGGCATAAAATCAATCTGAAAAAGGATTGAATTAGAATAAAATATGTAGTATTATTTTCATACTTGATTCGAGATTATCCGAGATTAACCGTTTATCAATCCGGATTTTTTTGTCTGTATACTATATACTATATATTATAGCTGCTTATATACATAAACTGTACCCTAAATGAGTCAGTAGACTGTCTGTCTGCTTGAGTAACCGCTCTCTATAGCATTCAGTTAGTTCGATAATTTCTCACATATATTTCTCCACTCTCAGCGACATCTTGCATATGTCGTAATTCCTCGAAAATAGTCCAAACTGACCCAACGAAATTCATAAATTAGATTTTATTCAATGCTCTACCCATTCCAGCGACTCTGGCACTCCGTTTCTCAGTTCTGCCGCATTGAGCACACAATTTATGATGGCACAAATTTCATTTTGAACTCGGCTCAAAAAAAAAATACAAAAGGAATTACAAAAAAGTGGAATATGTTTTGGCAAATTTCTGGACGATTATCAAATAGTACTACGTGCGCCATGTGAGAATCTAGAGCACACACTCACGTATTCAATATTTTATTTTATTACATTTTTTTCCAGCGATTAATTCAATAATTTATGAGCGCAAATTTGTTGCAATTGCAGGCGATAACAGCTGCTAACAAATATTTAAATAAAACGCTTCAATTAAAGCAAAGAATGTAAGGGAAAAAAGAGGAGGAGAGTTTAAATTTGACAAACGACAGCAGACGGCAGTCGAATACCCCAAAGTGTGGGAAATGGTAAACTGTATTATCACCTCAAATATGTGTAATAAACTCCCGAGGGGTCCCGACACAAAGCACAACACACATGACACACGACAATAAAAAAAACATAAAACATTAAAGAAAAACAGAAGAAAAAAAAGAATCGCAGACTGGGTATATGGCATATGGCAACACAACTGGGGAACTAACCGTCTACTCAACCCAACGAGCCAACCCAGGGCCAAACAAAAGCCAATGCCAATGAAGTTATCAGCGTGTGCCAGACAGAGCTTGGGGAGCAGCCAAAAGTCGAGTAAACATACAGAGAGACAAATAAATAAATTACATTTGTAGGGTGAGAGTGAAACCGGGTGTAGCTCAGGGCGAAAGCTTCACAGTAATTTTAAACCCAGTCAAATTATATAAAATAAAGTGTTAAAAATTTTCCAACATTCAATTCGAGCATATAGTATTGAGCAGTTTATTTTCTATTTAGAATAATTTCAAAAAACCTCTCAATATTTGAAAAATATGTTTTATAAATATAGTAATATATCTACAGGTAAACATGGCCAAGCTCACCACCATTAAGAGTGCATTGCCACGTTGGGAGGATCGTACCCAACAGAAGGCTGTCTCTGCCACAGATATTGGCCTACAATTCCGGAATCTCCCACCATCTTGAGCTTACTGATTCAGTTCGGGAAACTGTCAAATTATATAAAACAAATTTAAGTACGCCTGACAAATTTTCCAACATTCAATTCGAGCATTTTGAGCAGTTTATTTCAAAACTATATCAAAAATCCCTCTATATTTAAGAAATTTATTTTTAATATATAGTAATATATCTATAGCCAAACATGGCCAAGCCCACCACCATTAAGGATGCCTTGGCACGTTGGGAGGATCGCACCAAGCAGGAGGCTGTCTCGGCCACAGATATTGGCCTACAATTTCAGTATCTGCCCATAGAGAAAATGGATGCCACCCTGAGCACACTGGTGGCATGTGAGAAGCTGAGCCTATCATCGAATATGATTGAGAAGATCTCTGGCATATCGGGCATGAAGAATCTGCGTGTGCTCAGCCTCGCTCGCAACTATCTAAAGAATCTGAATGGTATTGAGACATTGGCAGAGACCTTGGAAGAGTTGTGGGTCAGTTACAACAACATTGAGAAGATTAAACAGATTGAATCGATGAAGGCCCTGCGAGTCTTGTATATATCGCAGAATCTCATCAAAGATTGGGTAGAATTTATGCGCATTGGAGTGCCACCGAATCTGGTGGAGCTTACCTTCTGTGGCAATCCATTGTATGAGAATATGGATCCCAACACGTTTGTGTCAGAGGCCATACGACGTTTGCCCAATCTAAAGAAATTGGAAGGTGAACCCATTGTACGTTAGAAATATTCCCTCCCTTGTAATATTCTGTCTTTTTCAATTCGTTTTGCTTGAAGTGAAATAAAAGCTGCAGCTCAAATGGTTTAGAAATTGCCCTCCTTGTACAGTCGGTTGTTGCTTCATTCTACAGGCTTGTCATTTTCCTATGTGGCACGCCCCCAACAACAAGTACTAACTGGCAGTTAAGCTATCAAGGAGTCGTCGACTAGTAGCTGCTGTTATAGGCATTTCAATGCTGTGCACAACATTTTCTATTGCTTTTTTTTTTGCTCTTGCATTTGCTAAACATCAGCAAAATGAGAGAATTTTCCAATTTTCATTGCGTTTCTGCTGATGAGCGCCATTGTTTAGTTACCCACAAACTCTCGACAATGTTGTAGGTGAAAGGTTTCAGCCTTTTGTTTTCATTTGCCCCCCATGCTTGAGCTGAAGACAAGGCTTGAGATTCAGTTCTGCGTCTAGCATTGTTTGCATATTTTTAACCTGCTCCAAAGTAATGAGAACACACAGAATTTAGCATATACACAAAGTGGGCGTGGCAAAAAAAAAGAAAAATCAAAAATGTACTCGACTCTGTATATTGGAAAATGTTTAGCTCTCTGCTTTTGTTGTACTAGTATTTGCAGACAGACAGAAGAACATGTTGGCCAGTTTGAGGTTTAATTTCAATACATTTTGCGGTCGTTTTTTGTTGTTTTGAGTTGAGTTTCCCAACTTGATTTTCATTTAAATGTTACTCTCTATGTAGTGTGTTCTAACATGCAGTCAAGAAGTGAAAACAATTCAAGCCAGAGTCGAGTCTCCTTACAGTCTGACTGTTTGACTGCCTTTGGGCCAATAGTCGAGCATTTTATTTGTTTTGTGCGCATAAATAATCAGAAAATACACACAGACAGACGGACGGACGGACCGAGGCAGACAGTTTGGCAAACAAGCCAGAGTACAAAAATAAAATACATGAAAAGCGAAAATCTATATGGGAGATAAAAACATCGAATGGAACTCATAAAAACAGCAACAGCAAAACAAAAGTAAAATTATGAAAAGCAAATTGCCAGACAACAAAGTTTAATGATTCCTTCTGCCTATTTGGCTTAGCATTTCTCTTCTCTATTGATATGTACATTCATCTGATTCTTTGCCAAATACTAATATTAATTTGAGCAATTGCTAAAAATTGTAACATTTGCTCGATGATTGAGCCATATTGATACGGCAAATATGAGTTAGTCAGCAATAAAATTCAACACAATTAAATTTGCTCTAGGCTAAAATATTTATTGCGTTTTATAAATAAAAGATTATCGATGTTTGAGGCATTAGAAAATGCATATTTATTTGCTGAAACTGGAAGACAGCTTTAAGCTTGAACACAGGTAAATTTAGTTGTTCTTTTTTTGTTATTCTGCTAAGCTCTTATCATAGCTGAAGCATAAATCACGCGTTTAGCTGCCAAGTGGTTTTTAGAGTCCCCCGTTTTAGCCGCTTTTGCGTTTAACTGCTGTCGCTCCACTCCACCATTTGGTCAACCGGCACAAGCCGAACAAGCCAGCCAACATATTTAGAATATATGGCAACACTTTGGCAACACCAACACAACCCTTGACCACAGCATGTGCAGACAACAACAACAGCAAAACAGCAAAAAAAAAACATACACTGAGAGAAAAAAAGCGAATCAGTGCAAGAACCAAACACAAACACAGACGATTGCGCAACCACAGCAGAGAGCAGAAAAACCACTTCAAACTTGCACTGGGCACACACACTCTCGGTAAGTGTTGTATGTGCAGTTAGGGTTGTGCACTGTGTGTTGTCACTGCCAGAGTTGCCAACAACAGCCACATGCGGGCACGCTACTGTACTACAGTACTGTAGGGGCGGGGGAAAAGGACTGCAACTGGAGTGCAGCAGACGCTAAAAACTTGTAGCGTACATTTTTTATAAGCCTTTACACACATTTTGGCATTTGGCATTTAGATTTGTGCAATAATATCTCTCTGCTAACCATGGGCGGTCCCACAGCAATGACACTTCTGATAAGGCCACAGAAAATGTCACAAGTCTATAGACATACCAAACATAGTAATATACTTGCGTCAGCCAAGTTAAATTTTTCAACCATAAATTTTTGTTAAGATATACTAAAGCATAATTTATATAATATATTTAATAAATTCAGGTATTGAAGCATATTTTTTAAATTTATATTAAATTCTTGCAAATTTTCCAATGATGTATAAATTATTTGATAATAATAAAAATAATGATTTAAAAATAAAACGCTACAATATTTTCCAAATTTGATCCATTTAAATTGTAATTTGAGTTAAGTTGCAATTATCAAATCCATTTATAAAATTTATATAAATTACTTTAAAGGTTCATAATTGTTTTATTCAATTAAAATATAGATATTTTCTTGATTTAGTATTGAATTTAAATTTCTATATTTTTTGGTATTTGTAGAGAAAGTAATTTTTAATTTAATTTGATTTTATACATATTGCTTTTATTTAGTTTTATTTTATTTAAAATTATGCTATAATGTTACATTATTTTTAGTTATATATTGTTTAACTAAATATTTAATAATTAATTTCATTTCAAAATTTCTTATAATTTGACCTAATTGCCTAACTACCTTACTGTCTTAAATTTATAACTCAATTAATTAACTTTATAACTTTCGCTCCCATTGGAAATTAGCCTCATTTTTTAGGGCATCTGCAGTTCGTTTCTAGCTCATATCTGCTGCACAGCACCTTGTGAGGCAATGAATCGAGAACTTTGGTTTTAAGTTTTTGGCAGTGGCGTATCTTTAAGATACTTAAAGCACCGCACATTGAGTCTGAGATAGGGCGACATGAGCTCCACATCTTGTGCCTGTCAAAGGCGCATAAATCTATTCAAAGACTTTACGAAAAATCCAGACAAATGCCAGAGATTACAAAAAGATTTCGGCCGCATGATGCATGGGCTTCAACTGTGCGCGTGTGTGTATATAGAGCTCCCCCCTTGCCACAGACAAATGAAACCAACTGACTCACACACACACACACTCACTCACACAAACGCACACATGCAAAACAATTAAAGCCTGATTAATAGTTGGAGGCAGACCAAAAACTCACATTTCTCTCGCTACCTTTCGCCAAGTTTCCCTAGGCCTTAGTGGCCCCACGCCCCCTTCCCCTTCCCCTGGCCATTAAGCTGCAGATATTATGCCTTTTCTCTGGCTGAGAGTGTGTGTGTGTGTGTGTGGCATTTACGCCCGCGCATAAGTCAAATTGTTGTTAATTTCACAATGTTAACCCCTTAAAGCAGAGACATAACATAAATTCATTTGCCCAGACCGGGACAGTATCCCCATAGTTCCCGCGCCCGCCACTCCCCGTTGGTTTTCATAATATAAATCATTAAATTTTAATGCTTCCCAGGAGATCAATGAACATGACCGCAAATTATACTGAAGCGTGCTTTCATCCGCATAAAAGATTCCTTCACTCCATTTTTTTTCTGCACTCGTTTATATATATTTTAATGCATTTATGTGGAGCTCACACACCCACACACCCACACACCCACACACTTGTATGTAAAGTGTTTGCATTGAAGTTGCGTTTTGTGTGTGGAACCGGATAGCTTTGGGGGCAGATTAAATGCAGCTGCAGCCACAAAGTTGTCTGTGCTGCGAGCGTGCAACTCGCGTGTCTGCAACTGTTTCCAAAAATTGACTTCACATCCTTAAATTGCAATTCACAATACTTTATTTTTATAACAGCTTTAAGTATGGCATCACAATTATAAAAATTTAATAATGTATTCTATTATTGGAAACAATACAGAAATCATTACTGTGTTTCAGATTGTTAAACTTGCATATAACAATAAACAGTATTTTAAAAGAAATACATTATATAATCAATAACAAAGAGGCTTATAAATTGAATATTGTATTTATAAATTTTAATGAAAATACTATACACGGCATATGGTATTCCGTTTAATATATTTCACTATTTGATTGTAGATATTTTTCTTACCTGGATGGAAATGAGTTGATTGGCATTATTATGTTGCTATCGAATTATGCCACGCTTCTATTAATATACAAAAATTGAATTTAATATTAAAAAATACTTTCGCTAGCGATAAATTCAGGTATTAAAGCCCAACAAATTATTTCAAAAAACGAAATTATTTCGATAAACTCGGCATTTTTGATTAAGTTCTAAAGCTATATTCATTGGAAGAAAAATTTTCTGAATTTAAGGGGGAGCGGAATGAAATGTCAAATTAAAAACTGCTTATGTAATACAACATAAATATATTTCCTTTACTTAGTTTTCAACATACATAAATCGCTTTTTAGACCCGATTTACACTTATACAAATATTTTCCGATACCTCGAAATCGCAGGGAAGCCATTTATATTTTTTTACGAATTACACGTGTATGCGATTTATCGAGATATCCAATTAACGAGGCTCTAACGAGAAAAATTCTTTGAAACGGGGCATTTTCAATGGAGTTTATTCTTAACAGATATACAGAAAATGTAAAATTAAACAAAAGGATACAATACAAGCTCACAGTCTGACATCGGTATTTGGAACTGTCTTCATGTTATATTTCTTTCTTCGCCGAAGAAAGAAAAATTAAACAGATACATAAATTTGATGCACACAACATTCTACTTGGTAATTACCTCATTATCATTGGATGGAAAGCCGAAATAGCGCCAATATACGCTTTTCATTTTCGGCGAAAACAGCTTGGAAAAATTGGCTGCGATACATGTATTGGTAACCTTCCGCCAAGTCTCTGAAGTCCCTTGAATACCACCTGCAGAGCTCACTGTCTTGGCGGAAGGTTACCAATACATGTGTCGCAGCCGATTTTTCCAAGCTGTTTTCGCCGAAAATGAAAAGCGTATATTGGCGCTATATCGGCTTTCCATTCAATGATAATGACGAGGTAATTACCAAGCAGAATGTTGTGTGCATCAAATGCCACAAAGTGTTGACCAATCACGGCAATACCACAAATTTGCGCGCCCACTTGCAACATTGGCACAAGGATTTATTCAAGGACCTCTGCCAGGAAAACGACATCCAAGTGCCACCGCGCAAAACATGGATGAAGCCGCAGTTGCAGCCGCTGCCATCCAGGCCGAAGACGAAATAGATTTGGAACTGTCTTCAGGTTATAATTCTTTCTTCGCCGAAGAAAGAAAAATTAAACAGATACGTAAAGCTCACAGTCTGCAGGTGGTATTTGGAATAGGCTTTTAGGCTTCAGGGACTTGGCGGAAGGTTACCAATACATTATTCAGGCCAGTGGTCGAAGTCCCACCATGAGGAAGATAAAGTGAATAATGACAACCCCCAAAGAACAAGTAGCGCGTATCTGGCAGGTGTTCACCATGACGTCATCGTGGAAAGCAATTTGTAGATGGAGACCAAAGCCCCGAGCTATATTTTTGAATATTTTTTGAAAACTTTTTAAATTACAAACATGAGATTATACTTACATGTGTATTCAGCAGTTGATAAAAAGTACTGATCGTTGAAATGTATTATGGGCGTACAAGTATATTATGAACAGTGTCAAAGGCTACTGATTTGTTTGCTTAAACGTATTTTCTAATTTATAAATTGAGCAAGGTTAAAAGTTAAAAATCCCACTAGAGTCAAACGGCTCAAATGAAATGATGAGCATCTAAATGTTGGAATCATTCTAATTCTTAATACCAAATACAATTATCTATATTTCTATGTATATCCAATGGCAATGATCAATTGTGAATGAGTCATCTGATGATCATCCAACGGAAACTATGAACATCCAATGGAAAACGTGTATTACATTAAATACTTTTCTTTCACGAGGGAATTTTCCGACATTGATTTATTTTTTTATTTTTGTATGAGAATTCATATGAATAGTATTAATATAAAATTGCCGAAATTTCTCAATAAACAGCCGTGTGAATACAGCGTAATTTCTAAAAGATATCCTCAGAATATACTATATTTAAAATTAACTTTTAACGTTAACATTTATGTTTTACTATGCCACAAACAAAAATCTTAAATAATCAGTGCAAGTTGATAAACTTTTGCATCAACAAAATGCTGCATAAACTGCAGTTCCGTTGCCTTAAAGAAAACAGAGGAAGATGGCAAACATACCAGAAGCTGAACAAACCAAAACGATGCCTCTTCAGGCACACACACACACACACACACACACACACACTCAGACACACACACACACTCGTATAGTAAATCAAAAAGTTTTCTAGTGCCAAATAGGGGCGTGCCTTTGCTACAATTTCCACTTGTAGATACTTATAGTCAACTGCTGCTGTTGCCGCTTGCCTTTGACTACGTGCCACGCCCCGCCATGAGAAGGGGGCTAGATCTGCCTACAGTCGGCCACTTCTACACGTATTTGACATGAAATCATAAACAAGTTGTGCAAACTTCGTTCTTCTGCATATAGAAATGCATTTTGCATTTTGCATTCTGCATTTTGCAACAGGAAGTCACACAGCTAAAAATGTATAAATTAAAATTTTCGCTGGCAGCAGGAACCGAACCCAAACCCAGACCCAAGCAAAGAAATTTTCGCATGCATTATACTACATGCATATATATGTATCTGGCCTGGATTTGTTTTTGGAAGTCGTTTTGTTTTGCTAAGGATAGTTGAAGGGAAGTTAGAACTGAATTGAAATCAAATCAAAAGCCCGTCATAATAAACAGTGTAAAAGTTCTCTCGACTATTATTACGGGGCATACTGGCAGTCTGTCAGACTTTTACAGAGTATGTATTTACTCTTAGTTAGTGTTGTTTTGCTTTCATAATATTTAAATATTAAAGAAGAAATTTCAGACGACCCTTTTGCTCTCTGCTATCTGCATAACAATAAACATCCGCTTTAAGTTTGCGCCTGAGCATGCATTCTGGCCTACATGGCGTATGTTTAATTTCCGGCATTGCGCTGTGCCATGCTTGGAAATTCATGTTTTTCCACACAAGAAAAAAACGAAATAAAAATAAAAATAATTAATACCCTTTGTGATTAATTGTATGCGTTAGTTGAAAGCTTACACAGGCCACAACAACATTTATTTTCACTCAAAACAAACTGTCAAAGTGCTGATAAAAGTAGTAGTAGTAGTAGTAGTAGTTGCAGTTACTATACTACTATACATACATATTTGTGTTAAGCTCTGCCACAAAAGTAAATAGAGCTCAAAACTGGCAGCTGTTCTTGCACTCGACTCGACTCGACTCAACTCAACTCGGCACGATTACCACACAAATCTCTAGCAATAACAATCTTTTAGGCTATCAAATTCAATTATGCATATATCCAGGCTAACGTGCTTACCAACTCACACAGATACAAACACACACACACTCACACACACACAGAGAGGACAGCTGTGCGCCATTTTGTTTGTTCTCCCTTGCCTTGCGGCTGGCCTTTGTGATTAGTGGCAAGTTGCTTGATTTGCTTGTCTTTCGCCCAGGCCAGAGTGGCCAAACGATGCCGGTCTGGAAGTTCTAAATATCCTGCAGTTGATTCCCTCAGACATACTACATCTTCCTCAGGCAGATATTGCATTGTGTGGATTGTGGCTCTTCTTACGTTTCACTCATAATTTTGCCATTGATATGCATTTTACGTCGTCTCAGTGTATGTAGCTAGCATCACTTGTAATATGTCTATGTTTATCATTGAGATAGAATTCAATAAATATAATAATGGGGTTTTTTACAATGACAGCTACTGTGATTGTAAGGTTCAGTGACGCGGTATTACTATTCAAAATTGAGTTTAGCAGGCTCGGCGTCAGTTATTAATTGAAAAAATGAAAAGGCTTGGCTGGCCAGGCATTTGCCTCACAATCCGAGGGTTCTGTGTTCGAATCCCACTGTAGACTCGCTCCTCACCAAGGAGGAATGTCTTGCTACCGACAGTAAGCATTCATTTTGGTACCGGCGGGTTTCGCTTCGGCGAACGACCTAACGGGGCGTTAGTTGGCGCATTGTACCAGACTCCCTGTGCCATATGTACCTAGTACATATATGGGCACCGTGGTTGTATACCTATTTGGTAAATGCCACGTTAACAAAGTGGCGAGTGATCGTTCTCGATCTGTAGACTAACGCACATGTACAGACAGTTTGACAATAACAATTCTAAAGGTCACTGATGAGGATGTTTGGCAACATCCGAAATAGCGCTATCTGGCCAGCCAAGCCTTTTCATTTTTTCAATTAATAACTCCCAATGAAGCTTTTGACGCCGAGCCTGCTAAACTCAATTTTAAATATAATAATAATTAAAATAAAATATGATCTTCAGTACTAGCAACTAAAGTCAGACAAATCATTATATAGTTATGAGATTAATTTAAGTTTTGCAACAGATTTTATGTATTTATTTTGATTTTGTTTATTTTCAACTAAGTAGCAGTCGACATATAAAAACGGATTTATGTACATAGGCATCTTAAATGATAATAATATAATTATATATTTAGGAATCATAAAAATTATAAATAAACATAATATAGACTCTAGATTCTAGAGTACCGGTAATTAAAGACCTACGATTCTATTGAAATCTTTTATATTAATATAATTATATTAATATAATATAATTCCTAAGATTGTTAAATAAATAAAAATAAATATTAAATAAATAAAAATAAATCAGTATTTTCGACTATTTATTCAGAAAAAATCATCAATATTTATATTTATTTATTTAATAAAGTGTGGAATGATAAAATAAATTAAAAAATATATAATAAAATGTAATCTAGAAAACTTGCAACTAAAACTACAATTTTATTGATAAAAAATATAAAAAAAAGTAAAAATAAATTCTGTATTTATATTTATTTATTCAATAATAATCATCAATATTTCCCTTTACTTATTTAATAAATATTGGAATTTAAAAAGGGTAAACTAAATACAATCTAGAGTACTCGCAACAAAAGGCCTACAACTCTATCTTTTATCTTTAACTTAATGGACATCGAAAACCTTAAATCTCTGCCAGTGGAGTACCCTTCTTATTTTCCAATTTTAGCCTGATCCGCTTAGGGCATTATTTTTAGCAACTCTTTCTCCACCATTTCGATAAACGCCTAACAAATTGTTTTCGTTTTTTCTTTTTAATTTTATGTTTTTATTATTATATCTGTGCCCCCTTTTTTTTATTGTTTTTTATTACGCGCTTTTGTCATCTGGACATTTCCTCGTACCACGTCCAATGGCTGCGCCTCCTCCTTCATCTGATTCCCCACTTTTCCTGCTCTGCTCTCTTTATGCTTCGTTGATGTGTAAATTAATGTCATTTTTTTAGGGGGTTTTTTAGACCCTGTACTTTAAAAAAGTACAAAAGGGTCTATTAAGTTTGTGCAAATGACATTTGTGTGTAACAGGCAGAAGGAGGCGTGGCAGACCCCACAAAGTATATATATTCTTGATCAGGACGACGAGCTGAGTCGATATAGCCCTGTCTGTCTGTCCGTCTGTCCGTCTGTCTGTCCGTCTGTCTGTCCGTCTGTCTGTCTGTATGAACACCTAGATCTCGGAAACTATAAGAGCTAGAGACTTAATTCTTTTTTTGTTAGGTTCGTGTATTACATAGGCAGGTCAAGTTTATTTCAAATGTTTGAAAAGTCATCCCCCTCCCCCTCAAATTCGCAAAAATATTCCCAGCATGTACAGTTTTAGAGTCACTGTTTTCCTTTTTTGCATGAATAAAGCTTTAGGTGCTCTGAATATTTGGTGCGATTTGCAGCCCAATCGGATAATAAACACCAGAGATATTGGACAAACAATTTTCTGTACTGAGCATTTGGGTGGGGGAGGGGGAAGCCACAGAGTACGCGGCCACTAGGGCGTATGCGTGATTTTTGATTGTGAGTATGAATGCCTGTATGAGTTTTGGGTATTGTTTGTATTTGCGCGTATATTTGTATTTATAAGTGTATGTGTGTATGTATAAGTGCATGTGTATGTGTATGTGAGTATGTTCATATATACTGCTGCTGTTATCGACGTCGAGGGCAAACCAAAGTACAGGGTCTCCTACTGTCGGTTGCGTCCGACTGTAGCTTTCCCTACTTTTTTCTTTTTTGTGGACGCCTCGTTGAGTGCGTGGAGTTTTGTTGTGGGTCAGAGCTTGATGTCATTTGCTTTTGCGGTCTGATTGAATTTTTATTATGTTTTCGCTTTTGGTTTTCGCGTTTTGTTTTTCAAATATTGTTTTGCATACTGTGCGGCGAGTCGGTGCCCTAAAAACGGATGTTAACCATAATTAAGGTGATTTTATGCAGACCATTATTACCGTTTTTTTTTTGCCAACTTCCGGTTGTTGCCTTAATTGATTTTAATTAATTTTTTTATGCCAAGTTTTTCACTTTTTTGTTGTTTTTTTTTTTTTTGGTAAGCAGGCACCCCAATTTATGGTGTGTGTGAGTGTGTGTGTGTGTGTGTTGGTGTGTGCGCATTTTCATGTTAATTGCGAAAACTTTGCCCATTGGCAAAACTATTCAAGTACAATGAGCACGGCCACTGCCACGCCCACACAGGCAGACAGAAAAAAATGTATATTTTTCACGCCCACAGACAACACCATCAGCATTTGGTTTACTGTTATGCGTGTTGTTGCTGTGGTTTGTTTTCGTTTTTGTTTTGCAGCTCGTGAGAGGCACTCGAAAAACAATGAAATGAAATTTGTATACTCAAGTTTTACTGTGCAGGCAGACAAAATTTTTACTCCTCGTAGTTTGCCACAGCAGAAACTCATTTAGTTAGCATAACAAAAGTGGACTGGTTGAGCCAAGGAGTGGAGGTGGCGGAGGGGGGGCTCAGAAGCAACTTAATAACCCACTAACAAACACACTAATTTGCACTTGAGCCTAATAATGAGTGCGCTGACGAGTGAGTGCTACGAATGAGTTGCAGATATTATATACAAAATCAGAGAGGCAATAAGACATGAAACTCTGGGACCTCAAGTGCTTGCTCTAGATGAGTTTAGTCTGAATGGCTCTCGAAATGCTGAACAGAGTGTTGTCTCTGCTGTCCAATTGTCTGTGAGTCCTCCGTCCGTCTGTCTGTCTGTTTGGCTGGGCTAATTTCTAATTTGAATGCTGATTTATGCAGTTTGAATGGCATTGCTAATGTGGTTTAGCTGGCGAGTTAGAGACTCCCCTAAACAGCTATGGCAACAAGTGGCTTGTATATCTATAAGGGAAAGTACATTAAACTCTTTTATAATTAAACCACAAATGCTTAAGCTACTAAGCAGTCCGAGATTGCCTTGTGACCTTTCGAATCAAATACAATTTAATAAGACTCACATTTCAGCCTTGCACAAAATGCTATTCAAACTACCTTTTGATTTGCAATGGGGGCCACAGATTGCTTGGATTTTGAGCTTACCACAAAATTAAATGATATACAGTTGAGCGACGTTGAAGGTTAATCTCCTGCTCTGACTGAGAGTCTGAGGCTGAGTCTGAGTTCTGGTTATGATTTCAAAATAAAATAAAAATTATAACTGGAAAAGCAAAAGCGTAGAGCTTGCCATAATAACCATAAGCCGTCAGGAATTAGTTGCATTTTCATCATTTTCATTTTCATTCTGGTTATTCTTTTCTTCAAATAAAAGCGAAATGTATTTTGCGGTTTCTGTTCACAACGAATGAAAAGGATATGGCCCAGGTTCTATTTCCATTTTTCTAATATTTTTTTTCGCTTATTTTCTGGTCAACTGCCACAAGATTTTCATGGGTAAATGAACTGGTTTCTGTGGTGGCTCTAGATACTACTGTACCACTATACACTGACACTCGGATAAAGGACCAAGCCACCGGGAAAGGTCAAATGACATGACACTGGCAGCTGTTTTATTAAAAAATATAAAATCAGAATTTTTTAATTCCAATTCGAATAACTTAAGCGTTGAAAAGGGTATTCCAGCAGCGATCAGGCAAAAGGAAAAGGTTATGAGAAACTATTAGATGGAGGTAAATAAACTTGAATGAAAACATAATGAAATTAATTTAAAATATATTTTTAAATATTTAAAAATATACATAAATGGTATATTAAATAAAAACATGTTGAAATAAATAAATATATATTAAAAAATATTTTAAAAATTTCATATTATATAAAAACATGCTAAAATATATGAAAAAATATTTTTAAATATTTTTATATTATTTGTATTATATTCACAGCAATATTTACTATACTTCTAAATATAGTTTTTAATTTATTTTCAATTTATTTTTAAAAATATTTTCAATAACAAGCAAAGCCTGAGTAGTTTTCAGCATAGCAATTCGCATCTATTGTTGATATTGTGTGTATATAAACAACATGACATATTACACCACATGCAAGCCCCACACTCTCCCATCCTCCCCCTCATCACCTCTCTCCTACTGTTGGCATTGTGAATGCTTGTGTACTTTGCACTGCAATTTAACAAATCGATTTGTTTTTGCCTCGACCGCTGCCATTCGATTTTTATGGCTTTCAAAAAGCCAATGGAGCAAATGACCCCGTTACGCACCACCCACCCCACCACACTCGCGACCCCCTGCGGTATGCATTGCAATAAAATGCTCAGTCGACAGACGGCCTACGAGGACGTATAGTGCACAGTTTGGCACATAAAAAAACAAAACGCTAAACGGCAATAATAAACGCCAGCAATGGCAATAAAAATGATGCCATATTAAACTCCCTCTATTGGGTTTCAAATTTAAAACATCCCACGTTTAGGTTTTTGCATTCTGCGTAAGGTGAATTAAGAATTAAAATTAGTGCATTTATGTTTAAGATATTTTAAGTGAGAATTCTTATTTTTGGTAAATTTTAGAGAGTTTAGTATAGAATATATGTGAGGTATTGAAAAGGGTTTAAGTTCATGTGCAGAAAATTAGGTTTATAAGTTATCATTTGCTCATGATTGTAAATATAATATAAAGCAAATATAAACATATATACATCTGTATGTATGTATATCATACAGTCTTTGATAAGCCAGCTTCAATGTTAATAAATTATATTTTTTATTTATTTAATTGTTTAATAATATACACAGTTAAATACCTCAGAGTCTTTTCCAATCGGGAGTTAAAATAAACCCTTTTTCTTCGACGATTCTTTAGAGGTACTTCAATTCTTTTTTTTTTTGCCAAATTTATATTATTTATATTATTATGCAAACACTGAAGATGCATAGAATGAAAAACCCAAAATGTAATGAAATATTGAAACCCACTGTGTTGCCAGCGCCCTTCTTCAGCTGAGGAAAGTTGGCCGACAGTGAGTGTCCGCTGTAGAGAGTTTTCACTGTATTTCATTACACAAATTTATCAATAAATGTTTCGATAAATCAATATATTAATATTTCTCTATATATCAATATACCCATATATACATTTTTTTTCTGTTAGATCTGGCTTTATCTGCCGAAGGCTTACATTTACTTGTTTGAGTTTCCATTGAAACTGGCCTGTCGCCTGGCCATAAAATGTCAGCTTGAAGTGAGGATAATGCGTAACGTGATGTGGCAGAGCAGAGAGTGAGGATGAGGAAGAGGAAGAGAAAGCAGCTTGGCAGTTTGTGTGCGTTTGAAATGAAAGCAATGCATACTTTTTGTCATGGCCAGACACGTACCTACATATAGACTAAAAGTTTGCCGTGTCTCGATGCAGATCAAAAGGCATTAATGCGCAGGAGTTAGCTAAAGGTGTGGCCACGGGACATGGTGTGAGGGGTGTGGAGGTGTGCGAGGTGTGTGGTGTGGGGGGCTGTTTGCACATTAGCGTCAGCCATTTTAAGCTAATTTCGCATGTGAAACAGGTAGTAGCCTCAGTCTCTCTCAGTTCGCAGTTACCCAAAAGCCAACGACACGCGCAATTATTGCCTGGCCATTTTCGTGATTGCAACGTATACATACAGACACACACACACACACACAGAAATGTATATATATGTATATATGTGAGTGTGTTTGTGTCAGTTGCGAACGTGGCTCGCATTTAGTTCGTTTGATCTAAACACCGCGGCAATCAAACAAATTGAATTGAAATCGATTTTCGTGGTAATCTCTAAGTTTTGCAATTGCAAAATCATGTACTAGGGCTATAGGGTAGTGCAGGTGTAGGGTGTTGGGTACAGTGCTAGGGACGGAGCTTTAAACTTGCCAAATAGTTCACAAAGAGCTTGAGGTAGTAGCTGATTAGATGCTCTTTAGCTCTGCACCACTCAATATTCCATGTGGCATGGGTTGAAGTTTAATTGAATGGAATTGAATCGAATTGAATTGTTGAGGATTTCTCTATAAGTTATTTACAGCTTTTATTTATCAACTTGCAAATACTACAAGGAATGAAATTCCTGAATGATATTTATAATCTTACTCCTTTTCCTAAATAAAATTAAATTTAGTTTTCATAACCAATTTTTTTTACATATTACTTATTTTGATTCAATGTGGTATTTATTTAGTAATTTATTTATTTTAATCATTTATAATTTCATCCCCTTTTTTTAATAATATTTAATTTAGTTTTCATTAACATTTTTCTAAGCGGTTATATGTATTATATTTTATTTATTATATATATATTTATTAATTTTATATTTATTTTATTTATAAAATATTTATTTCAATGTAGTATTTATTTATTAATTTATTTATTTACGTTATTTATTTAATATACAATAATAATAATGAGTCTTTGATGCTTAACTTATTTATATTTCATTTTTAAAGTTTTATTTAGAGTATTTTCATTTATAGGTTTTTTTAAGAGCTTAAACTTTAGTTTACTTTACTTATACCGTATTAGAAAATATTTCTCATACATTTGCCTACACTTTTCATTACTTATAGTCGTCAATTTTACTATCGCAGTGCTAGGGGAATTTGTGAATTTGGCAACCTTTCGCCCCATTTGCTCCATTTCATAATTATGTCAGCTGAACCTTGGGCCTCAGTCAGCCTGCCGCATTTCCCATTGGACATGTTCTTGCCAGATAATGACAGCTGCAAGAAAAACTTGTGTTATGCTAATGTTTCACATCGCTGATAGCACACAATTCTCGCTTGGCCCAAATAGAGAGCGTGGAGCGAAGAGAGCGTGGTATTAATCAGCAGCTGAAACGAAGCCAAGCAAATTAGTTGAAAGCAAATGTAAATGTGGGCTGGAGCCACGCCCCCTTGGCACAATTCTGTGTGTACAGGCTGACAAACTGCCATAAGCTGGTAAACTGGTAAGCTGGCAAACTGTCAGCTGGCTTGCCTAATTAGGAGGCAAGTGTAATAAAAATATTACACATACGCCATGTATGCTACACTTTTTCATTTGCCAACAGGCGGACCAAACTCTCTGGTTGTTGCATTTTCAATTGACACAGCTAACTGCAAAAACACACACACCCACTGTAGTTGATGTTGTTGTTGCGTTTGGAATGCACATTCGAAATGAGCACACGCATGTGGGAATGAATTGAGGGCACATTAATGCACAGATCCTAGGCGCGAACGAATGTTAATTTACACCGAATGCCCCTACTCCCCTACCCTTCTACCCTATAGCCCCCTATAGAAATTTAGTTTGAAATGTGCATGCAACTGAAGCCTGGGAATCCAACCGCATGCCATGCGCTATGACAACCTACAGCCCACAAATGTCCTGATCCCCCCTCGTACCCCTTCCACATGCATATAAAAGCAAAAGCAGCAAGACTTCTGGGCCCCCATAGATACAACTGGGTTTGCGCGAAAATGCGCTGTAACTCTTTTCAAATAATAATTAACAATTTATTCCCCAAACAGCAAACACAACTCACACCCACACTCGCACACACACACATTCACGTTCACACCCGCAAACTGGCAATCTGAATGTGAATGTGAATGACGTGCTGTCAACGTTAGTCATATCATTAGAGGCAACGTGTTGCTGACTTTTTGGGCTTAGACGGGCAACTAGGGACTCAAATGGAGTGCACTGACAGAAAATGGCCACTGACACTGCAAATAGCTTAACAGTGTGTCAATTTTGAGCAGTGTAAGTTGTGAGATACGTTCTCTGAAAGCAGTAAACATATTCCAATAGAAGAAAGTCATAAATGACGTGTAAAATATTATTAGAAGATAATAATAAATAATATAAAATACTACAAAAATACTTCGAATTTATTTAATTGTATTTAAAAGAAATTTAAGTCAGTTTTCTTATAGCAAACGTGAAAAAGCAATCGCAAAATATGCGCTACTTTATCCATTGCTCTGTAGCTATATTTTCTTTAATTTACAGCATTTTATATTTATTTCATAAACACGTATGTCTTTTATAATTATTTAAATTTTTTTTTGGAATTTATTGTGCGCAGTGTAATTTTAGAAAAAAGTGCTAACCCAAGCCGCCGCTGGATGGCGCTGCGTGTTCATCTCATTTTTGCGCAGCGCTCAAATTCGCGTTTGTGTGTGGGCGCTCAAAAGTATGCAACTATATTTGTGTTTTTGCGGTTTGCTTTTATATTTGTGCAGCGTGCAAACACACACTCACACAGTCGCACACTCGCACACTTGCACACACAGGGGGACATACATAGCCATTGAGCTGAGGCAGATGCATGTGCACAACATTCCACAGCATGTCAAGCGGAAGTGAGTGTCTTTCATTTTTGTTTGCCCTGTCCCCCAGTCGACATATTTCTCTTGCTCTCTACCCAGTCTCTCTCTCTGCTTCTACTTGCAGTAGTCATGCTCATACATCTTCTCATCGCTGGGCGCTTACTGTTAATTAAAAATGGGCGCCAAAGAACAGCAGCCAGCAGGCAATGGCAAAATGAGGAGGAACGGAAGGGGAAGTGTGGCAGTAACAGAAGCAGCAGCATCAGCAGCAGCAAGTAAAGATATATGTAACGTATGAGTATTTTAATTAGTTTGCATAATTATGTGCGCCTACTGGACCCAACCCACAGTGCTCTCTCCCAGGCAGCGGCATGCCTTTGAGAACTCGGCAAATTCGCAGCAATTTCTTTAAGCTTTAACAACCTTTCGGATACAAATTGTGTTTGCTTGAAGCCACACTGTATGCCAGTGTGTATGTGTATGTGTGTTTTTCCAAGGACATGGAGTCTTATGCATCGTCTTCGTTGGCTGCTTCAGGCCATGCATTTTATTGTTAAGTTTATTGATGTTTGTCATATAATTTCTCTTACTTTTTCCGCATTCTTTTATAGCTCTGTGCTCCGTCTGTCTCGGCATGCGTGCTCAATGGGGCAAATGCATAACCCTCGTACTGCTCCAATACTTGCTTACAATTTAAGTGATAGCTCTGCCCCCTCCTCCTCCTCCTCCACCACTATCAAAAGTACAGTTTACAGTTCAGCAGAAGGCAACAAATTGAATTTGAATAACGCACCATAAAAAAACACTTTGCAGCGCAATAAAAACAATACAAATATGTTCAATGTGCAAGTGTGTGTGGCATTGTATACTTTTTCCATTGTCAATAAATATATTATGCATTTTTTTATGCAACATAATTAATTGTAAATATAAAAGAATATTTTAATTACATTTTCAAATATGTTTAATATAAAATTCTAAGCGACAAAATTACAGCAAAAGTCATTATTGAAAATGTAAAAAAAATATTTTTATTAAATAAAAATTAAAAAAAATAGAAATAGAAAAAAAAACGTTTGTTTTTATTAAGCCTTATTTAAAGCTAATCACTTTCTGCCCCTTTGTTAATTATGCGCTCTTTGACAAAATATATATTTTTCAATCTAAACGTTTCTATTGCGCATAATACACACATGAGCTGTCAAAGCGAAAAAAAAAAAAATAATAATAATAATTGACACTGCACTTAAAATATTCCGCACAATAAATGACTATAAAAATGAGAAAAAATCGGAATAACAAAAACAGCCGAATGATGTTGGCAAATTTCGCAATTAACATGTGCAAACAGATTACGCAATCAAATGCTCATTAATTATGCCCTGCCTGACAAATATCCACACACACACACACACATATGTATATATCCACGATATTAACATATATAAACAGTATTTATAGAGCGACAAAGAAATCTGTTTATATGTGTGCCACATAATTAATAGAGCATAATGACATAAAAATCGATTAAGCAAATCGATTCATACTGGATTAAAAGCTAAAAATCATTTGCTACAAAATTAAATAGTATGCACGCTTAAAGAACCCAACTCAATTGTTGTGTCATTCATTTGAACAGTATTTTTTATTCAGCAAATAAATTTCCATTTAGTGTTTGAATATTTCATTTGCACTATTCACAATATTGAGTACTTTATATTTATTATACGTCAAATGAAAAACTACTATATACCCTGGGAATAATCAAATGCTCTTCGGGTCTCTCAAATTTCATTACCAATTCACACACACACACCTGAGTTTACCCACAGAGTGATAAAGTGAATATGAATGATTCAGATAAATTGAATGTTTCATCAGGCGCACAATATAAAAAATAATCAACAATAGATGAATATAAAAAGAATAAAATAGAAAACTTTTGCCACAAGACAATTTCTTTATTTCGAGTCCTGTGTGTGGGCGAACTAGTCTCTCTGTTGAACCCGCTTTGATCTCATCAATGACGTTGTCAATGCTGATGATGCGCAATTTCTCAAGAAATTTGAACATCATCAATTTTTTATTGCTTTTTTTTCTACATTTTGTTATCCTGAAACATTGTTGTGGTTGCTTTGTTGCTGCTTGCTTTGTTATAGCCAAAGTCTATTTGTCAACTTTTGGCTGTAAATATGTGCGCTATATTTATATGAAGATACAAATTTGTCACTTTACCAAGCGATGATAAGTGAAACGCAGGAATGAATGTCTATACTAAAAAAAGTTCAATAATTCCATTTATTTGTAGCAATTGAAACTGTTCGATAAATACAGTTGGAAATTAATAGAAATTTTATAAAAATTCTTATAGTCATTTAAATTCTGTTGCTTAGAATATTTTGTGCATTTTTTTATTTTTAAATATTTATATATGTATCTATATCGCCTATTTCGAGTTTAATAGTTTAAGACGAGGGAATGAATGTCTATAATTAAAAGGTTAAATAATTCAGTTTATCTGTATTCGAATATTTTTGTTAGCAATTGAAATTATTCTCTAAATATATTTGGAAATATATAAATTTTTTTTTTATTTACAATCGGTTAATTTTGTTCGCTTAGCATATCGTGAGCTCTCCATATACCATACTTATAAATATTTTAATTTCAAGATATCTTACATTTCCAAATCTCTTCATAGAGTTCAGTTCACTGTGAGCTTCAACTTTTGCCTTACTTCAAGTTGCTTTGCAATAATACTTGCCTTACGCATAAACCCATGCAACATGCTTGCAGTTTGTTGCAAAGGCAGCGAAATGAAGAAGTTGCCAGTTTTTAGTTTCACTTTCGAGCCCAAGTGAATTTATGTGTACTGGTGTATGTGTGTATGTATGTGTCTGCAGCCTTAAGGTGCACATAACATTTAAGTAATGGTTAAAAACTTTGCGATGGAACGAGGTAGTCGTAGTCTCAGTCGCCGTCGAGCCAGCTCTCTATGCCAACCAGGTAGACTTAATTTGGCACGCATATAACAAGAGCTGTATGTAAAAGTTAAGCACACACACACACACACCGACACACAAAGTGCAAGTTGAGCTGCAGTTCTGGGAGCCGAGAGCTGTGGGCGTGGCCTAAGCTGACACCCTGCTAACTTTATTAGTTACCTGACTTTGGCTTAAAGCCCTGCGCATGAATGTTTCAGCAGGCAGCAGCAGGAGTTGCCTTAATTATGAAGATCCTGCCTTATAACTGTAATCAATTTTGCTGCATGTACATTTAAATATTGAAAACTTTTCGCCTCTCTTGCCACTTCCTTTTTTTTCTCTATTTCCTTTCCACTTTTTCACTTGTAATTAGCCCAAGAACTAAGCACTTAATTCGACGACTTTTGCTCGGCACTAAAATGAAATAAAAGAAGTGAAATCCTATTCAAAATTTAATGCATGCAATTCGTAATAAAACGCTGGCAAAAAGTTGCGAAAAGTTTTTTGTGGTTCATTAATGAGCAGTCAAACTATTCTAAGAAAAAGAGTGCATAAAAAATAAATGTTATTGAGCTGTAAGTTGAATTTTATGTCACAAAAAATGTGAAAAAAAATAAATAAAAGATGTAGATAAATTTTAATGATTAATCATATTGAAATATATTTCAAAAGTCACCTAATTCGGCAGAGGTATTTTTCTGAGAATTTTAAAATTATCCACATATATTATTCAATATTTTTATTAATTACTCCGGATCTGCTTTTAAGAATATTATTTTAAAATTTAAAATTGCCTTTAAAAGTAATTTAATAAGCCAGAGTAATTCAACTTGGATTATAAATATTTTCTACATATTTTTTTAATATTTTTCTTACGTACTTTAAAATTGTTCAAATTGTTAAATTACTTTTATTACCATTTATTTCAGATAAATTATTATTAGTAACTTAATTAGGCATTTTGGTAAAGCAAGTATGCATATATTTGTTACTTTATATTTGTTTTTTTATACATTTTTTAATTATTGTAAAGTTCTTTTAAAACAGCTCACCAAGTCCCTTAACAATTTTGCCATAGCGAGTCCTTTGCTGGCTATAACTTTACTATAATAAGCCATAAATATGTTTTGCTGCTACATAATTTTTTTTGCGAAATACTTGGCATATACAAATCATATAAAAGCGGCAGTTGAGAAACAAACAAAGCCCAAAGAAAAGAGAACGAAGTGGCGGTTAAGTAAGCGAAATAAAAGAACAGAAATGAAAAAGGCTTACTACCATTCCTGCCTGGACATTTAAGCTGATTTGCCTGTTGTCTTTTTAGCCCTATTCTCAGACTCTCTCGCTTTCATATTTTATAATTTTTTTTCGCATGTTGGCGCTACCTTTTTGGCATCCCTCCCTTTGGCTCTTTTGTACCATGCCACGCGCTTTTCTGCTTATAATTTCTCACGTTTTCCTGCAAATGCAGCACAAAAATTCTCGTAGTAACTTTTAATTTCATGCCATTTAATTCGTTGAAAGCGGAAAGCAACTGAAATAAAAAGGAAAAGCGAATAAAAGAAATATACGTAAGTATGAAGCAAAGAGACAAAATAAAACAAGTGAAGAAATGCCGAGATGAAACCATGCTAAAGTACAAGAAAAACGCACTCAGTGTGCTCCTGCTCCACTCTATACTATGTTTGCATGGGTCAAAGCGAAAAAAGAATTTGCCACAGGACACGCTTTATAACAAAAGTTGTTTCCTTTGTAACTTACTTGCCCCACCTTTCTTCTTCTTCCACTCTCACTCGCCTTGTGTTATTCCGCGAAAAGGGCAGAACAATGAAACAGCTCAAAAATTTTACATTTCGCACATTTTTTTTCCTCCTGCCGTATTCTTATCGTTCTACATCTATTTCAGAGTTATTTGAAAACTCGCGACTTATGTTCTGGTAGTGTCTTATTCTTTTGACAAATGAAATGAAGCTTGACTTGAATAATGTTGTCTGTTTTTAGGTCTTATAATATACTTTTCATTGTTAGTTGTTATACCTGGCAGAAGTTTGCTTAAAGTGGACGGAAATGCTTTGGAAGCAAAGGTTGGATATTTTTTAAATACTTATATATATATGAATGTATTTTAATTTTAAATATTTCAGCTTTATATTCTTCGATTTAGTTTATTTCTCTTCTTCTTTATTTTACAACTTTCAATAATATTAATAACAAATAATAATACAATATACTTTTCATTGTTAGTTGTTATACCTGGCAGAAGTTTGCTTAAAGTGGACTGAAATGCTTTGGAAGCAAAGATTGGGAATATTTTAAGAGACTGCGAGAAATATATTTAAATACATTTAAATATTTAAGCTATATATTCTTCGATTTAGTTTATTTTTCTTCTTCTTTATTTTACAACTTTCAATAATATCATGAACAAATAATAAAATTTACAACCATATAATATGTCGTAAAATATTTCTGGCAAATTTGCATTAAATCGCTTTAATCTCTCTACCTATATAACAACAACCTGAAAATCTGTCAAATGAAATGAAGTCTGACTTGAATAATGTTGTCTTTCAGGTTTTATAATATACTTTTTCTTTGTTAGTTTTCATACCTAGCAGAAGTTTGCTTAAAGTGGACGGAAATGCTTTGGAAGCAAAGATTGGGAATTTTTACTGGAGACTGGGAATATATTTAAAGATTTATATATGAATGTATTTTTATTTTAAATTTTTCAGCCATATATGTAAGATGGGATAACGTAGTAGCAGCAGAAGCAGAGAAACAGCAGAACAGCAGAAGCAGAGTAACGGAGAAGCAGCAGCAGCAGAGTAACAGAAGCAGATCAGCAGAAGCAGAGCAGCAGAACAACAGCAGAAACAACAGTAACAGCAGCTAAAAAATACCGAAAAGGGAAGAAGCAGAACATCACTACGCAGAAAAACGCCGCCGAAAGCAGTACTTAAAAAGCAGAACGCCGCAGTAAAATATCAATTTTGTAACTTCTTTTATAATCATTAAACAACATAATTAATAAATACTTTGAGTTAGAATATCTAACTTACATATATTCTTCGATTTAGTTTATTTTTCTTCTTCTTTATTTTACAACTTTCAATAATATCATGAACAAATAATAAAATTTACAACCATATAATATGTCGAAAAATATTTCTGGCAAATTTGCATTAAATCGCTTTAATCTCTCTACCTATATAACAACAACCTGAAAATCTGTCAAAAATATTATCAAAATAATTGCGAATGTGTCTTTTCGGTATTTTTTTTCGCATGCTAAATGTACAATATTTGTATTTTTAGTAATATCCTGATACTGTCAGTCTTTTACTCCGTTGTTGTTTTTGCTATTTTTTCTAGTGAAATACATTTTTTCAATCATTTACTGTTAGATATTTTGTTGTGGTTCTGGTTGAAAGAGTTGGATGTGCCACTGCATACGCACACACACACACACAAACTCACCTACATATATGTAGTTCAAAGTGTTGAAAATATTTGTTTTACAACGCTGTTTGCACTTGGTGAAATTTGCAACCGTTTTTTATGTATGAGTGAATGAATGTATGTCTATACATGTATTCATGTGAGAGTGTTTGAGTGTGAGTGTGTGTGGTGTAGTGTCTGAATTTGGGGTTTGGACTTTGGAAATGGGTCTCGCACGGAGTTTTTCGACAGGCTGTTTATTTTCGACAACGTTTTTGACGTGAATTTAGTGAGAGCTATTTCGTTAGGCAACGAAACGAGCTGGCATTGTTACGACTCGGATATACCCTAGGAAAAGAATTAATAAATTTTTGATTTGTGAGAAATTATTGACTTTGTTTGTAAACAGTTTTGAAATGTTGTTAGCACATATGTATATTGAAATATACATTTTATCGATAGTTTAATTTCTACTATCATTATTTCGATGATATGCTAACATATTGCTTCAGGTGGCATTAAACTTGGTAGATTACAGTTCATTTTGATCAAAATCGACCTAAGCAAATATTACAAAAATTAGCTGAGGATATATACATAGATCTAACATGTTAGTTGTTTTAATTCAATTTAATTTAAACCCCTTTTGAAGACAAGAATTATTATAGATCCCTATGTTTTATTTATAAATATATTACAGACAATTTAGAAGGAACTGCTTTTTAAAAAAAAAAACAAATTTTCTGAAAAGCAACATTTTTTTAATTTTATTAAAATTTGAATTACTCTCTCAATTGCATTTAGCTAAATAATTAAATTAATTTACTAATAAATATATGGAAAAAATAGAAATAAAAAAACGAAATAAAATATATACAAATATAAAATAAATATATATATTCTTTTACAGGGTATTTTATGTGTGACTACTTGAAGAGCAGCCATTTCGCTTGTTTCGCTTTCAGAGAGCGATCAAAATATTGCAAAAGTAATTGCACTGCATATGGAATAGTCGTATCTACAAATAACTAGGCGAATGTGAGCTATATGTAGTGCACTCAGTCAGTCACTAATGTTTCCTGGGCAATTTGATAATACGCAAGGTCTATGCAGTTTAATTGAGTTGGTCTAGGAGGAGGAGGGGGAGCGTTGTTCTGGCGCTGTCTTGGCCCTGTCAGAGCAATGGGCTAAGGCAACGTTTGCCTGCGCCTAATTGCATTTACGCTAATCCAATAGATTAAGACACAGCTGAACCAGCAGTAGCAGCAGCAGCAGCAGCAGCAGCATCTGAGAGGAAGCCTCATGTTGCAAGTCGCCCTGTTGCCGGTTGCAAGTTGCAAGTTGCCGTTGCCTTTGCCTTTGCCTAATGCAATGCAAAAACAATAACAAAATTAACTGACAAGCTGCCAGCTCGACGTCAGCAGCAGCTGACCTCAAAATGAAATATCTACTCGCTTCAGGATTTCTTTTTGCTTTCAATATGCGAGCAGCTCTTTGTGATAAATAATAATAAAAATTAAAATAAATAAGTCCATTTAATCACAGGCATTAACTTTAGTTTAATTATAATTTTATTAAATATTAAAATTCTCCTCAACTCATTGCCTTGTTTAATGTGGCTTTTAGATTTTAATTAGCAAACAGCCTTAATTTTTAAATCATGCATAAATTAATAAATTCATAAATTCATAAATTTCCCATATGCTTGCCATAGTCACGAGCTTTTTGGGCCAACTAATTATATGTATGTTGACATGACATTTATTTGACTTGCATAAATTAGCCAATTAGTCGAGTGGCGCAAATGAAGTTACCTAGGTGAGAAAGTCAATTACGTGCGAGTGTGCGAGCGTATGTGTGTGTGTGTGTACACTTGCGTTCACTCAACAATTTGCAGCAGAAGTTGCGGCAGCGCGAGGCAAATATGCCAAAAACAAGCTAGAACTAACTGAGTTTTGGTTTTTGAATAATTTTAGTCGCGGTTTGAGTTTGGAAAATAATAAAAACAAAATTGACAGCTTTCATTTTAATTGTTTATTCGAGATAATATATGTATATGTGTGTATGTATATGTGAAGGCCACTCACGGTTGCCACGGTGAGCATAATTAAAAGCATAGTTAAAAGTAATGTTTTTATTTACAATTTTTTAATCTATTATTTTACTGCGCTCATAAGAATTTTTATTTTAGATATGTGTATGTACATATGTAAGTATAATTTGTGTAAATATTTAAATGAAAATATTTTAGTATTACATCAAACTGTAATGAAGGCTCCAATTTTGCTGAAATGGGTTCTTTTTCAATGCACTTTTGATGGTAATTGTTATCTTCAAGTGGCTATCGTGTGCCTCGTGTGCTTACACAAAGACGCAAAAGGAATGGAAGCTTCCAGAAACTTCTAGAACCCAAGAGAGCGGGGAGCGGGGTGCAGTTAGAGATCAGTTTGGCAATGCTGCTAGAGCGATGCCGTTACGCATGCACAGTATACTTCATACATACTCACACAAAATCACAATACCTTTGCGAGAGTCATAGAGTTGGAGCGCGCAGCAGAGAGAGTGCAGTTTGGCAATGCTGTAGCCGCCTCTGCCGGCACGCATGTACAGTACGAATGGAAGCTTCCAGAAGCTTTTAGAATCAAAGAGCGGGAGCGGGGTGCATTGAGAGTTCAGTTTGGCTCTGCTGCTGAAGCGATGCGCTGGCTCTGCCGTCACGTATGCACAGTACGAATGGAAGAAGCTTCTTAGAGTGAGAGTGGGGCGCACTGAGAGTGGAGTATGGCAATGCTGCTGGTAAGATGCGATGGCTCTGTCGTTACATTGCACACATACTCACACAATCCGCAGTACTTATGCGAGAGTCATAAAGCTGGAGCGCCCAACAGAGAGAGTGCAGTTTGGCAATGCTGTAGCGGCCTCTGCCAGCACGCATGCAAGGTACGAATGGAGGCTTCTAGAATCAAAGAGCTGGAGCGGGGTGCAGTGAGAGTTCAGTTTGGCACTGCTGCTGAAGCGATGCGCTGGCTCTGCCGTTACGTTACTGCAAACTTACTCACACAAAAGCGAAGTTCTTATGCTACGGTCATAGAACTTAAGGGCGCAGCAGAGAGAGTGCAGTTTGGCAATGCTGCTGTCGCGTTGCGCTGGCTCTGCCGTCACGCATGCACAGTACGAATGGAAGAAGCTTCTCAGAGTGAGAGTGGTACGCAGTGAAAGTGGAGTATGGCAATGCTGCTGGTAAGATGCGCTGGCTCTGCTGTTACACACATACACACATACTCACACAATCCGCAGTACTTAAGCGAGAGTCATAGAGCTGGAGCTCGCAGCAGAGAGAGTGAAGGTTGGCAATGCTGCAGCTGCCTCTGCCGGCACGCATGTACAGTAAGTGATGTCGCTGCTGCTGTGCTGCCGAGAACGATAGACAGAGTTTGATCTGCAGAGCATCTTATGCTTATGTTTTATGCAATGTGAGCGTTTGACTGTGTGTGTGCATGCGCTTTGTAAAATTTCCTCTGATATTTAATTTGCTGACAATATGCTAAATAAACACTAATTTATTGTCTTCAGTTGGGGCTGAAGTAAAATATTCTAGTGCGACTGTAACAAAGCAGTTGGCAGCTGCAAAGTAGTGCCACTGTCAGCTTATGCAACTGGAATCTAACTTGAAAATGCAGCAGCAGCAGCAGAGCAAGGTGAACGCACAGCAATTTCGCAGCATGTTATGCAACTCAGCTACTAGGGAGTCAGCGGGCCACGCCCACGCCCACGCGCTCTGCCAGACGAAGCTTGTCATCATTAGATTAGAGTGCATACACACATACACACACACACACGCATGCATACATACAGACGGAGAGACAAAAATTAAACTGTGGGGCGTTGCCTGTCCGGATGTGCGTTAAATTGTAAAACAACACAAAGAACTACGCGCAGCAGAGGAGAGAGAGCAGGGGAGAGAGCAGCGGCAGCGGCAGCGGGTGTTACAGTCTGAGTCGCAGTCTGTAACTGGGGGGAGGCAGTAGTAGTGTGGTCCCAGCTGACACTGTTATGCCCCGTTTGCTGTCATGTGGCTGCGGCTACGGCTGTGGCTCTCTCTCCTCTCCCCTCTCCCCCTGACCAGTTGCTCGTTTTATTTTTGCGTATTAGACGCTGCTGCTGCTATTTGGCGCTTATTGTTTCCACTGTTGGCCTCTGCCCGCTCCCCGCTCCCCACTGATCAGCATTTCCTTGCGGCTGTTTAAAATCGTTTGGCCTGTTATTTTTCGCTTGTTTGGCTATGTGTATAAGAGTGTGTATGTGTGTGTGTGTACAGCACTGTCAGCTCATTTGTAATTTTTGCGCTACGATTTCAAATTAAGCAACCGGAAATGAGCTGACATTAACCCCTACCCCCTCCCTCCATACTGCAGTCTGTTGTATTGTTGTTGTTGTTATTTTTATTTTACACTGTTCCTTTGGTTTAAGGACACTTTTTTTTTTGGTCCTGCCTCGGGCTGCATTTAAAGTTATCCCAGAGTAAATTTGCTACGCTACAATGTTGTCCATTACGACAATATTAATATTTACATTTTATGCAGCTATTGTCTGGCACACATCCTTCGTCTCCCTGTGTGTGTGTGTGTGTGTGTGTGGGTGTCTCTGTGCATGTTTTTACTATGCACACATTTCCTTTGGATCATCTCCGCTCCTCACTTTGTCGTATGTATTTTGCATTTTCTTGTTTATTGCGTTGCAGCTGCTGTTTTTCAACATTGTCAATATGTTCATCATAACTGTAATGTCTCCAGATACTCTGTTCATTATCCTGCAAGTTGCTTTAATTCAATTTTAATATTGGCTGCTTGTGAATGAAGGTATGGAAATGAGTTGTACTTAGTTAAAGCAAAGTTTATAACACTTTTTGGTATTATTTATACTATTTATATTAAATTAATTGTTATATTGTTTTTCTTTAATCTAAATATCTTTTTTTTTTTTTAGAATTTTTTACATATATGTATTAATATGTTATTTCACTCCTAGTTTATAAGATTTTTAGTCTGGGCATAAAATGTTGTACTATTTTTATTGATTCATATGTTGTTTTTATTTACACTCATCTTTTTTTTAGAGTTTCTATGCAATTAATAATATTATTTATTAGTTTATAAGATTATTATTTTAATTTATAATATTAATAATATTTATATTCATATTTTTGTTATTTAATTTATATTTTCTTATTCCATTTCTAGTCTCTGTTCTAATATATAAAATGCAGCCTTTTGTTTTGCATTATAACTTATATATTTAATTTTTTTTATTTATAATTTATAATTTTTTTCAGAAGCAAATATGTGTTTTTTTTTTTTTGAGTGTAAGTAATACACTTATGTTCTTTTTAAATTTTTTAAAATATTGACTTATGTGTTCATTATTTAATACCGAAACCTCGCTCACTTATACTGTAAACTAGTCCACACACTGTTAACTATACACTCTACTGTTATGCAGTAAATTTCCCTAAAAATATCCCAAATATCATAAAGTACCAAGTTCGAAAACGAAAAGCTACTGTCTGTTACGCTGCTCTGCCATACCTACGCTCTGCCGCAGTCAGCTGTTGGCCTCTGCCAAGGAATTGCCATGCACGAAGGCAAAGCTTGGGCCCGACTGAGCAATGCTCAGACTTCGTATCGGTTTCGTTGAGTAGCGAGGCAACGGCTTCGGCTGAGACAGACAGCGGCCGGAGAGCCAAAGAGAGCTAGGCCGAACGCGTTGGCGACAACGTCTGCTGCCGGCGACTGTCGACTGACGACAAGCAGAGGACGACAGCTTCCTGCTGCTGCTTCAGTTACGTTGATAATGTCAAAACGTTTGGTTCGCTGTGCTGCTGCTGCTGTCGGTGCTGCTGCTGCTGCTGCTACTACTAATACAACTACTACAACGGCTACTGTTGCTGCTTACGACGCTGCTGCCGCAACAACAACAACGGCAATAAAAAAGCGCTAAACCAACAACAACAATAATAATGTTATACCATGGCTTTCGCCTGGCCCATAAATTAGTAAATTGGCACGTAAAAACATTGCACAATTAATAAACAATCCATAAAAAGGCATCAGCAACAACAACAACAATAGCAAATAAACAAATGGATAAAAGCTCATGGCAGCCAAGTGTCAAAAATTGTGAGAATTAATATTTCACTAGAGATTTGAGTGCAAACAACTGAGAAAACACACACACAACGCCAAACAACAAGCAAAACTTTTTGCTCTTCTACTTTTTGCTTTTTTTTTAAAACATTTTTACAAGATTTTATGCTTTTCGGGCAAACACTGTTACAGTTGCGCGTAAAATTATGAAAAATATGAACGCTTCTCCACGAAGAGGGGGATAGGAGCAGAGGGACGTAAAGAGAATAGTACGGTCAGATTTTCGGTGTTTTCGGTCCGGTTTCAGGCTGAGGCTCAGTCTCAGTTTCGGTCTCAAACTTGAAATCCCTCGACGACATTGACTGTGTGTGTTTGTGTGTGTGTGTGGTTGTGTGTGACTGCAGCTAGTGTGCGTTGTATAACGCTTGTAATGTGCTAAAATTTCCTAATTTATTGCCACAGACTACAACTACAACAACAACAGTAACAACAACAACAACAATAAACCCAACAGCAGTAGCATAATCCATGTTATTTGTTGTGCGGCAAAGGTGAGTGGCTGGCTGTGATTTCATTTCACTTCACTAAATTCACTCGAAATATAGCAAAAGTGTTGGGAATATTAGTACATACATAATTTAAATAGAATTAAGCTTATATTCAAAAGCCTTAATCGGAATCAATGGAAATGCAAATTTGATTCCATTTATCTGATTAATCTTTCTGCATTCATTTCTTCGTCCAACGTGTCGTATGCGTAATATTTGTGATATACTCGCATTAATTGAATACAAAACAATTATGCATTTTCACAAGCTAAAAGCTTTCTCATGTCGACCAATTTTCCATAGTTAATTACGTTATTAATTCAGGTAGAGTAAGGATAGTTTATGTGTATTTTGGCATAGTTTTGTTAATTTATTGTTAAATTGAATATTATATTCATTTTATGCTGAAATGTTGAACCTGAATCTACCGCATTCGTATTTAAACCATTGTACTAGATTAAGAATAGGTTTACTTCATTTTACTTTTATATTTTGCATGAATAAATAAAAGTATTTAAGTAATTATTTTATTATTTAATTGGAAATATTTATGCATTTATTTATCAACCAAATTTAATGTACTAAATTTATATATTTAGAATTATATTCAGTATTTATTATACTTTATCGTGTAATTTTCTCTTTGCTTTTCATTGCTGTGTATTTTGGCTATCGATGCAGAAATAAATATATTATAAAAAAATAGTAAATTTATTGACAAAATTATAATAAAATTATATAATTTAATTTCACTGCGAGTCTACTTACCATCAGCCCTGTTCGCAATTGCATTTCGATAGTAGTTTTATAAAATTGTGAACTGCATTCTTTTCGGATGTTAAAAGGATTAAGCTTACATTATAACAAACATATTTATTTTATTTTCTTAACAGCACGAAAGTATGCAATGAAAATTTATATGAAATTCCCTTCGAAAAGAAATGGCGAATAGGCCTGCGTATGATTAATATGGTTAGTGCACATTGAGTACTGTCAAAATTGAAAAAGAAAGGAATCATAGGCCTCTTAAGTATACGCTTAGCATATTATTGTTAATAAATAAAATTAAAAATAATTTATTGGGGAAATAATAAACTAATTGCAAGTAATTACTCGAATCTCTTTGATTAATATTAAAATACATATTCAGTTTTATTTAACAATTTAACTGCAAATATTATATATGTATGTTCATATATTCCCAAATTTAGAAAATAAATCAGTGATATAAAATATTCTGAATAGAGCTGAAACTTTCAATCAATTTATGGCTGTAAATTACAAAATTTACAATAAAAAAACTTTTGTTCTATGCTTGGGGCACATTGAAAAATGTTCACATACTGCAAATTGTGATAAATATGATTTTAATTTATAAAAATTGTAACTTTGGGTATTGTTAGAAAATTGATTAAAAATGCTGAAAAATTGCATTGGTCTTTTGCCATTTGGTGTTGTTTTCAATTAAGCTGTGGTTCTTTTTTCCAAATATGCTAAAAAAAAGAAAAGAAGTAATTTCTATTGAAGTCCCTGACCTACTTAAAAGCTACATTGTTGTGATCGAAAAATAATACATGGCTCGCACATTGTTTGAAAATGTGTGCATTGTTTTTTGAATGTTGTTTCTATTGTAGTTGTTGTTGTTGTTTTGTGTCATGTTTGTTATTGTTGGGGTTAAACCAAACACGCAATTTGAGATTCAGCGCGTTTTCCATTGTTTCTGCAGCCAATGAGTTTACGCTTTTCTGTTTTTTACTATGCCAAAAGTTTGGCAACAATGTTGCATAGGGTTGTCATACCACCATTTGTTAACTTGTCAAATATATCGAAATAAAAAACACACTGCACGACATTTCAACTTATATATTGAGCTCAACAATAGGTAAAAATTTGATTCAAAGTCAGCGACAGGCTCTGGGCTAATAGAGGGGTCCAAAGCAGCCCCATTCCCAGTGGCAGGCACACTTATTGTCCACATAGTAGAAGGGTGAACAGCAGCAGCTGCAGCAGCAACACCCTTTGCACTGCATGCACGGCAGCACCGGTCCACAGGGTCCGCTTGTGAGTTGATAGGAGACGGTGCCACAGGGCGCTTGACCGCAGCAGGGTCCGCAACAGGGTGATGGAAAGCACGGTGCACAACAGGGTGCACAACAAGGTCCACAACAAGGTCCACGGCAGGGTGCACAACAGGGTGCACAACACGGTGTACAAGAGGGTGCACAACCAGGCGCACAAGCAGGTGCACAACCAGGTGTACGACACGGCGCGCAACCTGATGGGCCAGTACGACATTTGGGTGAACGTGCGGACTTTCTTTGACACATCTAAGCGTTTTCCTCCTCAACTACCCTTCACCTGTTGCTTGTCCTCAGTTTTTGCGTCTTTCCCTTGCAAAAATTGTGCTAAATATACCAGGTACTTTCTAACGTCTTTTGTGGAGTATTTAGCACCTTTTTTGCCATAGAAAACTAATTTCGAATTTTGATTGTAATTTCTGACGTTAAAGGCAATTGACTAAACACTGAAACAATTTTACATCCTCTCAAACAAATCGCAACTATTAAATTGCATTTTAAACTGGATTTGCCCTGCGGTTGCCTAGTTGACTCTACCAAGTTCCCTCAACTCACTGAAACCACATGCATCTCTCTCTCTCTCTCTCTCTCCGGCTACCCGCATTCACAGGACCGACTTGACTTGCTCGCTGCGGTCGCTCTAGCTGGGGGTCACTGGGTCTAATGTAATTGATTGTCTGGGCCTGGCTGAACAAGACCTAAAGTGCTCCACCGAAAAGTGCGAAAAAAGATTGTCTATGTGGTGCTAGTGTGTGTGCGATTTTTGCATACCAAACTGAACTGTGGTACAGTGATTCGCAACTTGCTATTGCAACGATAAAAATATTATATTGAAATGATATTCTATTTACCTATTCATTAGATCATGATACATAATATAATACTAGAGGAATTTATGTATTATTTTTCTAGTTAATTTACCGATTTTCCAGTACTATTATTTTATTTATATATTGGTTAAAGGCGATTCTTTATATTAAATATATTCTAGTAAATGTGCTTATTCTATTTCTACTATATTATATTCATTTTGATGCCGATTAAAGGCTGTCGACTGGTAAATTTTAAGTCATTATATAATTGAAAAAGTATAATAAAATTCAGTTTCAATTCATTAAATTAGAAGTTCAATTTTTAGTTAGAAACAGTCTGAATAAAAACAAATAAATATTTTAAATTTTTAAATATATATTATGTTAGGTTAACCCAGATGGGATCACGTCCCGCACTTAGACCTATTGGTTCATGTTCAAGTTTTATATGTCAAGTTATATATGTCTTCAAAAATATCACAATTTGTACTTAGTATGTATATAAAAGTCGATTATCTATGATTAAAAGCTGATAACTGCTCTCTACTTGCTTACAAACCACTGTGCCAGTTGTTGCATTAATTTCATTTTAGCTGTCAGGATTTTTAGCATATTTTTTTTGCCCTTGCTCTGGGGAAGTAAAAGGGTAACCTTGTTAAACAATTTTTGGTTTAGTTCAGATTGAATTGAGATTCAAATTCAAATTGAAGCATACTCTGCTAAAACTGTCAACGATATGCAGATCTATAAGTATATAGGTTGGAAATTATGCTTATAATTCTTCATTTCTGTTTTCGTTTTTGAACTGCTAGCAACACTAACCACATTTTGTGTTTAAATTGTGCCATAAATACTGAAATAGACTAAGTAAATTCTCTGCAAATATGTGTGGCGGTTGGGCTTGTTGTTCATACGGTAATTGCGATAATTATCGTTTTAACCCACTGGGTCGCTGGGTAACACCGACTCCAAAGGTACCCTGTAACTATTACGGTTGTGGAGGAGGTTGCTGCGGAGGCGGTTGCTGCTAGCTCTGAAGTTTGCTCACACTTTTGCTGAAGAATGAAGTGAAGTTTTTGTACTGCATCTCAATTTTACACAATGTTGGCCTAAAGCATTTCTAAGCCGGATCACAAAAGGAAACTGCAAGCTCAAGAATGATTGGTGTGTGTTGCTAGCAAAACAGTTCTTTTTAAATTTCCAGTTTTTATATGGCTGAAGAACACTAGCTGTAGTTGAGGTCAATTGTCCTGCCTGTAGTATATATCCCACTGGAATTCCGATAAATAGACAGTGTCTGGTCATACTACAGTTTCAAGAGCAAAAGCTGCAGGGGGAAATTGGAATGAGGCCTGTAACAAAGTCCAAAGTGAATGTTCGTAATCTAGCACATGAAAACATATTGAATAAATCATTTTTAATTTCAATATTTAAACGGTTTTTGATGAATTTATTTTGTTAGTGCGGAATGTAGATAATCCAGCGTTTGTTACCAATTTTTGATAGCCAATGTATATAGTCAGATTTCCATTTGTTGTAGGTGTAGTTCTTGGGAAAAATTATCTCTTATATAAGCAATTTTATTAATGAAAAAAGGTGAATTCAGTTAAAATTTAAATATATTTATGTAAAAAGTACATCAAATATAAGATTCTATTTATAATTCGACTAAAAACTAACTGCATTGGATGACTGCCTTTTACTCGCTTACAATCCACTGTGCCTGTAGTTGGATTAATTTCACTTTAACTGCCTCCAATTTTTAGCATATTTTTTTGCAAGGTTTTTGTGCATTTCAACAGGCTTGTTAAACAATTGGTTCTCTCAGTTCAGATTGAATTCGGATTCAGTTTCAGATTGAAAAAGGCTTTGCTAGAATTGTCAACGGCATTCAGAGCTATAAGTAAATAAGTAGGGAACTCTGCTTACAGTTTTCCATTAGAATTTTTAGAGTTTCCGAACTGTTAGCAACACCCACTACATTTTCGAAATAGCCTACAAATATCGAAATAGCCAAAATAAATTCATACTGAGCAGAAATGTGTGGCGGTTGGGCCTGTCGTTCATATGAAATCGCCTGCAATCATCATCGTCTATCACCGATGCGATTCATAGGTCGCTGCTTCACCCCAACTCCATGTGGACCCTGGGACAACTGTTTCTCCTGTGGAGGTGGTTGCTGTGGAGGTGGTTGCTGTGGAGGTGGTTGCTGCTAGCACTGAATTTTGCTCACAGAATGACAATAGATATCAACGGCTGGTCTGAAGTTTCAACTGAATTTGAATTCCCTCAAAAAGTTGGCCTAGTATTCAACGACAGAACACTGATATAGAAACTGTAAATTCGAAAATGATTAGTGTGTGTGTTGCTAACAAACAGTTCATTTTAAATTTACAGTTTTATATGGGTAAGAGTTTACTATTTTTTTCATATTTGCTTTTTAAATGACGACCTCCTCTAGTCAATTGTTCATAATGTGTGGCGGCTGGGCTTGTGCCTCCTACTGTTTGGCGTGTAATAATCCACCCCTATCCACACTTCGCTATACTGGCCGTGACTTTATACCTACGAAATGTGGACCATTCGACAAATGCTGGGCAAAGGACACTAGCTGTAGTCGAGGCCATTGCCTAGTGCCGCACCATTGTCCCACCTGTAAAATGAATCCCTGTCTGGAGTTCCCAAAACCGGACAAAGTGTCGGCTCCTACTTCCGACTCGAGGTCTAAAGCTGCCAAGGAAAATTGGAATAAGGCTCTTAGCAAAGGCCAGGGTGAATGTCCATAATCCGGCACACTTACCAATAAAATAAATTGAATAGAATTTTTAATTTCAATCGCAATTTTTGTTAATTTTATATGGGGTGCAGACTAGGACCATATAACTATCTGTAAGTAATATGTCATGCCATATGGCTGAAAAATCCTTGATGATGAAGTTCCGATTCTAAATTTAAAAGATATATGGCCAAAAGAATATCACTTTGCGGCCATATTCTCTGATAAGTTTGTCGTAGCTATCTCTAGTGGAAATCTACGGTAGAAACATGTAATAATATTTATAAAAATAATCCTTTCCGAATCCATTATCAGTTGAAAGTAATTAGACGCTTAAATTCGGACTCTGTAGGTCATCTTGTCTGAGATGTTTATCCTGGCTTTCATATGCCATAATATGCCTGAAAAACTTCTTGATGCTGAAGTTCGATTCTAAATTTGAAAGATATATGGCCAAAAGAATATGACAGCGGTCATATTCTCTCAGAAGTTTGTCCTGTGGGGAGAACCCCAAAGCAGATTATGCAAGTTACCCAAGTGCTATTCCAGCTATACAATTTTATAGCAGATTCCACTACTATATCTGACTACTTTCCCTTTCCAAACCCATAAATCTCGCATCGGTTAAAATTAAGTATATAATTTACGTCACCAACATTTATTAGTTTATGTCAACGCTAAAAAAAATTCCTTGTTCTTCACCCTACGCAAGCAAACAGTTTGAGCCAGTAATAGTAATATCTCAGTGCTATTTGTTAGTAATGCTTCTTTGGGGGCACTAGTAGAATGGTCCAAAGCATCCACATTCACCGCAGCAACAGCATCTGTTAGGTGGACAAGTCCAGGGACCACAGGGCGGACATGGACCACAGCAACAGTTGGTGTAGTTCATGGCGGGTAAGGCTGGACCAACGGGACCGTAGGCCAGAGCATAAGAAACACTTCCACACGGCGCCTGACAACACATTTTGCAACTCTAAAATGGAAATAGATATAATATCTACGGAAATCTGATTGAGAATCTTACAGCTTACCTATTGTTGAATTTTGAATTTTGGCTGCAAGTTGCGTTAGGAATTTGAAACAAAGAACTTTTTTATGTCGAGCTGTGTACGAGCCGAGAGACAGATGTATTAAGGAAACTTTAAAAAGCAACAGCTAGTCCTCAACTAAAATTTAAGGCAATGTCAACTAGATTTGTGTTGAGGAAAAATAAAACGAAGCTTAGACTTTTTTCTACATTTTTCCCAGCTAGCACAAAATTTCACACATCAATGATTTAACACCGACTGAGCGACAAATAGAAAAGAAAAACTAGCAGCAAAAATTGAAATCCCTAACGAGAAAATAGAGCAACAGTTTCGCCTCATGGCAAAAATAAGAAATCATTGAAACATGTCCTGCTAAGAGAAATAAAAAAATAAACAGTAGAAACTTGTAGCAAATGCCAGAGCACTAGCTCTAGCTCGTGCAAAGTGGATGGCAAAGGATTTCGCTTACCGTCGTTCCACAGGACACACTAAAACTGAAAACTGGGCCAAAGTAGAGGTGGAAATGGAAGCCCATTCCAAGCCCAAGCTGAAGCTGAAGTTGAAGTTGAAGTCAATCCACAGACGGCAAGCTGCAGGAAACTCTATTAGACTCAACGAAGCAACCTTAACATCATTTTCTATACTCCCTTCAACTCAATAGGGGAGGCTAATGTCTATGTATATGTGTGTATCTGTGTGCATGTCACATCACAGGACACGACCAGCTTGTGTGTGTGTGGCTTGTGCCTTGTGATTCACAAAAGCTGACAAGCTCATCGATGCCTGAACATTAGCTAAACATAAATTACACAGATGACTGCACAACAATTGAGGCGTTTATTATAATGTGTGTTCACACTTGAAGCTTTCAAAGGAGCGATGCCTGCCATAGAGAGGTGCGCCAGTATGCCAGTAATAAAGTACAAATTTAGACTGTACGTATGGCATATCGTAGAGCAATATGTGGGAATGCCGATAAGATAGACGAGACTGAGTGGCAAAAAGTGTGTGAGCGTAGAAGGAGATAAACAAGGCGGTTACTGCTTAAAAACATATTTTCTTTCAGAAGAAAATTCACAGGAAAACACTCGAGTTACTTGTAAATATTAGATTGCTGGAGGAATTTTAGTAATCTTTTCTGTATGTGATATATTTCCACCTATTTAGTCCACCTACTTGGTCAAATATTTTGATGCAATTACAAATGTTAATAATATATGTGTAACAACATACGAGTATATATCAAAATATTTTCTGTTAATGCAAAATTCTTTGTGTTAGCCTCGTTTAATAAAAATAAAATAATTTTAATAGTATTTTATAAATATTTCCTGTAAAAGTAAACCTCTTCTTTTTAGTATCATTCAATAAAAAAATGTTTAAAATAAATATTATAAATTTATTTTGTTTTTATTTAATAATAAATATTTGAAATTTATAAAATATGCATTAGTAAATATTTTCTGAAAGTTCTAAAATCTACTTTATAATCTCAAAAAATAATAAATATTTCGAATAGCTAAAATATTATATAGTCAATATTTTCTGTAAACTCAAGTTGGTTTTATTAAAATCTCATTAAAATATAAACATTCACATATATTGAAAATGCCATTTAGAGAATATTATCAAAATTCTCAACTCTTTTCTTAGCTTAGTTAATAAAAAATATTTAAAATATTATTTAATACAAATTTTCCCCAAACGCAAATCTCCATGTTTTATTTAATTTTATAATATATTTATTTATTTTTTGCAAGTGTAAAACTCAACTTTTTATTCTCATGTTCATTAAAGAAAATTCCCCATAGCTTCGCAGTTTTCGCAAAGAAGTCAAGTGTATTTCTTATGACCTTTCCCTAGTAAGCCATCGATTTATGCTAAGAGACCACAACTTTTGGTTTTTGTATCTGCAATTGTAGCATTGTTTTTTCTGCCCCGTAAAATGAACTTTTGTGCGCATTAAAAACTATTTTAAAAGTTATTTACCAATTGCTGAAAAAGAATAAGAACTCGAATCGCACTGCAATCGAAGGTCTTTCGCTGGGTTTGCCTCTCGCTGCTCCTCACTTTTTAGAAAAATGGCAGCCCACTTAAGATAATCTCATTGGTGGCATGCCAAAAAGTTTTGCGGCAAGCTGAAAACACACACACAAACACACACTCAATATAAAAATGTCACCACAGCAAACAAACGGTAGCAAAAACAAGACAACAAAGGCAAAGGAGAAGGCAAAATAATATGAACAACAAGAAATTCAACAGCAGAGGGCAACTAAAAAAGGTACTTGCTTTTAAATCAAAAAGAAAGAATGTAAAAAAAATGAAGAGGAAAACTGTTCGCCAGGTTTGTGCTGTGCTTCCTTTTGTGCTGTCTTTACAAGTGGAGGGGGGGAGGAGGAGTAGCAGCAGCCATTGGGCACTTCATTTCACTCTCCAGAAACATATTGAGCCGGGGCCACTTGAGTGTGCGCCAAGAGATAAGCGCAATTATATGGCTTCAAGTGGTCAGGCCCAGGGAGTCAGAGTCAGAGCCACACGAATCGTACGGTATAAATTAGGTAGAAAAAAAGAACCGAAAACACCACAGAACGTAACTTATGTGACGTGGCCTTCATTGAGACAAATGTCGGACAGCTTGGCTAAGCTTTAAGTGCACTCTTCCTTACAGCACTTTAAATCTATATATACACTGCACGTGTGTGTGAGAGTGTGTATGTGTTTAGTTTGATATTGAATAAGTATCCCTCTTTGGGGGCAGATTGGGCTACTACTGGCAAAATGCTGTGGAGCTTTTTGGCATGTCACATTTGTCTTCAAGTGCTCGTTATGGGGCAATTTTTGGCAACTGAATTTGAGTTGGAGTTTTTGGCTTTTGTTTTCTGACCACATGCTGTGTGTATCGGTGTGTATCCGTCTGCATGTAGTGGGCGTATTTTGTTGTGTTTGCCATGTGTGTGTGTGTGTGTGTGTGTGAAGGGCCCTTTACGGCCGCATGTATGACTAGCTGCTGTGGCATACCAAGCAAATTATTGCTATGAACTCGAAACGTTGACAAGTGCCCATTGAAAATGAGACACTTAAGTTGTCAATGTTACAGAGCATAAACCAAGTTTACAAAATATCCCAAGCTGAAAGGAGAAGCAGAAGATGCAGAAGAAGAAGACGAACAGGAACAGGAAGCATGACCACATACACTGAGAAGAGGTATAACTAGGTCTAAAAGAAAATAAAAGCCTCTCGTAAGAGAGTTGGAAAGCAATTGATAGTACTATGGATACTATCAAATAGAATCGATGGTGTAGTAAAATTATATTTATGTGTATCTATCTGTATCCATATCTTATACCTCAAAGTGCAAGTGATTTTTCTTTTTACGAATAATGAAATAAATTAACGATATTAAATTAAAATACTATTCAAACTTAAATACTATTACTATTAATATTCTATCAAATACTATAAATTAAAATACTAATTTATAAAATACTATAAACTAAAATACTAATATGTAAAATACCAGAAACTAAAATAATAATTTAAAAAATACTATAAATTCAAATACTATTTTATAAAATACTATACATAAAAATACTATTTTATAAAATACTATAAATTAAAATACTAAATACTATTTTATAAAATTAAAATACTATTTTATAAAATACTATAAATCAAAATAGTATTTTATAAAATACTATAAATTAAAATACTATAAATTTAAATATTATTTTATAAAATATAAAACAAAAATACTTGTCTCTTATGCTCAGTGTAGTTCCTATACCTACTCGTCATCTAAATAGATTATATTATTTAATAAAAATATGCAACAGAAATGAATATTTTCTGAGTGCATTACGTGAAAAAGAATATTATTAAATTATACATATGTATTTATATAAAATTAATTAAAAACAAAACATATATCAAATTAAGCTGTTCACTTCTGAAATTTAAGAGAATACTGTAAATATTTCATGTCTCAAGTCTAATCAGTCAAATGGGTCTTGACCAAAGCAACAAGAGGAGCTGCTGTATGCATTTGCGGATAGTGGCAAGCAGTGGGTGCAATATCCAGATGGGTGTACTTGAGTGGTCTATCGGCATCTAGGCCATGCTTGTCCAGACCTGAGGCCTTGATCAGAAAGGCAACGGGCACTTGATGTCCACGCTGGCCAGTGCCATGGGTCTGCAGCAGATCCTCACCAATCACTTTGCCAACATTGGCATCAAAGTCACATTGACGCAGCTTGGATACCTCGAAAGGCTCGCCAAAGATTTCGCTAACTGCATGGAGTGTGCTTGCATGATCCTCCTTAGCCGCGACGCTATTATCCACAACGATGTTCTGACCCCAGCCGGCGGTTGAGACGGCATGGAGAGTCAGTGTGGCGATGGTAAAGATATGTGGATCTGGCAGATTGGATTCAGTGGCCATTTCCTTCATGTGACACAGCGTATCCGCCATGGCCATGCGACCCTCGGCATCGGTGTTGGTAACTCGCACCCGAACTCCAGCTCGTGAGGTGATGATTTCATCGGGCAAATAGGACTCCTCGCCTGCTGTATTCTGCACCAGGCAGAGTGCTCCGATTACATGTATATCTTGGGGCTTCTGTTCGCTGACCACATGCAAAAAGCCAGCCACGGTTGCAGCTCCAGACTTGTCCCGCGACATGCCAGCCATGCTGCCACCCGTCTTGATGTCCGCTCCACCGGTATCAAAGCTGACACCTTTGCCCACCAGGAGAAGAGTTTTGCGTGCCGGCTTGGGCGGTTTGTACTCCAGATATATAATACGTCCTTTCTGGCGTTCCACTGTATTCGCAGCTCGATTGACGGCGGCAAAGAGAGGGTATTCCTTTTTGAGCACCTCCACGTCATGGATAACAGTCATCTTCAGATTGGAGAATAATGGTTTAATATATTCCTCGACGCGTCGTGGCGACATTCGCTCTGCATCAGCTCCGCCAATATCACGTACTATAAAACGACCAGCTTCCAGCTGTAGAGCATCCTTCATCAACTCATCCGCATCGGGGCTGTTCAACAGGACATTCAATCTGTCAATCCGTTGACTCTTGTCCGGCACATCCTCACGTAATTGTATGGGCACATAAAGCTCCTGCAGAGCACCCAGCACAGTGCACAGCTCTGCCTGACAGAAGCGTTCGCTCTGGGGGATTAGGAGCAACGGTGCCTTGAAGCTAGCCTTAATGGCCCGCTCCAAGGATCTGGCTGCCGCTCGCTGATAGCAACGTACATCAGAGTAGTCCGTTAATTCCGGCACGGGGGAATAGATCACGGGCAAATCAAGGCATTGTGATTTAAAGCAGGAAACCTCCTGGTCAAATGCCTTATCGAATGAGCGTTGCTCTTTGAATGTGTCCAACAGCTCTGGCGGCACTACCCGATCGATGACACACACTACATCACTGCCAGACTTGGTCAACTTCTTTATCAGCCGAACGGCACATGGCAGCAGTCTTTTGCCCATCAGCTGTAAACCAAAATTTTGGTTATCTGTGTGAAATACCAAAACTGAAAAGGCCTTGTGAGAATTTTGAATTTAATGAAACATAGATCGGGGCACTAGAGTTGAGAAGTAATTGGGGACTAACAATGCTTTTTTATAGTCATTGAAAGCGGTCTAAAAATAGCTTTCATAAGTACAGCAAGTAAAATTTTATTAAAATACTTTGGACTGTTTTACCTTTGTTTTTCTTTCTATATAATTTTTGTAATATTTTTTATATTTATTATGATATGAAATAATGATATTTTATCTGTATAACGTTGAAATTAAATTATAAAAAAATAAAATTATAATCAGACCTGTTCTGAATAACGAGTCGTTTTGAAAGGGGAAAACGATTTGATTTCAACCGTATACCATATATGTACATGTTAAATTTGTCAAATCGAGGCAATTTAATTTATATTGAAATTACATACCTTTTAGAATACTAAAAAATACAAAAAAAAAATTGGCTTAACACAAATGTACTAAATTTATTTTTATTCTTTAGCATCCTTAGAATATCCAATAACAACAATATACGACATTACCTCGAAAATTGAATATTGAACTCGGCTGAAAAATATTTACCTGTATATTAAACGACTTATTTGTTTTCTCAATTTTATTTAGCAAATACAAATTAAATTAGTTTTATAAAAATGTATTTTAATATATTTAATAAAAATATCGCTGCCATAGCGAATGCAAAACCTAGATACTACTACTATACATAGAAACTAGTATCTCTAGTCAACTTTATATGCATTTAAGCCCTGTTCCTTGGAAATATACATAGAATTTTTTAGGTTTCTTTAGACATATAGAAAATTGATTATAATATATATATATATATGCTATTTTCCACCTTCTGATTTATTAGGTATATTTTTCTATATTTCTTTTGCAGTCAGTCTTCATTACTTCCAGCCAGACAGTAGACATTTTTCACTAAAAAATATATATGCAAATAAGGGACTTCAAAGTCATACACTCGGTAGCAAATATAGGGAGTAAAAGGTACACATTACAATAATTTAATGAGTATTACTCCCACGAGTTAGCCAGTGTTTATTTTGCGTTGGCTTATCAAGCCTATTGGGTTTCTTCCCTCGCATAACAATACAGTTGCTTTTAAAATATAATTTACTTTACTTTACAATCTATAAGAAAACATGTCTAGCCGGCAATCCTTTGGCCGCGTAAATCTTGGTCGCATTAACTCAAGCGAATTATTGACTTGGGTTTGGGAGATGCGTGATTTTGCTTTGGCACTCCTTTACTGCTGCTGCTGCTGCTACTGCTTATGTTATTCACTTTTTGCTGCTATTTGAAGTACAGAAATATTATTCGTTTATTTGCACAGCCTGCTGCCACTTCTCCCACTCCTCCTCCCCCTCTCCAGTTGGGGTGTTGTTGTCGTCTACTTGGCACCGCTTCAGCTACTGCTTTTGCTGCTTGGTTAGTTCGGTTCAGTTGCCTTTCGGTTCGGTTTTTGGGTTTTGCCAGACGCTTCGCTCGCTTCTCCATGTGCGTGGGTGCGTATGAGTGATTTTTTTCTGCTTCTTCGTATGTGTGTATTAGGTTTCTTTCTTTTTTTTTGGTGCTAGCAAACATAAAACATCAAATGTAAATTGAAAGTCGTTCGTGTGTGAAACTGAATGTGTCATCAGTTGAAGCGTTTATCATTTTTTACAGCTTTTGGCTGGGGCTCTCTCTGGGCTTTAAGAAGTTCGCTTCAGCTGCTTCTTCTTATTTTTATTTGTCTGGCGTGTCAAGTTGTCTTTAAAATGCGGGGCTCAGGGGCGGCTGGTAGGCTGGTGGTGTGTTGGTATGGGCGTGGCTAAGTTGTTTGCTCAGTGGCACTAGGAGCGAGGCATTGACTGTGCAATGTTTTGTAAAATCTTTTATTTCCGTCTCAAAGACACACACACACACACACCCAGACACATGTGCTCCCTCTAGCTTTTGCTGTGTTGTTATTTGAGTTTGGAATTTTTGTCTTCTGCTTTTGCTTTCATGTAAATATGAATCCAAAGTACTTGAGCGTAAACAACAGCAACATTCAAACATTGTCATATGGCTCATTGAAATGGCATACATAGTGAAAGGAAAACGAGAACCAGAGCGAGTGTGAGTGTGAGTGTGTGTGCTGGCCAAAGGAACAACAAAGTGACAAGGGGGCCTAAGTTTACCCAATAAGTAGATGATATAGAATCTGCTTATGTGCTAAAGCTGTTTGTAACAATATACTAAAAATTATGTGTTGCATACATTTTTTCATAAATAAAGAGTCATTATCTAGTACCTTATGTTTGAGTCTAATTATAATTTTAATTAATTGCTCTTAGTCTTTTTTTTTGTGCGAATAAAAATTCTCAGAAATCCGTTGCGTGTTAAGTTTCTCAGAAAAACGCAGATGAAAGAGTTTTTAAAAAGAGCTATCATCATGCGTAATTATTAATAAAATAAAACCATATGGCGAAGTTTGAACAGCTTACACAGTGCTGAAAAAAATGTTATTTTAAATATTTTAAAATTGTTGAGCTAATTGCCAAAATATTTTCTATCAGAAACAAACCTTAAATTACCTTTATCCGGTATTTATTATCCTATTCAGCCAGAATTCACAGCACTGATGAAGGTTACCATAAGCTCTTTGTATACTGAAGCAATTTTTTTATTTACATTTGATATTATTTAACGTCAATTACAGCTTATTATATATTTTTCTTTCATATTTTATAATTTTTAATAAAGTAAATGTTCTAATTTATATTTGATATTTATAGCAATTTATTATATTTTGTTTTATTAATTTGAATCTATTCTAAAAAACTTTAATTAGTTTTTTTTCATCACAAATTGAAATTATTATTTCCCATTTTTTCTATTGATTTCGTTGGCTTTTGTTGTGCTTAAAATATATTAAAAATAAAGCTATTTATTGCTAGTTCTATTCTATGCTGTAATTATAAGCATTGTCATAAATGTCATAAACTAATTTAGTTAATAACCGCCCGCAGCGTTTAACCTAAATACTAGTGGCAACAATAACAATGCGCTCAAAGGAAAAACGTGGAAACTGTGTGAAAACTGTTCAACACTCAATGGCAACGGCAATTTGCATTTAGCCAAAAGTCTTTCATTTTCTAATTGCAATTTTGGTTTTTGTTTTAGTGTGTGTGTGTGTGTGTTTGCAAATTAATTGCAAATTACGCAATTAACAAAATATTCTTTATCAGTTCCCCCACAGAATGTTGTATAACTTTCGCTTTGTCTTTCGATATTTATTTGTGCACTACTGGCAATGTCAAATTCGCCAAAATGCTAAAATGCATTTCAGCTGTCAACTGCAGCAATTGCAACTGCAACGGCAGCAGCAACAGCAACAGCAGCAACATCTGCCAGCTGCTGTGGTTACCTACTGCTGGCATTGTGCCCGAAGTAGCAGCAGTTGCTGGCAGTTGTTGCTGTTGTTGGTGTTGCTGTTGCTCCTGGCGGGGACTAACTTCATGTCAATCCTTTGTGGCTTTGCCAGTCGTTTAATTTGAATTTAAAATGTTACTTTCACATTTTTAGCTTAGCTCTCCGCACTCATTTTCCACTTATTTACAATTACCACATTTTATTATCCCCTCTCGTCTATGCCATTTTATTTACACTCCTGTTTATATTTGTCACACTTTAGTCTATTGTTCTTCCCCTCGGTTGGGTCTTCGTGTCGTACATTTTTAACTGCATTTTTTGTGTACTTGTCAGGGGTCTGTGAACCGCTCTCTAACCACGTTAGCAGCAGCGACAGCAGCAGCAGCAGCCACTGTCTAAGCCCCAATCCTCCTCACCCCCACCTCACCCCTGCTAGGGTTTTGATTGTATTTTTGTTTATTTTGTTGCAATTTTAATTACTTTAATGAAAGTTTTAATTGCAAAATAGCAAAAACGCAGAGAAAGAGACAGCATTGCTCGTGTAATGAGTTTCTGCGGTCTAAGAAAGGTTGGCAGCTACGACAGCAACACAATAGCAACAACAACAGCAGCAACATCAGCAGCAGCAACTGGAAACTACATGAAACCTACAACATCGCTTTGTATGCAAGATTTTCCTACTGAAAGGCATTCTTTTTCCAAAGCAAGACAATTGATTGATGCGCAAAGCAGCTCAGCTGCATAAAAAATGCAGATAATGTAAAAGTATACTTCATTTACTTTACACGCACAGAAAAATTAGTCAAGATTAATGTGAAGTCAGGAAAATTATGTTCAATAGTTAATTGTTTTATCAGGATTAAATATTATGAATTATCAAAAATTATACTGATTTTCCCATTATTTTTAATTTACAAGAAAAAATTAAAATTTAGAAAAAATGTTGAAATCAAATTAGAGAAAGTTATATATTGGCTTGACTTTATTCATATCTTTTCGGGTATATTATGAATTTTGAAAACCTTATTTTATTTTAAGTTCTGCTGATGAAATCTTATAATTTTGCCATAATTTTGAACCTAATTTTATAAACAACAAAAAATTAAAAATAAGTAAAAATATTGAAATTAAATATTAGTGGAAAAAGTTATATCTTGGCTTGACTTTATTCATAGTTTTCCAGTAATATTATGCATTTAAAAATTCTTATTTATTTTAATTTCTACTAATCAAATCCTATAATTTCGAGTTTAAGTATTTTATTATTTTAAATAAATATAACTAAATAATTCTAATGAATGAAATTAGGCGAAAATTGTTATATAATAATTAGTGAGGGATTATTTCTGTGCTTTTAGTTTATTTACATTTCCTATACATATTTAATTTACATTATTTATTGCTTATTACAAATCAATATAAATTATTCTGAAGTCCAAAACAATTCCACAAATAGCAAATTTTCTCAATCTCTTGCTATATATTTGTTCTAGTGTAGTAAATAAAATTCTATAAAGAACGTTCTCTATTTGCTAGACAGATTTTTGAAATAAGCATAAGAGATCCCTGTGAGCCCGAACTCTTTCATTGCTGATCAATCCTTAGGATATCCCTTTGCACACACACACACACACATGTAATTGCTGTTAGCGGTTGCCCTCTGTGTGGTGTCATCCCAATGGACACTTGTCTATGCTACACACACACACAGGCAAACACACACAGACACAGTCACATGTAATGCAGATAGAACAACATGAAAAACATTTCAGTTGCAAGTGCTCAACCACCTCTCAAGCACCCACACACACACACTCACACACACACATCCACCAATGCTTGACCCACATAGTCAGGCAAGCAAATCAGTACAAGCAGCAGCAAAGATAGGGACAAAGGCGGAAAGACAGAAAAAAATGAGGAAAATAGAAAAACTCATGTCATAGTCGTGCTCTGGGTTCTGTGAGAAATCGTTTAAATAAAATATGCACACAATTGATGGACCGCAAGGCACTGGGAAATGAAATAAGTGAGCCGTAGCAGCCATAGCAAAAAAATAAATAAATACATAAAACAAACCAACAGCAACAGCAACAGCAACAAGAACAACCACAACGGGAGCCAGAGGACTAACTGCCAAGTCAATGAACTGCAGCAGATACAAAGATACACAGATATGTAGTACACACATAGTAGTACAAAAAGTATCTTTTGTGAGCTTGTGCACAACTGTGACTCTGATGACGTCGTCAAGTGTGCGATTCGATATGCAATGGAGAGCTTTTATTCTCTTATTTATGTATAAACACAAATAAAGCATATGTTGCAGTTGTTTTTTGGGTTTCTTGTTGTTTGTCGTTTGTCAGCTGCCTGCTGATGTTTTATGTTTGTCTAGATGGCTGAAATTGCAGCGGAAATGCCAAAAGAAAACGCTGAGCAGTGCATTCAAGTCGAACACAGATTACGCATACGCAGTGTTGCACAATGTATGGGAAGGAAGGGCTAGTGCAAGTGTTAGCAAATGTCAATGCAGCTGCTACAATTTCACGAATGAATTATGCAACAAGAGTGTTTTGTGACAAGTGCATTGCAAAAGTATTTTTGAAAATATAAATAGCAACATAGATTGACTTGTTAGTGGTATAAAAATGGTGTATTTATAGGGTGTTAAAAATGTATAAAAAATATTTGACTACTCTGTTAGCAATGCCTCATAATAAAGCTTATAATTTACCTATATAATGATCATATTTATTTTTGATGTGCACCAACTTTATATATATTTTATTATATATATTTTATAACTATTTTCATTCATCTTTAATACAAATAAATTTCAAAATAAAATAAGTTCTATTTTAATTATTATTTATAATTTAACTCTTGCTATGACTGACAGTTTGCTTTTATTTATTTTTAATATAAATGGTATTTAAAAAAATTTAAATTTAAACAATAAGTTCTACTTAATTATTTGATTTATTTATATTTTTTAAAAGATTGAAGTATTTTTCCTACTATATTAATTTTTTCCAATATATTTTATAAGCTCAAGCTTTTGACTATAATACTATTTGGCTAACCGTTTTGCTGCCTCTCATATATATTCATTAAATATTATACAATTATTTACTTTCATCATTTGTAAATTTGCTTGAATTTTTTATTCATATTGAAGTCTCTCTGATTACACTGTCTTTATTGTATCATGCCTCGAGCAAGAGTTCAAGATGGAGGCTCGTTAAGTGCATGCGTCGTCGACTTGGGCCATAAAGCGCATTAATGCCTTGCCATACTTTTCAACTGTTTTGGTTTGGTGTTGAGGCAAGCTTAAAACAAACTCTCCAAAAATAATTATACATGTGACTGTAACCCAAAAGAGACGAGAGAGAATTGCCAACTAGACAGACATTTAAATACACTTACCAAGGGATGAGTGAGCTTACTTGAGATTGCTGAAATGAATATATAAATAAAGAAATAAGTTTCAGTTCAATTTATAATTTATAAAATAAACAAATAAAATTATAAATAAATTTGTAATTTAATTTTTAATATTTAATAAATATAACATAATAAATGTGAGCTATAAGCATTTCTGAAAAGAATATTATTGAAATAAATTTTAATTTAATTTATAAGTAATAAAATAAATACGCATAAGTTATATATTCAAATAAATTTATAAATAATTTTGTAATTTAATTGTTAATATATTCCCGTGTATATAAGCGGAACTCATGCTATACCCTAGAGTAAAATCACATAGACATATACGCAAAATTGCATTTTTGGCAACAAGCTTTTAATTGCACTTTGTATGTGCTCATTACCTTAAATTGCAAGTGAGATGGCATTACTATTGCTGTCTCTGCCTGGCATTGGCAGCCATTTTAATGCGAAACTTGGCAGCATTTTTTTTGAAATTTTGCAGGCCGAGGCGAAAAAAAAAACAAGGCAAGACAACATTTAAATGTATAAAAAAAAGTCAAAGAGAAAGAGTTGCCATGTGTGTGTGTGTGTTTGTGTGTGTGTCACGTTTTGTTGTAAATGAGCGCTAAAGTAGCAAAACGAAATGGGTAAATTGGAAATGGAAAATGGGAAATGGGAATGAAAATGATATTGCCAAAAGCGTTTCGGCAAAACTTTTAACGACAAAAACAAGCCAAAGAGTGAGGGAGTGGGAGTGTAACACACATGTGTATCTGTCTGTGTGTGTGTGCATTTTATTTAAATGTGTTAAGACTGGCAAAATAATTAAAGTGTGGAATTGAAGTTTTTATTTTTTGGCTGGCGCAGTCGAAAGACAATTAGGAAATGGTGCTTAAAGCACAACGCCAAATCGAAGATGGCGGAGAGAGCGAGCGACGTGAGACAGAGCGGAAACGGAAGTAATGGCCAACTTCCGCTATGTGGGTGTCAGATATGCGTAATTTCAATTAAATGCCAGCCAAAAGGGGGGCAGGAAATACCATTTTCAGCTCTTGCCTTTCCTTTCTTTATTTTTACACTCCTTTGCCCTTTTTTTGTGTTTTTTTGTTGTTTTTGTTGGCAGTTAATACTATTATTTTTTCATTTGGCTCCGAACACACGCGGATTAGTGTTGAAATGGAATCGAATTGGTAGCTATAGCACAATGGCCATAGGGTAGTGGGTGGCGTGAGTAAAGAAGCTGCATCGCATGTGTGTGTGTTTGCCTTTGGAGTGATTTTTAATTAAAGTGCAGCGTTAATTGCATTAATCGCATTGTTTGCCAGGGTGTTAATACCAGCTTGAAAACGAATTGCATAAGGAGAGCTAGGAAGTAAACATATTGCCAAGCAAAGAGTAAAAGTAGTGTGTGGTAAAGATAAACAAGCTCTGCTTTAATACTTAAACATATGAAGTCGCCAAAGTTTAGCTTTAAGCCCAGTTTGATTCGCTTTTATTGAACTTACTAATCGCATTTATTTATTATAATTACAGACGGGTCGCAGACAGTCGGATAGAGCCAGACAGTGTTCTTCGCCAAAGTGTTCCACATACAATTGACGTTTATTGACCAATATATATTTATAAGGCAAACGCCCATAGGAAATGCCTGGCCTCAGCAGACAAACAAATAAAAAAGATAAAAGCCAGACAAAACAAAACTAAAAGATACATATAATACGGAGGAAAATAGGTTTATATACGTATTCGTATCTGTCTTTATCCTCATGTCGTTACTCCAGCATAAGCAGCCGAGCAGGGACAGTGGCAGATATTCGGCAGTAACTCGCATGCAAATGCCAAGCAGGACAATTCAAAGGACAACAACCAGTGGAACTCCAACAACAACAACAATGTCATCCCACCACTGTAGTCCGCGTGGGCGAAATCAGAGCCAAAGCCAGAGCCAGAGTCAGAGTCAGAGTCCGAGCCAGATCCAGGCAAACCCCGGCTGTATCTGCTGGCTGGCATTGCTCGTGCTATTAATGTTTGTGCCGGGTAAGTGAATTCTTTTCAAAATCTAAAACAAAATCCACAGAGAAAATACAATCTCTGAAATTGTAGCTAATTTTACTAGAAGATTTCCTTGGAATTTAATGACGCATTCGAACGGACAACAGAGGCAAAAACAAAAACTTTGACGAAATATTTACAAAAGTTGTAAAGCCCAAAAACAAATGACACAAAACTGACAGCAGCCGAAGAGCCGGCGATAATTAATTTTTAAGCTGCACAAAATGAAGCGCGGACAAGTGACAAGAGACAAGAGAGACAAAGGGGAAGTGGGGTCAGGGCAAATAAAAGAGAAGTAGAGAGAGAGAGCAGAGGCTAAAATCAATCGTTCGTAAAATAAACAAATCTTATTTTTCCGCAAACATTATTTCTCATCAGTGGCACAACAAGAACAACAACAACGGGCACAACACTAACAACCAAATACAGCGATGACAACAAAATTTTTCATAAATGCGCGCATTCATCTGCATTAAACGAGCAGTGGCAAAAGGGGGCGGAGGAGGGGTGTGGCCAATGTATAGAGTGGGCGGAGAGTGGGGGAGAGCTGGTTGCCAGGATAAATTGAAGCCTTGGGCATGCAGTGCAATCATTTGCGAGGGTAGCTAGAGAAGTTCAGAAGAGCAAAAGAAAATATTAATAATAAAATTAAAAATGAAATTAAAATTGATATTAATTTATTTATTTAAGGTAAACAATCAAATTAAATTCAAAAAATAAAAGCATATTTAAATGTATTCAGACCTGTTCTGAATTTCGATTCCGAGTAAATTGATCGGAATCGTTTTGATTCCGAACGTTTTTTCTGTTCTGACATTTCAGTTCCGAGCAAAATCGTTTTGAAAATGAGTGCCTATGAGCAGTCGGAATGAAAAGGATTTGGCAAATTTAACATGTATATGGTTGTTTTAGCGCCCTGCACTATGAAATTTCCCCTTTCAAAACGACTCGTTATTCAGAACAGGTCTGATTATATTATATAGTTTATTTTATAAATGATATAGTAAAATGCTAAATTTCATAATTTTTAGGCCTTATAAATAGTACTGAAGTTCTTAAATACTTTTTAAAAAATAATTGGTTAACCTACTATTTTAAAAGTTAATTATATTTATACTAAAATAAATGGTAATAATCTTTTTTTTAGTTTTTAATTTTTAATTATTTTATTTAAATTGTATTCATCATTTATCGACTGCCAATTAGGTGACGTAAATAAATAAATAATAAATTCAATTTAATGAAAAATTCACAATTTATTCATAATATTACTGTCATATAATGGAGATAAAGAATAGAGCTAGTTTGCAGGCAGAATGTGACGTTACTTTGCTTGATAAGCACATATTATAATGAATGAAAAATGAATACTTTAAGCCCTTACTTTTATATTCATAGTATTTTTATTAATAATTTCATATACTGATATACAGATTTTCCGAAATTTTCTCAAACAAACCTCGCCATAATAACCAGAACGACAGCTCATTGCTTCTGCTCTTATAGCACTCGAAAAACTCGAAATGATGATGTTGCAAAAGAAACTATGATACTTAATATCCATCCACTGACTGCCATTTGCTTGGCCATGTATTTTATTTTATTTTGGTTGTGTTTATTTTGTTTTTCGGTTAGACTGCTTTATTTTTGTGAATCGCCATGAAAATGCCAAAAGGCACGCGGAGCATAAAAGCAGAAACAGTAGAAGTGTAAACAAGCGCAGGCAAACCCCAACAGCTCCAACAACAACAGTTGCAATTGCTTCCAATGGGGAGAGAATGGGGGAGAGACCAATAGAGAGGGAGTAAGGGGGTGAATATTTCTCATAATTTTTTGCGTGATAAAGTCGCATTTGCTGGGATTAAATGAGATTTTCTTGCAATTACCCAAACGACTGAAGTAAACTTTTTTCATTTTCATTTTCTCTCGTTTCGATTTTGTATTTTAAGACAGTCTCAGTCCCTGCCTGAAGTTCCGTTCAGCTCTCATACTCTCTCTGTATTGATTTCTACTTTCAAACTGCAAACTGCAAGCACATGGCTATCGTTAGTTTCCCATTTATGCTAAACACAAATAGAAATATAAAGCGAGTCTTTACTTTGCTTTGAGCAATAATAGCTCATGTTGCACACAACTGGCATGTGCAGCTGGTTCCAGTAAGCCCTTAAAATAATTATAAGCTTTGCTTATGAAATTATATTCATAGAAAAAGAGAGTAATTGGACCATGTGCTCAAAAATGACAGAGGGGGGATTGAGATTATTATACAGCTGTCTACATCTCAGTTTTCTAGAAGACTAGCTGAGAATTTGATCATATTTATTAATATTTATGTGTGTAGTATTTTTATTTGTTGAGGCTTTCATTATTTCGTGTGAATTGCAGTAAGTCTAAGACTTTGTTAAGCCGTTGAGGTAATAATATTGAATATTCCCTCGTTCTATTGGTATATGCCACTGTACATCATTCATACGCCCTGTTGTACAATAAGTTTGGTATCATCACAGCTTAGAGATTATGAAATTATAACCATGGAATAAGAAAGTAATTGGACCATGTACTCAGAAATTACAGAGTTGGGGATTAAGATTATTATACAGCTGTCTGTAAGAGTCAAAAAAAGTGAAGTAGATCCCATATAAATTATGGAAATTCTTGATGATGAGCTGAGAAAATATTTGACAATATTTATTGATATTTATTTCTGTTATTAAACTTTTAACATACAACTTTGTCAAACCGATGACAATATTAAATATTCCCTCGTTCTATTGGTATATCACTTTCAACTGCACATCACACATACGCACTGTTGTACAATGGATTTGTTCTGCTCCTCCTTTATCGCAATTTACTTTGCATAACACACGAACTTGCACTTTGCAGCTGCTATGCTTTTTTCCTTCGGGCTGCTCTTTCTCTTGTTTAGCAGACATTTTACCGTTTTGCTGTTTTGACATGCAAACTAGCTGCAGCTGACGAGGGCCAACCACTCGGAGTGCCCCGTCTGTCGACGTCTTTAAACCATAGTATGCAGTGTCTTTGTCAACGCCTGTCTAGTCAACCAAGCAAATGGCTATGGCACAATGTATCTGACAGCCAAGATGCCACATGTATCTTGTTGCTGTGGCGCATAGTTTAAACTTGGAATTAAGATGGAGAATATCAGATTAGCTAATATCAAATTGAATGAAGATTAGATGTGTTTCTTCTCTTGATAAATACAGCTAATTATTTCTATATTCCTGATATTCATTTAAAGAATAACTACAGTTAAAATACACCAATTAATCTTTTACTCTCGTACTGCTAACAGGGAATTTTGGTAAATCACGTCCCCTTTAGTCTGTATGAAATATTCGCGTATTTATATTTGCATTTTTATTCCTTTCATAATCCCTTAATATGCATGTATCGAATTTTAAGAGTTGTACTTGTGTCAGTTGGCGATGAGCTGCACTTAAAATGATATTTTAAGAGCACGCAAAGGCAAAAAAATGTGGCCAACAATATTTGCATTTAATTTGCACAACGGCAAACATAAAACAAAAATAAATTTAAAAAAACGAAAAATTAAGCAGCATTAAAATTCAAAATGGCGAGGTTATTTTTTTTTGTTTTAAAATCTTCTGAATGTGTAAGCTTATGAAATAAAATTAAATGCCAAAGCGAACAACATGCAAATGTACAAAATATTTGTGGCTTAAAAAAGTCAACTCCCACTCCCATTTTAAAATTACACTGAACACAAACAACAACAGCAACAAGATGGTCAACGTACTCACTGTTGTTGTTGCTGTTGCTCTTCTTCCTCTTTTTTTTTGTGTCTTTTATTTTGGCTATGAAATATGAGTCAAGTTTTCAATGCATGCCGGATGCATTCATTATGGCTGACGACTACTAAGTGCGTATGGGTGAGAGGGGGATTCAGGAGAGGGAGATTCAGCCGCGTAGAGTGAGTCATAGAGAAAAATATGTATGTTCGTTGGAGTGCGTGTGTGAGCTTCCTCTTCTGACTCTCTGTTTCGGCTACATATTTTTACCATTTTTACATTTATGGCAAATGCACTATATACACACCCACTCATAACGGCAGTCACTCTTTATGGTCATGCATATGTATGTGTGTTTATAAGAGCTACACTCTGCTGCATAAATAAACTTAACAACTGACCAACAGCTCAATGCAATGAAATGGTTTTGAAATGAATTCAAATATAATTATACATTTAGTATGCATTTTCTTAAATTATATAAATATTATAGTAAGTACATATATTCAATAATTGAATGAAATAGTTAGTCTAAAACAATAATAGTACCTTCTGCTCCTTGACTTCTCTAAAATATTTATTTAAAATTGTTTTGAAATAGTTTCAAGTGTTAGCTGAATTAAAATAAAAATATAAATTAAGTATGAATTCTTTTAAGTTATAAACTTATTTTAGTAAGTATATACATATATACAATAATTAAATAAATATTCTCTCAAATATTACTCTGAAGTATTTACTTAAAATTGTGTTAAATTAATCAGCTTAAAGTTAGTTTAAACTTTAAATATAACTTTTGTAATCAATTAAAGTGCATTTCCCTCCCCTCTTCACTGACATTTAATTTGTTTCTCCTTAAGTAGTTTCCCATATTGATCAACAATATATTCCCAAAAACAACCCCAAACAAGTAAAGAAACTTTTCAAACACCATAATTTCTTAATCTACATCAAATGTTGACAGTTTTATTAAAAAAAAAAAAAAAAAACATGCCAACTTCGTAGCAGACATGCGAAATGTGCACAAATGAACAGGAAACGGAAGTTGTATGACAAAAGCGGCAAAACAAAATCAAATTCGAAAAAAATGAAGCAAAAAAGCAATGTTAAATTAACTCAAAGAACTTGATTGACTAGCAGTTATGCTGTTAGACTAACTATATACTATAGATAACTAAAGCTGAGATCAAATTAGAACTCATTTCATAAAGATACTAAAATATATAATTGATAGTTTTTACACACGATAAAGTTGCCACCCCATATGCAACCCGCTCATATTTACAGGGTATAAACAGCTAACCCAAAAGATGTGTAAATTTGTTCGCGTTTGTTCAGGGCAAGTGCCAAATGTCACTCGGCAAGACCCCAGAATATATTACAACAGCAACAACAAACAGAAAAAAATGTAGAGGGAAAAAAAACTAGAAGGAAAGGAAATATTCGCTGGAATATGTTTCAAGTTGCCAGCGGTCGCTGTTTGTATTGATGTTTGTTGATGTAGAAATGAGAAAAGTTTTCGACCAGCGAAAGAGCAAATGCTGCTGGGAATAACCCCCGATGACACCAGGGCGAGGAGGGGAGGGGGACTATGAGAGTGATGACGCTTATTTTATATTTGTAGCAACGCGTTGGGTATCCTGGGAGGTTGGTGAAAATTTAGTTTAGTAATCAAAGCAAAGCAAAGCGTTTCTGCCCAGAGACTGAAATTCAACGAATTTGTTTGTTTTCCGTGCGCAGGCATAAAGAACATCATAAAGGAGGAAACGACCAAGATAGAGAGTGGTAGGATGAGAAAAAAAATAACGAAACTAATGTAATGGAAATTTGAAATTATTGAAAATAAATGAAAACAAATAAATATTCGCTGAGCATTTTTTATGCCTCCCTCCCCCCTGCCGAATTGAGGGCGACGAAGCGAAGCGTCGGCATTTACCACTCGAGGGGGATTTTGTTGTTGTTGTTGTTGTGTTTTGTTGTTGTTTTTGTGCTGGCATAGTAATGAGCATGGAGAATGAATTTTGGCATAGATCATGCATGCTGTAAAATATATGTGAGGTGATAAACGTTAGACACAAACAAATAAATACCCATTGAATCTTTAACTATATATATAAAACATATACTAGAAATTTATATAATATATTTATACATATGTATATGTATATTCTAGAAATTAAATAAAATATATTTATGTATATTCTAGAAATTAAATAAAATGTTTTTATATATATATAATATGTTTATTCTAGAAATTAAATAAAATATATTTATGCATATTTCAGAAATTAAAAAAAATATATATTTACATAAATATGTATATTCTTGAAATTAAATAAAATATATTTATCCATATATGTGTATTCTAGAAATTAAATAAAATACATTTATCCATATATGTGTATTCTAGAAATTAAATAAAATATATCTATACATATATGTGTATTCTAAAAATTAAATAAAATATATTTAAGCTTACTTTACACTTTATTTGAATTTGCTCAACATTTATTTAAACAAATATGTATTTTCTCTGCCATTTTGAACAACAATTCCTTTCGCTTCCCTATTACCATTTAGTTCCTAGAGTATCTCCAGCATCAGCGTGTCAAATTCCCCTCTGTTGTGCTATTCAAATTGTTGAGAATTTGGTTTTAGTCTCGCTTAATGGCGTGTAAGCGTACAAATTGCCTAGATTAGTGCCTAAATTAAAAGTGAAATTGAAATAAATTAAATATTTACCCACACTCCAAGCGAGTGGGGCCTCTACACACACTCTACACACAGCCGTTGGATTTTCTTTTCATTATTGCTTCCTTTTTTTATTTACTGGAATTTATGTGCATGCCGGTATATTTGGGGGAAAAGCCTGAGCTTCTACTACAAACAGGGAGAGAAAGCAGAGGAAGACAAGTGTTTATTATTGGCATGGAAAATCAATTAGCACAAAGTGGAACGCTTATTACGATGGCCTCAGCTCAATTGGGGGTTGAATGCGCCAAGTGTATGGACTATGAGTATAAGTAGCTAATTAAATGCCAAAACATTTTTTAGTATCAAAAAATATGCGCATAATTTGCAATATATATCAGCTAGAGGGTGGGTGATTACCCCAAGGCAAGGCAGAATTAGGGCCGTTCGTATAACTTTAACTTTAATGATACTCATAACTATACTAATTGTCTAAGCTTTTCACTGTCTCTTAATAATTTTTATGAAAAAGAAATATAAACTAAATTGGATTATAAAACTTGCACACATTATCGCACTTACATGGTTCTCCTTTATGCATTATCTGCAATATGCAACGCGGTTTCGGAACCAACCTCAACTACACCTTCTAGCACACTCACACACACACACACAGCCACACACCTGTCGTTGCTTTCACCTTATCCGTGTCTTCGTCCATTGCACCCTGGATGAATGTTTATGTTATGACATCTTTAAATTTTAAGGTGCATTAGTGTAAAGTGCTTTTTTGCGCCAAAAAAAAAGTAAAAAACGAGGTAAAAGGATGATGCCATAAGATGTGCAAGACAAGTGCAAAAAATGCTCTCAACACTTTCGTTTTTGGTCTGCTCTACGCTCCACGCTGGTATGTGAGCAAGTGTGTGGTTTAACAACGTGTATTCATGTAAGAAATTCTCGCAAAAGCATTAATGGAAAATTCTTACTTTTGGCATAAAGAAATTAAGAAACTTTAGAGTGAAATGCTGCTGCAAAAGCGTACAATGGAATTTTAATGGTCAAATTAAAATTAATTATTATTTTTCGTTATTTCGAATGGAATTTAAATGAGAGTGAATCAGCAAAAGATTCGTGTACAATTCTCTAAATTTAATTTAAGTTTAATACACTTTTTGGTACGATTTTTATTATATTTCAAATGTTTTATTTTTTCTGCTTTTAGACGACTTTAAATAGACAAATTTATAGTGTTTGGTCTGGTAACTAACTTACAGTAGTAATCGAACAGCCTTGATAATAACATATAAATGTTACCTTAAAATTAATTTTATAGCAGATGTATTTTCTGAAATTTGGATTCTTAGTGGGCGCCAGTAAGCCATAAGATAGCATCTCACGAAAAAATTATGTCGCTAAGTCTTACCGTTTGAACTGTGTGTTGTTATCAGGCAGTCAGTACGTCAGTCAGTCAGGACAAAGAATTTTATATTCATAGATTTACTGTTAATTGGTTTAAAATCAATCATTTAAACACTGTCATAATCATTAAGCAAAATTCCATTAAGAGGAAAACTGTGCCTTCTTCTACATACTTAAGACCAGAGTATAGAGCACCTGATAATGCCTACATACATACATACTCCTATATATTGGTGTATCAGCGTCTGACTTGAACTACATTTACTTATACATATAAGTGTATTCGCTTCTCTGTGTGTGAGATTTAGCACAACATTCTAAAGCAGTCGTTAGACTCATTTTTGCTGCCTCGTAGCGCACTCCATGCCTCCACCCGCTCCTCTGCCACTGACGCCATGCCACAAAATGCAATTTATACATTTCCGTTAAGCGAAAGATATACATATATTTTTTAACACACTTCTCTCGTTTCCGCTTCTTCTCCTCAACTTCTCTGTCTTTGCAACAAGTTTTTGCTTTTAGTGTGAGGCGTAACCATTTGCATAGATTTTTCCATTCGCTTATGTATGCTGACACTTTCAATAGCTAATTAAAATGTCGCTAACAATGCCGGAAATTTCATAGGCGTATGCCTAAACGAATACTTGTGTACGTAGAAGGAAGAATGTGTGTGTGTATGAGTGTGTGTGAAAGGCAATAACAAATCACGTTGTTAATTTATGGGCCGCGACTTTTGGCATGCGCCTTGGCGAAGTAAAAGAAAAATATTTAATTTTCCAAATCAATAAACACGCTGATTGCATTTGGGGCGACAATTGGCAGATGCCACTCGAGGCAATAAATCTGATAAAAAAGTGGAAGGAATGTAAAGTGTGCCAGTTCGATCGGTAGTTGACTAGCATATATCCTGTAAGTGGAAATTGAGTGTGATGTAAATACACTTAATATCTTTAGCTGCTGACACTGAAGTCTCCTTTCATATTGAGGAAATTTATTTATACTTGACTAAGCTCCTACTCTACTATAGGGTATCATATGCTGACTGCAAAATGTCGTTCGTATTTTATAAATATTTTTGTCGTCTCTGTTTTCTGCTCTGGGGTCAGTTCGCTCTAGTTATTGACCACAACAACAATTACAACAAGTTGTACTAGCATAAGAAGAGTCAACTGTCAATGTCAACTCGAACTCGCATGACCACCAAGCAAGCGAAAAATAATTGAATTCCCCAAACGCCAAAGTGGAATTTTAATTTGCAACCCCTCCCTCTCCCAAAAATAGAGAAGCTCCAATCCCAACCCCAACCCCAACCCGGGAGGAAAGCAACCCCTAGCTGATTGCTGATCAGTATGCAAAATGTGTGCGTGCCAAAATCAGCGTAAACTTAGACTGGCAGAGCGATGAGATGAGATGTATAGCAATATGAGTATCGACTGAGGGAGGTGGTGGAGGAGTCAGACCGTGGTACATTGTCACACGTACTTTGGAACACACTACGAATTGATGTCTTTGAAAATTAGCAGCCTGTTTGCGAACAAATGGTTGAAAGCAAAGAATCCATTCATTCAGTTTACGAATAGCATATTCATTTCCGTTGCTTGCCAGCTTTTTGTGACACCTTTTTTCATCTCTTTCCGAAAAAAAAACAGAAACAAAAGCAAAGAATTTCCTAAGCGAGCGCCTGAAAGTATGCAATGCAATTTTTATGCACAGGCGAATGGGTTGCAATTTATTTTAATGCTAATTTACAAAAGCCATAAAAATAAAAAGCAATTTCGAAATACCAAACGAATTTTATAACATGCACAGCAATTTGTAACAGGTATTTGCGACTGAAGTTAGTTGAGTAAGTTTTGATTAAAAATGTGCAAAAGTTTACTATACGAATTTGTATAAAAATGTAGCTACAAATTATTGAATAGAATTAGAAATAGAAGTAGATATGTGATATAAACTAGTAGTAGTAGTAGTTGATGGGTTGTATAAGGATTAAGTGTTACAGTAGTAGTCAGAGTATGATAGAGTAAAGTCATCAATTTGTACCTCAAGGAAATAAGTATATGTTCATACAAAATGGGTTCAGTTTTTATTTAACAAAAGTTTTTTAAGAGACATTTCAGTAAGGAACTTAAAAGTAAAATATATGTATGTATATGTAAACGTAATTCTTTTTGAATTACCAAAATGAAATAGTTGAACTTCATAGGAAATAAGTATAATTGCGAAAATCCAAATTTATGCTTAAAAATTATTAATGAACGTAACAGTTGTATGATAAAAGCTACATACACAGAACATAAGTGGCGTTATTATTAAAATAATATAGAAACAACAAAAATGCACAAATACTTATTTTCTTGGGGTACATACTATATAGAGCATTAGCTTACATTTCCTTTAGGCAAATATTCGATTTTCCACTGTGAGTAATTGTAATTCATATACCTTTATCAGTCTGTCGTAGGAGTAATGATTATTGAATCGCTTACAAATTTTCTTTATGTATATTTTGACCCCATCTAAGAGACAGAGAGCACAGAGACATGCCATTAGAAAGGACATTGTGTCTGGTTTATTGCAGTTTTTCTAGTGTTGTCGCAAACTCAATTTCAAGCCGTATTCTGCACACATTGCTGTATGGCCTGTGTGGTCAGACATATACACACAATTGGATGCCAAAGTGTTGACTTTTCTAGAATTGCAATGAAACGGCTGTCAATGCCATTGTGCCTCAAAATCATTCATAACTGGAATTTTTAATTGCTATGAACGAGGCATCTACATATGATTAACCCCTTCCTCCCCCTCAGTCAGGAAATTGCAGTTTGTGGTCTGTGTAAGACTAATAGGATTAGGTTGAGCAGAATGCACTTTGCTCAGTATCTACAGGCACAAGCTTCTCGTTGATGTTCAACTATGCCTATTAATTGCAGATTTTAGCAAGTAATTAAATTGTTAATTAAGGTTGAGAGGTCCTATTAGCTTCGATTAATCGTAACTAATAACTTCAATTCAATTTAGAATTTTATGCGTACATTTTAATGGCTTATATAATTGGCATATATATTATATCAAATTGAATATATTTGCTTTAAGATACGAATGAAAATATTTGAGAAGATTGGCTGGAGATTTATGTAGCTTCCATTTGATAAGCACACATCAAGTGCTTATGCTCTATGCCTAATTCCCATTCAGTTCAAGCAAAACCACTTGGCCTTGTCGCTGTGTTAATTACATATTTGCTTCCCATTTGATTTATAGCATTCGAGGAGCTATGTAAATACGCATTTATATAAATAGTGTTGATTTATTGGACAGTGTCCGAAATACATACATATATTTTCTAATTGTGTAAATGTTTGGTTTTGTTGGCTTAGATCATCGATTACCACATACATATATCATTTTCAAGGCAAACTAGCTTGATTTACAGCAAATGTTGACATTTGCCTTTGAGTTCGTATATATAGCTGGGAAAATTCTAACAAAAATGAGCTGTCAAATGCAAGTTTACCTTTTCACTCCAAAGGGAAAAGGGATGGAGCAACCTCACGTTGAGTTTCATTACGCATACGCACCGTTCTCCCAATAGAACAACATGTTTATTACTGTTGTTGTTGCTGCTGTAGTATCACTTTCATTGCAGCCCTTTAACATTGTGCCAGGGATACACAGTCCAGTCTGTTGGCCCTTTGTATTAATTGCTGTGACATACTATTTAAGTTCAGATTTTATTGTTCACTGTCAGATACAAAGATACAGATACAAAGTTGGCTCTAGACAATTCATTTCAAGCATTTTCTTTGTCCAGCCAAATTGATTGAATTTACTGCTTAAAGCCAGTCCAGTTTGCTGCTAAAGACAACGGGTAGTACACTGAGGAAAATAACTAGAGTTAAATGTGGATTGGCTTACGGAAGGAACAGATCTTAGCAAGAACACATTCTTATATGGAATATTAGTAAAATTTTAAAAGGTTTTTATGGTAGTGCTGACATTATAAATATTTCAAAATATTTTCTAAAATTATTATATATTTTTATATATTTTTTATACATTTTTTTAGCAGCATTAAATTCATCTTTTTTATGCGCTCAGTGTAGTGCTGTTTCAAACGTTGTGTGTGTCTGTGGGCGCAGTCATTTCATTTCAAATCCAGCTAGGATTTGTAATGAAGATATATACAGACACACACATACACAGGACTACACACACTCACGCACACATACGCAGCAAATCACTTAGTTTCACATTACAAAGCTATCCCTGAACAAAAACATATCGTGGCAGGGGCAAAGTAACTCCTTCGAGCTCTCTGTTCTACGCTGTGATTCTTAGCTGATACTCATAGAACATATAAATTAATGAATTCGATGCTTATCAATAGCACAACAACAACAACAACAATGATAACAACAACAATAACAACTGTAACAACTACAAGCTGTGTCCATCTATTAGTTCGTTAGCTTTGTTTTTCGGCTTGTCGTGTGATTAGACTGAAGTGACTGGACTTAAGATTGGAACAGACTGAACAGACACACACACACACATATGTTCACTGTATCAGATGTTGTTGTGTGCGTGACTCTTGTATCCTGTCTTAAAGTCAACAGAGTTAGGCTCTCAGCGCTTTTGTGCGATTCCTTTTCCTCTTCAACTGTGCTTTGCTTCGCTCATTCACTCAATGATACAAAGAAAGGAAAAAAAAGAAATCTTGAGTCCGTCAATCATGCTTTTGTATTGTTGTGGCCACACTGTGTTATACCCCTCCCCACTCCCCACTCCCCTGGCATAAGTCGGATTTGTAATTTGTATTTGATAAGGGCGGCGATTTAAGTGTTTCCTCTTTGCGCTCCTTCTTTCGCTTCGTTTCGCTTGTCTCAGGCCTGTGTTTCGGTCTTCATTACTGCATTAGGCATATTGGCGTAAATCTGATTAGCAGATAAAACAGCCCAAATACTTATGTAAGCACAGTCATTATGGCTAGAGCTAGTTTAAGACGCTTATATTGGTGCTTGATAGTATTAGATACCTGACAGAAACTTGAGATAGTTTGAAACTACTGCAATATCTTTTAGTCATTTTGATATTAAATTGAGAGTGATAATAAAACGCTTTATAATGTATAAGTTTCTGAATCCTTTTAGCAATCCAAAACCAATTATTCTCTATAAAATATCTGAGTAAAAATATAACTACTATGTAGAGTCAAGTCGAAGATTTCTCTTTACCTGCTTAAAGCATAAACCTTTGTCTCAATATAGCATCTTAAATCTCCACTGAAACTGCTTAATATCTTTTAGTCAATTTGATATTAAATTTAGTGGTAATACAACTCTTTATAAACTGAATCCTTTTGGCAATCCAAAGCCAATTATTCTCTATAAAATATGTGAGTATGTCAAAGATTTCGCTCTGTCTGCTCACGGCTTAAATCTCTGTCTCAATGTAGTATCTTTAATCTCCACTAGACACTACAGTGTGTATACATATATCTACTGTTCATACATACTGACAATTGTCACAAGTAACGCAATTGGAGCATTGTTAATTGGAATGTTTACTCTTAACTGGCAATGTGCCTGATACCACTTGACAGTCCAGTCCAGAGCACTCCAGACCAGACGCCCACGAAAGTTATTAACAAAAGGGCGGGCTGTACGTAACGGAAACCGAAACTGAAACAAAATAAATGGATGCTATGTAAATACGTAATTTCTTTTGACTATAACGAATAGAGTGTGTGTGTGTGTGTGTGTGTGTGTGTGTGTTTTTTATGCCAATTGGATATCTGTATGCTATATGCCATCGAGTTTGTGCAGACATTGTTCCATCAAACAAACCAATTTTCGGTATTTTTGCAATAACATGGCCCACGTAGTGTGAGCATATATGTATAGGTGTGTATGGGTGTGTGTGTGTGTAACAGTGGCCCTGCTGTTAACCGTTAACTGTAAACTGTAAACTGCAAATTGTCGGTTTGCGACCCATGTACACCCAGACAAGGTAGTAAACACTGCGAGAGCAGAGCTCCCATCGAACTGTCTGCAAAAGTCGAAGCGTTCTTAATTAAAGCATGCTGACAATGAACAATAAAAGGATTGCTTGGTATTATACCCTAGAAGAAACTGTGAACTGTAGGGGGTATAATTGACAGCAACTAAAACTTTGAATTGCAAATTGATACTGAGCAGAGTATACATATTTAATAATTATTTTAAAATAAATAATAAGGTTAAGTTGTACTAAATTGTAATAAGAATAATATAAATATAAAAATATTTAAAATAAATAACTATGATAATAAAGAGGGTATAAGAGACAACCACAGCACTGGGCAATAAAGAAAATATAAATAAATACATAATATAATTAAGAAATAATATAATATAATATAATAGTCTATATGAAAGAGTATAATTCTTATAGCACCCTCAAAACACTCTACAAAGCAGCCGAGGTAGTAAGAGGGAGTATCTTAAACTTAATTTTATAACTAACTATGTATTTAAATGTACACTATAATTCATAGTAAATAATAGCACAAAACTGAATGAATTGATACTGCTCAGAGCCATTTCTATACCCTATAAAAAATAAATAAATATAAATAAATAAAAAATAACATATTCCTACAGCTAATTACGAGTTTTTTCCACACAAATTACATTAAAAAAAAATTAAATAAAAATCAGTTGTTCACCGCTCCAACTCCTCCCTAGCACACTCGACTGGCATAACACCGACTGGCTTTATTTGCGTTATTCTGCTTTTATTTGTTGGCCAATGGACAGTTTACAATTTGGCGCATTTGGGCAAAATGTAAATACTACGCTGCGCTGCAGTCAACGAAATATATCAATTTATCTTCAGCTTCAACTCTCCATACACTCGAAAAAAAATAGAAGACACAATGTACTTCAGTTGCAGGTCAGAAATGCTACATGTTTTGCATACGAAATGTATACCACGTAGTTGGGCAATTTCTCAGCCAGAAGCTACAGTCTGGAGTAGTTGCTGCTGCTGCTGCTGCTGCAATGACGATGCATAAGTAGCAACAATAAATACAGCAGCAACAACAACAACAACAACAGCCACATCACATTTTGTTTAGATATGGGAAAAACTGTCTAAAATAAAATAAATTACTAAACAATGTTTGGGCCCGCAGAGATGCTTACAGCTCTTCTTCTGCACCTCGGAGTAGCTGTCAGTTGTTCCTGCTGCTGCTGCTGCTGTTGGAATGCTGACGTGCTGGCACTTTTTTGGGATAGCCCAAGCACTTTAATCTAAATGTGAATTGTGCATTGGCAGCTAGAGCAAAACAGACAGATAGATAAACAGACAGAGAGACACTCGACAGTTATGTATGCACAACATTTTATATTTTGTTTATGGCACTCAAATGGCATTGTAATGTGCTTGCTCGAGGGGGAGCAGGGAGCAGGGAGCAGGGAGCGAGAGCCAGGTGCACGGGGACCATTCACTTATTGATTGCTCGAGTTGATTGTTTTGCCTTCAGCAGTGAAATGTAACTTTCGGTGTATTATATATATTTTTATTTTTATTTAAAAAAAAACAATATTAAAGTTATTAAATGTGTGAGTGCTAGCATCAAGGCCTTCAGTTTCTTTTAAAGTATTATAATTACTATAATAAAATATATTCAAAATTCATATTATAATATATTGTAATATTTTAAATTTTATTTATATTAAAAGGGTGACAACTAGAGTAATCAAAGACAATTATTTATGAATAACTTTTTGTTATTTTTTTATTTTTCCGACAGCTATAAGTGCAATAGACTTTTAAATTATTGCATTAGACTTAACTTGGTAATTTTAAACTATTTTGTTTTTTTTACTTATCTTATCTATAATTATGTTTAAATAAAATTTAAAGTTTGATACAGAGCTAGTTAGTTGTTTAATTAATTTTATTTAATATTAGTATACTTATTTTTATATAAATAAATATCTACAATATACATATAGTTATTCAGAATATATGTAGATCAAAATTAAAAATATAAATAAAAAATCTGAATTTTAAATACTGAAAGATAATTAGTTATTTAATCGTTTCTTTCCATTTTGTAAATGTAAATGATAAAATGATACTTGTTTCTACTTGAAAATAGTTCAGTTATCATTTAACATTTTGCATTATTCTCCCATGTTTAGTTATATATAAAATATGCTATACTTTATTTAATAAAATAAATCAAAATACACGTAGAATATTTAGCCTGGCATTCATCACTTGTACAAACACTGCATGAATATAAATTCTTTCAATTCAATACAGTTTATTTCTTTATCTTTTTTTATATAATCCACTGGCCTGTCTATACATATATATTGTAAACATTCACCATAAACAAAATTCGTATTGAAAATCTATCAAACTGAAAGAAAACCCAAAGACTATTTGTTCATGCATTTGACATGTCATCTTCATGCTGAGAGAGGGGGTGTTGGGGGGGCACATACAAAAGAACTAACTTGCCCAGTATAAATTCAGTGCAAACCAATTCATGTGTGTTTGTGTGTATGTGTGTGTGTGTGTGTGTGAGCAGCGCCAAAGCGTCGCCAGAAAAATCATCAGCTCCTGCCACATACACATACACAAGCCCCACCAAAGCCCCAAAGGGTGGGGCAAAGGAAGAAAAAAATACTTTCGGTAAAAACTCATTTCCATTGATACGATATGCAGTGGCTGACGGGATGAGAAATACGCGGGTCATTCACTCTTAATGGTTATACAGTTTTTCTTCATATATACTTTTTGTTTTCCTCCTTTTACGGATCAACTTGAAATTTAACATAAAATTTACTTTTGCAATATATACATATATATATATCAACACTGAATAGCTTTTAAAACATTTCAAAAATATTTGAAATATTTATTTATTTTAGATATTTGCCAGCATTATTCTATTCCATTTTTTAGCGTTTTTCCTCGCTATTTTTATCACTTTAAAAACGTTTTGTAATCCGCTAAAAAAATATGAACACTTGTTTTTAGGTTTTATGTTTTTAATCGCTTCTTTATGCTGCTGGGAGAAACAGATGTAGGTGACGTTCTGAAATATAAACATAAATGTTTTCTATTTCTCTATGTGCGTGTGTGTGTATCCTGTGAGTGCACCTGACTGACAACAGTTGCTGAAAATTCTCATACAAAATGCATAAGCTACAATATTCCATATAAATGCGAATTTTTTATACTATTTTTTTTTCGTTTTCTATATTCTATTCATGTTAGCTGCATGTGATGGTTCGATTCGTGCGCCGTAGATTGCCGCAAATGGATTGTTGCATAAATTAAAATGGCATTTTTTATTGAATTTTTAAAGTTACTATTAAATGCGCGTTTGTATATTGTTTTTCTTCGAAATCTGAGATTTCAACAGCGACAGTGAGTAGAGCTGACAGCTGAAACAATGGGTGCATTCACCAGAGGAACTAGATGCTTGATAAGTGGTGTATCTGTAACCTATTTTGTAGGCACATACACATACATACTTATTTCCTTGCGGTGCACATATACTTATTTCCTAAGGTACTTTTCATGATACGATAAATGCATTAATGCACATATACTTATTTCCTTAAGGTACTTTTCATGATATTATAAATACATTAAAATGAATGAACTGAGTTCATATTAACCGCATATTGGTTCATTTGTCTGTCAGTATGGTGATTGATCATTCAATTTAATAGGTATAATAATAAAGAAAAGATTTATTAAAGTTTAAATTTAAAATATACTTTATACTTTACATATGTATGTATGTGAATTATAGCAGGGTCGATTCTGTTGCTTTAAAATAATTTAAGCAAACCTCATTTCATTGAGCGTATCCATATGTTATTGTTATTTATGATTTCTGCTATCATTCCGTCCATCTTAATTACCACAACACTTCACCTCATTTCTGTTCTCCTCCTGTAAGAAGATCCCCTTCACTGCCGCAGGATTTATGCCATTCTATTTATATTTGGTAATTGTCAGCATATAGAAAACATGACAACAAACAAGTGTCACACGAAAAATTGCAGATTTTCGTTTTGCATAATGCCAAAAAATGAATTCACAACAAAAAAAGAAAAAAAAAATCACACACACTGGCAGACACATAAAAAGTACGAGTTCAAATATTGTTGTTGTTGTTGCTGTTTGTTTGGGCATTGTCGCCGCATTCTGTGCGATTCAATACAAATATGTACAATAATAATAAAATTTGTATGCAAAATAGGCGTCGAGTGTTAAATGCATGCACTGAATGGATAGTAGAATGAATTTCGGTTGGCCACTGCGGGGAATGGGGGGCATAACAATGAAAATGGGGCGATTTACATACACAAATATGCAGGCTGTTTTTAAGCATTTTGCTCTTGTAATACCCTGTTAAAAAAAACCCAGGCAAATCAATGACGCAGATTAAGCTGTTTCTTTTAGATTATTATTTTTAATGCATGGCGGGAAAAAACTGAGAAATATAAAAAATAAACATGTTATATAGAATTACAGCTGAAAAAGTTGATAAAGATTTATTGGTGTTAGTAGTAGAGTTAGTACTATGTAAGGTGTCATAATTGAAGCTTATTAGCATTGAGACTAAGGCCAGAGCATTTATAGGGTATATGTTTAAGTCTATACATTAGGTTAATATATGGTATATAATTTAATAATTGGTATTTATTATTTTAATTTTTAATTTTCTAGTTCTAATTATATTTTTATTTTGCATTACACTCTTTAGTTTGAAATTATTTTCAAAGTTTTATTATATTTTATTATTTAGACCTAGATTAACACTATCATTTTATCAAATTAATTATAATTATTATCAATTATTATTAATTAATTTTAATGTAATTTTCATTACAATTTTATTATTTTACTTTATTTTATAATTTAAAATTTTTTTATTTTTTATAAATACAATACTAACTTTTTACCACTTAATTGTAGGGTGTCTAATAGTCGTATTGACTGCTGAATTTCAATCAGAAATTGCGAAATAATTTGCATGTTTATTTAATAGGCGAGAGCGCAGCGTGACCAAATATTACCCCCCAACAGCCAACCCCCTCACCCCTTGCCACTTTTAAGAGTTGCCCACAGAAGGACATTTTTGGCTATCTCTGTGTATGTGTATTGCATTTCCGTTGCAGTGGCAAACATTTTGGTCTATGCAACAACAGCAAAGCTTCGTTATTTTTTTTTTTTAGTTTTTTTAGATTTTTGGTTGCTTACCTACCGTACCCCCTATACCCCTTACCGCTCATGTCACAGAGCAGGTCTAGCCACATAATACACATTATTGTGTGTGTGTGTGTGTGTGAGTGTGTATTTGCATTTACATATATGTGTGTACGCTCTTAAATTTTTTTCTTTATGCTCTAATGAAATTGTCTGCGGGCAGAGCTTTTGCGTGATGAGCTCCTCTTGCCCCTGCCCCTGCAATGCTTTTACTTTGTTTCCCGTTTGTGTGTGTGTAAATTTTAGCCAGTGCGGCAAATGCAAAGTTTGCCGCAGATTTTATGACACCCTACCGAAAATACGCGGTTTTTCCAGCATACCCAATGAACATTATAAAAACGTAATTTTCGACAGAAATATTTGGAAAATGTTTGGTTATGAAAATGTAGAGATATTTATGATATTTTCATATTTCTAAATATATTTCATTGAACTTAATATACAAAAAATAACTGGTGTTAAAAAAATATCGAACATACACCAAATATTACAAAAAAAAATTATTAATATATATTATTGTTAATATGAAATATTATTATTGAAAAGAAAAAAAAAGTTTTCCAATTTCAAAGTAATATTTAAATAATGCAAACAAAAATATATGTAAAAATCTAAAAGTATTCATTATAAGATTCAAAAAATATCGAATTAACCGTTAAAAAATTTATACAAATTAAAAAATAAATATTTGCAAAATTTAACTATTGCTTAGTCAATTGATATTAAATAATATTCTGCTAAAAAAAATAGTTTTTTCCTTATTGATTGATAAGTAATCTTTATTATTCATTTATTTAATATATAATTACTTATATTTTTAAAATATATTTAACAATACATATTTTTCTTATTTTCCCGAGTGTTATGTCCTGCAAATATCTTTAGCCCTCAAGCGTTACTTGCTCTTTATTTATGCCTTTTTCATGTTGCATTTCTGTTGCTTTTATTTCTTTTGAGCATTTTTCGAACAATTTTTTATCATCAGCTGTCAATAGTTCATGCAACTGGCCAGGGAAAAATGCCAAAAAAAGGGGGAAAAGCAAAAGAAAAACTGTGGGAAAATCATTACATAAAAAGTGTTTTATGTTTTGCTATTGCAACTTTGACCAGGCCGGCATATGAGCCAAACAGACACACATGCACAAACCGTTAGAAACAGTTAGTCGCTCGCCCTCCCATTCCACTCTCTCTCTCTCACTGTTTTGGAAGTAGTCCAAACTTAAAATAAAACAACAACAACCAGAGCAAAGGGACACTGTATAAATATATTTTGTTGCTGAAATTTTTGTGTTTTGCTGACTTTTTTTATATTTGCCATAAAACTTGCAACAAAAACGAAAAACAAAAAAAAATGAAGTAAACGAAAATCAAGCAAAACAAATATCAAATCGAAATAAACGCAATGTTCTATATGTGTATATATAACTGTATTTATGAAGCCCATAAATATGTCAAATAAATTACAAAACAGTCAAAATATTGTGGCATCTGTGTGTGAAGTCATTTATGACGATAACAGCGTAAACATACAGACATACAGACAGACCAACACACATGTTTATACCTACATATCATATGTACGAAATTCAGAAAATTCTTCACATAGTTGTCCATAGAATTTCGGAAATTTCATTGTGGAATTATCAGAAAATTGTTGCATGCTTTTTGCCAGTGATTTAAATGATTGAATCAATTTTTAAAATATTTTTGAAGTGGGTTAAATGGTGTCACAGAGCAAGTAGTGTCTGGCTATAAAATAAGTAAGATATTCTATAAAATTTATGTATATTTTAAAACAATAATAGTGTACAACTTTGTTTCAATACAAAAATTTGTGAGCAAATTAAACTCAACTTAAATAAACTCCTAAAATATTTTTGAAAAGTCTATAATAAATTTGTCAAGTCAACTGAAAAGGGAATATTGAAGTCGCATTAAATATTGTATCTTTCATAGATAAAGTCAGTTTTAGCAATTTTATATTAATATTTATAATTCCAAATTTCCCACAATTTTTACATTAAATCTACAGTGCTTGCAAAAGTTATGCATACTTGTAGCCTGTGATTGGCAAAAGTCTGTCAACACACTGAAATATCCAGCACGAGTTCAGTTTGTGTACACAATCTCATTTAATGTGAGCTGGCATTAAACATTTCGCGCCTTAACACTTTTAATTTATGTATTTACATTTTGCTTTATTTGCTTTTCCTTTTGCGGCAGAGGCAGTAGCAGAAGCTGTAACAGAAGCAGACATGCCACCACACGTATCCTTTTGTATGCCTACCACCTGCGGTATTTTTGGTTCAGAGGAAACCATATTGAAATTCCAAAGTTGAAATGACTGCAAGACGGGTTTGCGTTGAGTGGAGTTGGTCGAATGGTTTGTCGACTCTTATTGTCGTTGTTGTTGTTGCTGTTGTTGTTGCTGTTGTTCTTCTTGGTGTTGACAGTCAGACAGAAGACAAAAGGCAGACGACAGTCGACATTGGGTTCTCTCACTGTCAGCAGTTGAGAGGAGGAGGAGGAGGTGGAAGAGGTGGAAGTGTCGTTGCTTTTTCTGGTCAGATTTTTGTGGCTGTGATGGCGGTCGCGACTTGGTTTCTGCTCTGCTACGACTGTCACCGTCTATAGTATATGTATGTATGTGTGCATTGGTAACACTTACCAAGCCAACTTAGTGGCACCCTCATTTTGGCAACACTTTGGCCAAAACGCGTCTTTGGCCCTTTTGTTTTTGTTTGACTTTGAGCAGACAACACCTTGAGGTGTTTCCTTTGGTTGTGTCGCACAGTTTGGCTTTTGTTTTGACTGCTTAACTTTTGATCAGGTTTTGATGTCAAAAGCCGAAATGCATTTTGTCTGCAAAGTTTTTGTAATGAAGTGACTAATGTAAGTCACAGTCAAGAGCCAAGACTAATCGGCCAACAAGGCTAACAATGACAAAGCAAAGCCATTGCTCTTCGTCTGGTTAGTGTAATAAATTGCTTTGAAAGCAAAAGTAAATTTCTATATAATTTAAACTTTATGTAGTAGAAACCAAAGTTAAAGTAAAATTCTAGAAATAATATTTCTCTTCATTGCATTTACTAAATACAAGATTAATACAAGATTTGCTTTGAAAGCAAAAGTAAATTTCTATATAATTTAAACTTTATGCAGTAGAAACCTAAGTTTAAGCAAAATTCTTTAAATAATATTTCTATGACATTTCTTAAAAATAGGATTATTACCAGATTACTTGGAATTTACTGTAATAAATTACTATTAAAGAAAAGGTAAATTTCTATATAATTAAAATTTTATGTTAAACTAAAATTCTAAGAATAAAAATAATATTTATCTCTACTGCATTTACTAAAAACAAGCTTAATAACAGATTACTTTACTTTGAGGTATGTTCAAATGAAAACTGCATTACAGAAAGCATAAAGAAAACTGACAATACAAGACAGTTAGATAAATAGACACGGAGCATGAGAAACGGAAAATCAAACCTGCCATAGCAACCGAGTATGATAAAGCTGGCTTCAACTGCAACCAGCTCAACTCCCTTTGCCCCCTCCCCTTTAGCATACAAACTGGCTAGCAGCTAAATGGAGAACCATTAAACGTGGACATTTGTAAACATAAACTGACAGATAAACACCCCCACTCACAGATACACATAGTAGTAAAACTTTCAGAGGGATGGTAAGCGGGGAGGGGGTGTTGACCCACTGAGTCCACTGTGTGTCCTTGCAGTTTTCATTGGTTTGTATTACCTGCAGAAAGCCGTTAAAATACTTAACAAACGTAGATTGTAAAAGTTTTTTTACTCTATGGCAAACTACAAAAATGCCAAGAGAACCACAACAAATGCTGAAGGACAATCGCCGGGTCAAGGGGGCTGGTAGCTAGTGCTATAGTAAAACAAAGTAGAAAAAGAGGAAATAAAAAACAAAACCCATACCCATACACACCCTCTCACCCTATTTGGGTCAATATGAAACAAAAAGTATGTAACTATAATAAAAAAAAGTACTCGAAAAAGCACAAACATTCAAGTTAAATGCTAAAAAACACAAATGAAAGTGTGACCAAGGGCGAAGATACTACTGCGAGAGTAGTCAGTCGAGTCATATAGGATGCTATTTAGTGCCAGATTCTGTTGTCACATGAAAACGCACTACGGAAAATAGGAAAACTGTGTGGTCAGTTCGAAAAACTAACAACTCGCTTATCAATAGGACTAATTCCCCTCCCCTCTCACCCTATCAGTGGGTGCATGTTGTTTAGACAGTAGAGTTCATTTGGGGGCCTTTATACGACTTTTCATGCTTGTAATTTGTGCATATGTACAGTGCGCATTGTTTACACATTTCTATCTTTGGGTTCACCTCTTTTTTTCTTTCTATTTTTCTGTTCTCTGATTGAGTCTAGAGTAAGGTCAAAGTTGTTATGGCCTGGGACTACTCAATTGATTGCCAAACTAATTGAAATGCTCAACGAACTGCGTTTGTTGTGGAAAGCAACTCGAAAATTAAACAACTTTCGGCTTTCAGGCATTATAGTATAAGACTACTAAATCGCATTCAATGTAGTTGCAGAATGTAATAAATAAAGAAGAATAAACCTAGTTGCAATCTAGTCACAATAAAAAATATAAGAGTAAAAACATTTCATGGACATCTACTTTATGGTAAAATTAAAAAATAATAAATATTTACATACAATATTTTATGCAAGTGTATGACAAACTATTCATATTTATCTGTATTAGGAAATATTTTTTTAAATTTATGCAACGTATAAAAATAGATTATATACATTTTTAAACCGAAACACTTTGAAGCGAATAATAGAGAGAGGGGTTAAACAAATGTTGTCAGGATATTAGTCCGTATCAGAATTATAACCAAAAATTTATTTAAATATAAAGGAAACCTTCCTTTACATCTTACGTTACGTTACTTTGTTATTTATTAATGAATATATATAATTATTTTTTTTTTTTTCAACATATTTGAAACTGATTATCTTGACAATATTCTGTATATTATTGCTAAGGGTATCTACAATTACTTAACACTTAGTCTGGGCTTAGTTCTGCTCAATAAGCTCTCTCTCTCTAGTCTCATTGTACTCTGTCTCAAGACAAAGCCATTCAGCATCGCTCTCTTATTGTAATAACACTCTGCACACATTAGACATCTGACTGAAATAATATAAACCATTTCCCACAGATTTGGCAACCTTTTGTCCTCTTCCCTTTAGTATTAAGGCATGCTCTGTTTGTGATTTCATTTCAACTCAATTGTGTTTGTTTGTGTTCTTTTTGCAGATTTTATTGTAGCGCTCAAGGATGTTTCCGTAATGATACCACCGGCGGTTAAGCGCGGCAGCAATGCCTTGTTCACCTGTAATTACGATATGGAAAATGATACGCTATATTCGGTGAAATGGTATAAGGGAAAGCGTGAGTTTTATCGCTACACGCCCAAAGAGAATCCGGCCATGAAAGTCTTTGCCATGACAAGTGGTCTCAATGTGGAGGTGAGTGTGATGAGTGAACATTCATACGGATATAATACTATCATATGTATGCCACATGGACATTGTCGACACGTTTCTACACTGACAAAATTAATGTCTTAGAAATTGTGGAAGAAATTACAAGTATTTGTATTAGAATTGGGATACTATTGGAATTGAGGCTGGTGTTTTAATTGTACAAAAAATACTTTTTAAATTAAATTGACTAAACAAATGACACTTTTTCAATTTATTTGTATTTTAATTTACATTTTATTTTACTTGAAAAATATTTTAAAATAAATAAAAATCAATGAAAACGCATAGACAAATTTTAAGTTCAGCAATTTTTACTTGAATATTATGAAATATGCATAAATAAAATATTTATATATATTTTTTTTTTTTTATATTTTATATTACATACATTTTATGTTAGTACAGGTTCTACACTTCATAAATAAATATTAAAAAAAACATTAATACAGTAAATAATACTAAAGTAAATAAGAAGTAAAATTCATCAACAATTATTTCGGCAACGCCAAATAAATAGTTTACTTTCTGACTTTTAACACTCAAATATTTCCAAGTGTGGCTCATGGTTAGACTGTCTATTGGCAAACTGCTCATATTAAATTACTATTTTTTCGAGTGTAGCATACATTAATGACACATGCTGCACTTGCGTGTCATAAAAAAAAGAACACAAACGCACTGTAAATTATGCCCATAATGGCTGATTGCATTAAGCCAGTCTCAGTCGCAGTTGCAGTCGACTCTCTTTCTCTTCTGCTCTTTCTCTCTGTTTCTCAGCAATCTCTGAATGCTGTAATTATGCAGAGCAACAGCAACAACAACAACAACATCAGGCTTGTAAACAGAGCGAGAGTTTTGCCGGTGTCCAATTAGTCGGCTTGCGATTGACTTGCGGCTCATTAAAAAACAATATATGCAGATTGCACGGAAAAAATGTTAAAATAAAAATAAAGTGAAAGAAATCAAATATAAAATATGAAAAAAATAGTACACTTGCCATAAAAGTCGTCGAGTTGAGTTTTCAACTTTAATTATATCGTTGAAATGCATGCAAGCCAATTAGGGAATGGCCGAGTAAATTGAGTTAAACACACAGTGAACCCGAGCCCAATCCACACACCATCATCATACACACACCATCAGCCTGGCAGCCTGGCCTACATCCCTACATTTACTGCAAGTGTCATATTTATGCATATTAAAAGCCCATCTTTAAATGCAATTTATTAAATTTCATTTTTATTAAGTGGATTTCGGGCTGAGGTCACGCTCGACGTGTCAAAGATTTAATTTTGCGTAAACAATATTTCGAAATCCATTCTCGTGTATCGATGAGGCACGTTTAACTGATTTTTGCACAAATACACAGAGAGAAAAAGTTTAACTGAACTCAAATTCAGAATTTGCAGTCTTGCAACAAAATTCTTGTCATTAGAGTGTTTCAAAATAAGTAAAAGACTCTTAAAACTAATATTTTCAAATGAGAGAAGAATGTAAAAAAAAAGATTGATATGAGAACAATTCAATTTATCTTAATATGAGAATGAAAATACTAAAATAAATAAATAAATTACAAATAAAAAAGAGTTAAATTTTTTTTTTTTTTTAGTTTAATTTAATTTGTTATAGATTAAAGAAATTTTATCTAGATTTAAGTATACATTCTATCAAGTTTCAAGCATGCAATTTTTAATTTCTTCTCTCAGTGTATCATAGTTTATCTCGGTCATAGGTTCAAATATCATTTAGCTTGCTAGATGTGCTGCATTAGAAATTTCTTTTAATATCGGCAAACCGAAAGCATAACCCAGATAGCATAAATTGCTTTGGCTCAAAGGAGTGTTCAAATCAAAAGCTGCAGAGGGTTTTTTTTTCAACTTAATATTCTACCCCTGGAGAGAAAGGAGAGAGAGTGAAGAAGCATTTGCTTTATATTCAATTTCTATGCAGCGTATTCAGCCAATTTTTCAACTAATTTTTATTACACCCCCTCAAGTTGCCACTCGCTCTATATCTTTTTATCATTCGGTGCTCTTTTTACCGCTCTTTATTGCAGAGGAACCTGTCGAATCAAAGTCATGTCATGCTGCAGTCTGTGCCGCTGAATATTTCGGGTAAATTTACATGCGAAATATCCGTAGAGGCGCCCACATTTCAAACGGCGATGGTATCCGGCGAAATGGAGGTGGTGGGTAAGTGAAACCAAAGAGAACACCCATAAAAAATGCTCTAGATATAAAAATTAAAAAACATATATATGTACGTGTGTATGTGTGTATGTAGAGCTAGTAAAAATTGGGCTAAAAGCGAAATTAATTAGACAAATGTTTCCACTCCGTTCGAGTGCTGGTTGGTCAGCTAATTTTACATTTTCATTTCACACATTTCTCTCTCGTTTCTCTTTGCAGAATTACCGGAGGAGCACACAGTGGTTACCGGGATTCAGGCACGTTATCGCATTGGCGATTTGGTCGATGGCAATTGCTCAATTAAATACTCCAAACCGGCTGCTAATTTGACATGGACTATTAATGGTATTGTGGTAAGTTTTGGTTTCGGTTACTCCATGACACAAACGACTCTGAACTACGGACGGAGGACTGAGAACCACGGGCAATCGCTACGAATCCGCACATTTAATTAGAGACTGCTTCAAGGCAATTTCAATTGATGGCCTGGCTATTTTTCAATTAGTATCGCACACCCTCTGAATGAAAAGTTCTCGCCCTTAGGCACTTAGTTTCGACTTGAATTGTGGTAATTGTGTGAAGTGCCTTGCCTCCAGCTATCGAAGAGGTGTTACTGACACAATAAATCCTTTAAACTAAAATAACTGGAAATATTTGGAGTAAACAATATGGATTTCAATTAAAATTTAACGTGTAAGGAACGTTAAGAAATTTAATGCTAAGTAGAGTAAATTGTAATAATTGTTAAGTAGATAATTATGAGGGAGTATTTATAGTAAAAGGCAGGAACCAAAGAAGGTCAAAAGAGGGAGTTTTTCAAGAAGAAAAGAAAGTTACAAAAGGAGGGAAGCTAGTTAAAGTACCAGTAAAGCAAGTCAAGAAAGGAGAATAAAGAAGGAAAAGGAAGCAGATCGAGGCTATGAGTTCTGAAAGAAAAGAAATAACACAAGAGAGAAAGTTAGGTAAGGTTTTAAGAGGAGAAAGTTAAAGCATAATAGTACTCGAAGGATAAGGACAAGAGAGTCTGGAAGAAGAGAAAGTTACGAAATAATGTCAGATACCTTAAAAAGGAAGTTAAGAAAAGACAGTAAAGGAAAAATTTTAACTAAGGAAGGAAGAATAATACTGAATAGTACCAAAACAACAAAGATACGGAAGAAAGAAAGTTAGTTCAGAGAGAAACTGAAGAAAAGACAGAAAAAAAGAAAGCAAGCAAGGAAAGGAAGAATAGTACTCATAAGATAGAGGCAAGAAAGTCTAGATGAAAATAAAGTAAGTAGGCAAAGGAAGTTAATTACGAAAGTAAAGAAAGGTTTTTAGAAAATGTTTATTTTATTTATTATTAATAGCTAAACATATTTAGAGTACTAGCAACTATAGCCTTCGGCTTTAATTTTTGTTCTTGAATAATGAAATTGTATTCCCTAGGTAACATAGAAAGACTTTATCGTCAACTCAAGCAGGGAATACAATAAGAGGTAGAAGAGATCCCTTTTTATTAAGCACATAATAAAGATTGTCAAGAAGATTATAGAACTATTCCTTCAAAAGCCTTAAAGAGCAAGTTTTCTTTGAAGAAATAATCTTCAGTTCATCATCAGTTCAGAAACACTAGTTCTAGGCTCAAACTATTGATATTTATGCTCCAATATATCGCTAAAATGTTGTATATACAAATTTGTATGCTCGTCCAATGGCTCTTCAATCTGTTCTGCATAGGAATATTTCCAGAGTCCTCTTCACTTTCGCTCTAAACTCTAAAAAACTTATACAGTTGCATCGTTTGGCAATCTTTTAGCGTTTAGTATGTGATTTTTCATCTCTCCTGCTAGTGTGTGTGTGTGTGTGTGTGTGTGTGTGTTGCATACTTTTTGGCACCTGCGTTTTTTGGTAGGATTCCTCTATTTTTATTCAGCTAGCCATATATTTTGATAGGCAGTCACTTTTTATGCCTTTTGCCTCTGCCTCTGCCTCTGCCTCGGCTGTTTTATGGCTGCAACCACAGCAGGCGGCTTCCAGTTGGGGTTGGACATCCGCCTAGCTGCTGTCATAGTTGCGCATGATTTCACACAGGTGTGTGACTTATAGCACAAAGGATGAGGTGGGTGAGGCGGGTGAGGGGGATGAGGGCTGGTCGGGTAGTCAAATGACATGGCCCGGCACACTTTTTTTTTGGGTCTGACTGCCATTTCCTGTGCGTTTGTTTTAAGAAACGTTTAGGTTGTCAGCTAGTTTTTTGTGCTCCGCTTGCTCTCCCGGAGCGGGAGCTCAGCTCCTAGTATGGCATTTGGACTACGGCTACGTTATTGTTGCTGTAAATTATTTGCGAGACAAAGAGAATGGGCGAAGGAGAAAAGGAGGAGCTGAAGTCAGCTTTGAGCATTGCCAATGTCAGTTCGGTGCAAGTCATATATCATATTGTGTGCTAAGGTGTGTGTGTGTGTGTGTGCGTATGTGTGTGTGTGGGTTTTATGTGATACCCAACAACTTGTAAGTTCAGTTAAGGTGCTCTGATTTCCACTGACAGAGGCAACGACATGCCCACTGTGTGTTGCCGGGACAAAGAGTTCATTTGGCTTTAACTACAAGGTAAATGTCAAATTTAAAAGGTTTTAAAGAGAGCGATTTAAAGGGAAACTAATTCAAATATTTAATTATAATTTACTTACTAATTTAAGATAATATAAATGAAAGATTAAAGTAAATAATAACCTTTAGACAAGCTATATTTACCTTAAAGCAAGTCTTCTATATTGCCCTGATTATGTTTATCGGATGTTTCCGAAAAAACTTCCCCAAATTTTAATTTTAATTTATTTTAAATATAAATGGAGTTTCACATTTATTTCAATTAAATATCTCGTTAAACCGCTTTCAGCTTTTTTTTTAATGTTTATTTATAATATAATTAACTAACAGGAACTTATAAAAATCATGGCATGATCGTCTCTTGGTTGACATTAAATAAATTAAATTAAAAAATAAAATCAACCTTTAACACTGTCGAGTGCGTCCAACTTTAGCTGCACTTTCAAAAGTTTTAAGTGTTATCTAAGTTATTTGCTTAAAACAAATTGGTAATGGTATAAACACTTTGCTCCATTTTGTTAATACATATAGTTTTTTTAGCTTTTTGTAATAATTCTCCTTAATATAAAAATGCATAACTTATTATTTTTTTAACTATACATAATTAATGTATATGAGTGTATGGATATGATTATTATGATGTTCAAATAAAAAATAAATTTATATTATATTAAAGTATAATTTTTGAAGTTTCCGGTTTTTTTTAACAGTGTAGAGATGGTAAATAAACTTATAATAAATGCCACACCTACATTAAATTAATTTAAATTATAATTTTTCAAGTTCCCGTTGTTTTTTAACAGTGTAGAAATGGTAAATAAACCTTTAATAAATTCCACACCTAACTATTTACTTTTAAAGATTTGCTGGGTAATTGTTAAAGCCAGTGGACGTTGAACAACTGGAAACAAACTGAGAAAGTTGCAGCTGCACCACCAGAAAGAGAGTGAGAGGAGGAGAGTGAAGGAGAGTGGAGGAGAGAGGGAGTGACGGAGAGAGTGAGTGACGGAGAGAGTGAGTGTGAAAGAGTGTGGGGCGAGGAGTAGAGATGTAGTAAGATAGTGCGGGCATAATTTTTATCATTATCAAACAAGCAATTCAGCAAAAACTAACACAAACAACACTTAAGTGCGGTCTGGTGTGTGTGTGGGGAGGCTGCGGGGTGTGGGTTGGTTCACCACTTGATCTTTTAGCTAACGAGCGCTTTTCAACAGTGCCACACACTCATGCGTGTGTGTGTGTGTGTCAGTCAGGCTGTGCATGGTGATGGGGAGAAGGGATGGGCAGAGTGAAGGCAGCTTGGTGAGGCCTGTCAGGGCTGGCAACGGTATCTGCAGGCACTTCAAACTAAACTCACCGCAAACAAAGTGGCCTCGTCCTGGGTGCCTTGGCTTCGTCCTGGCTATGATGCTCCACTTAATCACTCAAGCGTGAATCTATTCATCATTCATAAGTTATAAATTTGCCTGGTGCCTGGGCTTTGGGCCTTCGTCTCCTCCTGCTGCTGCGGTATGTGTTTTTTGGGCGTAAGAAGTGGACCCTAGGACACTACGGGCCACAGCACAAAATTTCCACTTAACAACAACACACTCACCACTTGTGCATTGTGTGTGTGTGTGTGTGTGGCAAGTGTTGCAAAAGCTGCGCTATCTGAAAGATGCAGGTCCTTTAGATACAATAAATACGAGTATCTATCTATGTACAAATTGATTTCTCTGCCATTCTATTGAACTGCCATTGCACTTTGATGTGTTACCACACTTCCACTTGACATATTCGCCCCAATATTCACATCTATTTCTCGTATGTCAATTGATCGCCTCATCTCATCGTTTTACAGGTGCCACCGCATCACATCAAGACCTATCAGATTGAGAAACAAGAGAACAGCACTTTGGAATCGGTTACAAGTGCCATACATTTTATGGCTACCACACAGCACTACCTCAAGGCTCAAATGAGAGTAAGACTGCATGAATGGGACTTGCCTCAATACTCTATTATACAACACACATTCTCTATACACTTTGACAGCTCAAGTGCACGGCGAGTATATTCGACATATTCAAGGAGGAAATCGAGAGCGTTATCGAGGAGGATCGTCCCAGAATTATGGCCTCTGGCAGATCCTATGACAACCGCAAGTATCCACAGCAAGAGCATGGCAATGACATAGGCGAACGAGACGACGAGAGGCGAAATGGCTATGAGGAGCATAACGAGTCGTTCCTCACATTTATGCGTAAGTAAAATCTAGCTAAATATACTAAAGAAATAAATTAAAGAGTTGGTATCAGTAGTAAATGGTTTGTGCTTAATTTAAATGGCAAAAGAGAACACATGTGTATCATGAAACCACATTGGTTTCAAGTTATATTATAATAGTATTTTTTTATTTTTCATTTAAGTTTAATTTTATGGAAATTAATTACATAATTTACTCAAACTTTAGACCTATATTAAGTCGTTATTTTATATAACAAACATTTTTATTTAATTAAAAAGCGAAATACAAAAATAATACAATTCAAAACTAATATAATATTTTATAGTAATATATTATTTATTAATATATTATTCAAAATCTAATATAATATTTTATAATATTCTATCGAATATATTATTGAAAGTCTAATATACTTAATGTTTTTTAGTATTCTATCTTATATATTATTTTAGAAATTAACCTTGTTATTGACACTATCGATAGTGCTAAGGCTTCTTTCCCTACTCTAACTTAATATTATTATTTATTTTTATTATTTTCGTCTAATGATTTTATATTAGCTCTTCTTTACTAAAATTTGTTTAAAATTATTTCATTTTTCTAAAATTTATTTAAGCAATTTTTTAATGTCTAACAATTAGCTTTAGATGATTGTCAAAAAAAGTTAAATAGTTTTAAAGATTTTCAAACCTTATAAAAGAGTCTAACTACTTGAAAACGATTTTTGTTCACTTCTAATTTATTTATGTTTATTTGAATCAAAGGACCCAACAGCTAGTGTTGATTAACTTCTTCATTATTTTCAGTATAAAATACTAGACTAAAATTCTTAAGTTAAAGAAATAATATGATAGATTATAACGTTTATGTAAGCAATTTATTAGCTTACAATTACCTTCAGTTGATTGCAGATAAAAGATGTTTACTTCAACTTGATTTGAATAGCGTTAGTTGAGCTCCCTTTTATTTATTTGTATTTGAATATAGTTAAACAATTTCTTATGTTCTAAAGCCATTTAGTAGACTTTATCTACGGACAAGTAGCATTTGCTGCTGAATGAAATTTTTCTTAGCATATTTCTTGTGTCAACTTACGAATAGTTGGACGCAGACACTTGAGTATCCTCACACACACACTCAATACATATAACGTAAATTATGCAAATAACATTTGTCAGCATAAACATGCCAAACCAGACCAGGCCAGAACAGTTCAGGCCCGCCCAGACAGACCAGTTAAGCGATGGAGCAACTGCAGCATAAGCAGGCACACTTATCGAATCAAATGCCAGGGGCAAATCAAATTGATATAAACTTAGTTTAGACATAAAAGATTGTCGCGCTGTTGCCCCAGCCCACAGGCACAACTCCTTGGGCTGAGCAATATGCTACTACTACTACTACTACTACTACTTCTACTCCACTTTAGCTCCTTTTTCACAACTCTAATTTGACGCTGGCAAACTTGTATACTTGGAGTACTTTGCTGTAAGTGTTGCCACTTACTTGCGGCAACATTTACTTAACACCAATTCCTGCAGCAACAACAATGTAAACTGCATTGAACTGCAAATTGTATTTGATATTTAGTTAGGGAAATGAAAACTCAACTCGAACCTAAAAGTATGCAACATTCTTTGCCCAAACCAAGTTGAGCTCAGCTGGTGTGTGTATGTGTGTGTGTGTGTGTTTGAGTCTGCATCAATTTTGGGCGTGGATTCAGTTATTCGATTTTTGTTGAACTTTATGCAAATGCACTGTTGACATGCAGGGCTCACACACACACTCGCACACACTCTCGCACACTCAATTGTTGACTGTTTTTTTCTCCATTTTTGCTGGTTTCCTTTTCCTTTAGTTAGAAGCAGACTTATCAGATATTTTTCAGTTTAGCTGCATTCGCATTAAATTCAATCGAGTGTAAAAAAGAGTTACAAATAAAATATTGCATTGTGGCATATATTTATTATGGAAATGCCAACTTAAGTATATTGAAGCATGAAGCTTTTAGAGTTTTGAGAATTTACAAAACGTCTTCGATTTATGCAGAGGTTACTTAACTGCTTAGAGTTAGACTAAATGTAATGAAAATATTTGCAGAAATAAAACTAGTTCACCCGGTTTTGATATCAAAATTAAAGCAAAGTTGCCATAAATTTTTTAAAATTTAATTAAAATATATTAGCATTTTTACAATCAACATTTAAAAAATTTTAATAAAATTCTGATTGCTTCACATAAAGAATTTTGAATATTTATTTATTTAATTTAATATCAGCTATAAAGTCGACAGAGACCAAAGCAAAACTTATTGAAAATAAAAGTTTAATTAAAATTTAAAAATCTATACTTTATTTAAGTTAAATTAATGATTATAGTGATGTAAATTAAATGATAAATCTGGGAATTAATAAAGATATAAAAATGAAAGGTCAAAATGATATTATACATTTTTAAATTAGACATAAAAATATATAAAAAAAATTATTTTTATTTTTTTTAAATGCATAAAATGTTAACAATTTTTGGAAAATAAAGCACTCTCTTTTTCTATTGTAATTTAATCGTTTAATATTAACAATTTAATATATTTGTTAAATATATTTTCATATTAAACAAAATTCTTTATTTTTCTTTTTATTATTTTTGCATTTATATTACTTTTTAATTTTCCCAGTGCATCTCCCTGTTGATCTTTTTCCCCCCGACATACAGCAAGTGCTGAGAGCTTTTTTAAAGTTCCGCTCAAGCTTTTGTATCGGTTTTATTTTGCAACTTACTAAAAATCTGCTCACACTCTCGATTTCTCCATCTGTTCCGCAGAGGATAAAGCTGCATCGGGCGCTGGGAGTGCTGCAAATGGAATCTTCTGGCGCATTTGGCTGCTGAGACTTATGGAGTTGCTGCCCGTTGAGCACATCACAAAGCTGCAACGCACCATCAACAGGCAGCTGGTGAAGTGGGCGTGGCAGTTGGATGCATGTGCCACATGGCTTAGCGCAAGCGGAGGCGGGGCTGCTGCTGTAGTCGCTCTGCCCCTCTGGCTGTGGGGGCGCCATCAAATTATCAACTGTCAATATGGCAGCGATAAAGCAGCAGCAGACGACGTCGACGGCGACTGCGACGCAACTGATGTCGATGTGACAATGTCAAAGGCAACGAGGACAACAGCAACAACAACGAGGAGGAGCGACAAATGCTTTTATAATTGTCAAATGGCATTGGCAACACTTTCGGGCTGCCATGCTGCTGCTGCTGGCAATGCGAATCTGGATCAGGACTTCGACAGCATTCAAGGAGCACAGGATGATGACGATGATGATGGTGATGATGATGGGAATATTGCGAGTGTTGGCGATGATTTAACTGCGACTGCAACAGGAGCAGCAGTAGCAGCAGCAGCAATGGCAGTGGCATCATTGAACCGGCAACATCAACAGCTGTCAGCGACACTTGCAAAAGTGCGGGGCGTGGCAGCAGCAGCTACAGCCCCAACCCCAAACCCAACAACTACGTTGGATCAACGATTATTGATGACTTGGCAGGAGCCAGCTCCAGTTACTACCATTCGCAGCGTCTCGTGCTGATGCTGAATTGATGATGAAATGCATTTCAGAAAGTAGCTTAAGGTGTTTCATTGCCAAATACTCTGAGCTGCCATGAGGGGGGGATCTCTCCCCGCCGCCGTCTGAGGGCTTCCCTTGTTTGGTTTTACGCCTGGCCATAATTAATACCAACATAACAAGCCGAAACCGAATATTTATTACCATTGCCACGTGAAAGCAAACTGCATTGAGACTTCAGAAATTTCAACGATTGCATTTACATATTTACATTTTTATTTGGCCAAAAACCAATCAAGGGAAGCTGCCTTACAGACGCGCTATATGAATATAATATATAAAATATATGCATATATCTATGTTATAGTTAATATATAAATTAAGCATTTATGCAAAACAAATAACAGGTGAAGCTCATTAAGCAGTTTAAGCGAAAAAAAAACAAACGTAATTAAGTGTTTATGCATAAAATGCATAGCAATTTATAGTGTGTAGTCACAGCCAAATCCCCATAGAAACAACAGTTTAATTTATGTGTATTAACATTTTACATTCACAATTTTATTAATGTGTGCAGTTTGAGAGTCATGCTCAAATGTAGTGCGAGCGCACTCCAACATGTGCAGCAGCAGTAAAGTTTGAGAGTCACTGCCATACTCAAAGCAGCTGTAGTTTAAGTAGACTGAGAGTCATTGCAGTGCGCCCTAAACTGCGCTGCTGCTCGTTGAGCTCAATCGAACTTACGCTCTGCCTGCGACTATTGCTGGTTCACTGCCAGCCACTCCGGCTCAGTAGCAGTTTCAGAGTCACAGCAGTTTGGCTAGCACTGTTACTGTTTCACTGCCAGCAACTCTCGCTCAGTAGCAGTTTTAGAATCATAACAGTTTGCTTGAACTATGCACATGCCAGCTGCATTGTAAGCAGACTGACAGTCATTACAGTTCGCCCTAAACTGCGCAGTTGCCAGCTGCGATTTGGCTTACTTACTGCTAACACTTACTCTCTCTTCATTTCTTTTATTATTTTACAACTACTCTATTTACGTGGTGACAATGAGAGTTTTGCAGCCCAATGCTTGTCTACAGTTTAAGAGGCCTACTCAACCCATGCTGGCATCAGCTGAGGCGGACAATCCATGTTTAGCGTCTTTGGAGTGTGAGAGTCACTGCCATGCTCAAGGCAGCTGCAATCTAAGCAGACTGAGAGTCATTGCAGTGCGCCCTAAACTGTGCTGCTGCTCGTTGAGCTCAATCGAACTTACGCTCTGCCTGTGACTAATGCTGGTTCACTGCCAACCACTGCGGCTCAGTAGCAGTTTCAGAGTCATAGCAGTTCGGCTAACACTGTTACTGTTTCACTGCCAGCAACTCTCGCTCAGTAGCAGTTTTAGAATCATAACAGTTTGCTTGAACTATGCACTATGCATTGTAGTTCATCCTAAACTGTGGAGTTGCCAGCTGCGATCGGACTTACTTACTGCCAACTTCTCTCGCTTAGTAAGAGTTTGAGAGTATTTTATTATTTTACAACTACAACTCTATTTACGTGGTGAAAATGAAAGTTTTGCAGCCCAATGCTTGTCCACAGTTTAAGAGTCCTACTCAACCCATGGTGGCATCAGCTGAGGCGGACATTCCATGTCCATCGATTCTGAAATGTGAGAGTCACTCCCATGCTTAAGGCAGCTGCAATCGAAGTAAACAGAGAATCATTGCACCAAACTGTGCAGTGACCAGCTCCGCTCACACTAACTTATGCTGTGCCTATAACTGTTGTTTCACTGTCATCTACTCTCGCGCAGTAGCAGTTTTAGAATCATAACTGTTCGTTTTTGCTATACACACGTGAGCTGAGCTAGGCTTAACTGACGTAAAAATGTAAGCATTAATTAATGCGCATTTTCGTATGCTCTCTGCCCTTCTTCTCTTCAGTAACAACAGTTTTGCAGTTATTAGTGGCTCACAGCAGTGCAAGTCAAACTTGATATGTACAGCTGGCAGTCCACCTCAAACTTCACGCTCATAACTAACTAAGCTTCGGCTGCTGCTTTGATCTCTCACTCTCTCTCTCTTTGTTATTACGTACAAAGTGAACACTGAGAAATCATGTGAACTGTTTATGTTTACCGCTGAATGCAAAACAAACAGAAGAACATAAGCAAAGAAAAAAGCAAAAGGCGTAGTGCCAGCATGTGTACATGAATGTAATTAACAGTTGCTATTCACACTATTTACACACTTTGCTCTCACATTTATGGGTACTCAATTTAAACTTTTCTTATATTCATTTATTTTCTACTTTTCCCCTCACATTTATTTAGTACACACGAATGTATTTATATAAAACAACTTATAAATACATATATGAAAATATGATAATACAAAGTAGACATAAACAAATCTTCTTTAAAAGGGCTTATCTCAAGAACTTTATATTTATAACTATGATTTTTGACAACTTGTAAAGTACACTGAAGAGCTAAAGCTTGGCAGTTCTTAAAGCTCAGCTTGAGTTTGCAAGCAGTGAACGGAAAGCTTCTCGTTATATGAATTGTAATCTCATTTCGTAAACATTTGCCCAATTAATATGTAAATAAGAATGAAGAAAATCAGAGAAAGGAAAGTGAAAAGAAACACGAAAATACAATTAATAAACATACAAAGTAGTAACACATATTTATGTAGATATACACACATATAATCGCAGCATTATACGAGTATAGAAAGGAACTTTTTACGGTTTTTGGACAAATGCAAAATTAATTACGCAAATTCTTCATTTGTAGACAAAGAAAGCAAGACAATGCAGGAAATCCAGATTGATTCCGTATTATTTCCGCAAAACTAAAGGAAAATTATTTGAAAATTTTTGGCAAACAAAAATCCAACGGTAAATAGTTCCTTTGCCTTATAAATAAATCAATGTACATGTAATTGGAAAATGTAAATTGTGTGGAAGTTTTTTGGAATAATCAAATGGAATACAAATTAAACTATACGACGAAGTAATATGCTTACAAAATTATAATCAAAATTTTGAAGAATTGTAAATAAACAGCATATACTAAGAAGTTGTCTAAACAGCACAAATCAAGTGTGAATATATACATATATGGTTAGTAAATTTATATGTGTAAATGTTGAAAAATTCTCATATATATACATATATCGGAAAATTATATATTATAATGTAAATGCATGCGCAAAGATTTGTCTAATCAAAACGTGTTGTGAAAGTCGTCTTCCCTTATTTACCTTAACTCAAGATTCTAATAACAGATAATCCCAATATTGAGTTTCTATACTTTAATTTCAGTTGAGCTAAGCTTGAACTTTATTTCAATGGACAGACCGTTAATGTATATAGAAGATTTCAACTGAATTGCAAATATTATTTCCCGTTTCTTGAGGTTCATTTCAGGCGTAAAGTATACAAATTGAAAACATAATTGTTGTTTAGCACTTAAGCTCAAAGTAAGTAGTTTTAGCATTATGCGAATAATACGAATAATAATTATAATACTTAAATGCTAACTGAATATATAGTACATATTCATATCTAAGCAAACGAATCAAGCCAAGTAATGGAAAAAAAACAATAATAAATAAAGCATAGAGAGCAAATTATAAATAGCCAACGATTGAATTATGTAAAAAGTATTACAAATAAACAAATACTTAGCTTAAGGAATAAAAATCGAAAATCTAAAGAGGATTTCTGTAAAAAGTAACATTTAAAATGTGGCAAACACTAGTATTTATGGCTATTGGTTAATAATAATAAGCAAATTAAACACATAATAAAAACAATAATAAATTATTAATAATGAAAAATCAAGTTGTTTTATTCGCAATAATTAACTTTTATTTTAATAAATTTAAAACAATGGTGACCAAAACTCATATTTCCTATCACATGGGCGCTTTGCTGAGCAGCGCTGCTTTGACACACACAGTAGAATGCTGCTTCGCACACAAGCACATTGTTTGATAGTGTGAGTTTGGGCACCACTGATTTAAAATATATAATTTTTGTTATATTTCAAATTTTATTTGAATTTTTGATTGACATTTTATTATTGCTATAGTTATATTAATATTAACATATTTAAAGTCTTGAACTTTTAATTTGACATTATTTTATTTTAATAAATAGCCAATTACTCCCAAATTGCCAAAACTGTGCGCATACTGCTGACGCCTACTATGTGGCAAAGCGCCATCCATTGCTTACAGCGGACAGAGCTTTTATTCAGTCCGCGCTACTTGCTGAAAGCTTTCCGTTCCGTTAGCAGAGCCAAGACCAAAACGGAGCTGAGCTTTTTCGCCCACAAGTTGTTTTTGTTGATTTCTCTTTGGCAATGCACGTGTTGAGCGCAGAGCTTTGCTGCACGCCTCTCCCCCACAGCACCCCAGCTGGTCAAAGCTTCGCCTGAAGGTCAGACGGGACACGATCCGCAGCCTGTGGGCCGGCAGTCAACGCGCTTCAATGACGACGATAGCACCGTCCGAGTCCGTTTCCAATTACTACGACGCGTTGTATTTCGTATAACTCAATTAAGTTTAGTATTTAAATTGTTGCGAATCGGCCAACAAAATTCATTTATTCTACTTGACCTTGACTCGGTGCCGCGGACAACAATTTCCAATTTCGCTTTAACTATTTTCCCCCCTCTTTGTGTTTTCCACACACGTGTCTTAATTTATTCATTGTATTCGCCCCTGTCTTCGGTAGTGATATCTTTTTTTTCTGTGAAATATAAAAACTAATCAACTGCCAAAAAACTCCCAAAATTCTGACCAAATTGACAATAATTAATTACATTTTACGCGACAATAAAAGTCTGAACTGTCAATGTTAACTTATGATTTTAACACTAAATGTCTTAAAGTAAATAAAATGAGAGTAAATTAAATAGAAATAGAAATTGTGTATTTGTACTGAGAAAAAAGCGCGGTAAGTCGATTTGTTTTGGCGGGAAACAAATGCTAAATAACTGTGCTGCAGCACTCTATGTTAGGTAACAGATTGACAGAGTGTTAACAGAACGCTGTTAACGTTGTTAGCAGACTGTGGAAAGTCAGTGGAGTGTAGTGTAGTGAATTAAATTAAACTGAATCAGTTGTAAAATTTAACAAAAATACAATTGAATTATATGCAAATGAATCTTTTTGTAGTATTTTTGCAACAGAGCGCTGTTAATGACAACACTGTTAACAGAATGTTGGTAACAGTTAAGACAAAAGCAAGTGAAATTGGTGTAAAGTAAAAAGAGTTGGAATTAGTGATAATATTGAAAATATTTAAATGAAATTAAACACATTTAAATATAAATATAGTAAATAGCAATTTATTTATTATTTTTGCTACGTTCACTGTTTAAAGTTTGAGAGTCACACGACGAACGTTCAGTCAGCTGCCTGAAGAGCGGGACTGACTGCATTGAGCTTTTGAATGCGAGTGCTCGCGCTCTCTTAAGGCAACTTCATTCGACAGCCGCTGAAGAGAGCGGAGTGCGCTCTCTCATCTTTCCTTTTGGTGTTGTGTTTTTGTTTTTGTTTGTGCAAAACACTCGAAACTCTCTGCGAGCGGTTCGTTGACCCAACTGCTGCCTCTGGCTCCTTTTGAGCATTTCTCCAGGCACAATTATCCTATTGGCTAATGCGTACATACAGTTGCTTCCGATAAAAACCTTAAATGCGATCGTCTTTGTTTCAACTCGAACGGACTGAAGCACATTTCAATTGCCTTTCGGTCGTACGAACAAGTGGTAGCAAAGTTCTTAGCTAGAGGAATTATTTAGAGCATATTCTTGTATATTATTTCATGCTTGAAATATATTTGCTGATACATTGATGAACATATAAAAAACACTCTATATTCACATATAGACCAACTCTACATAGATCAACCAATGCCTCTTGTCGAAAAACTTGTACAAATTCGTAATTTTGTTATGAACGTTTGTCTCGCCGAGGTCATACAATTTGTCCAGGATCTAACGCACGCCATTTGTTTGGACTTTCAAGGCATATTCAATTGAAATAAACGCGGGTAAGTGCAAAGCGGAACCCAAACGAGGGATTAGAAAGTGAAAGAAAGTACAGCAAAGGGATTAACAACAGTTAGCAATGTTTTTCGTTTCTTGTATTGCCGTTCCATACGAATGGAATCGAATATCGAACACTGAAAACCGAAAACCGAATACCTCATGGCAGTTCAGCTGGAAAACCGAATACCTCATGGCAGTTCAGCTGGAATTTCTTTCCATAGAGGTTATGTTGTCTATATAGACAGAAATTTAACACAACAATAATGTTAACTATATACATATATATTTCAAGCGGTATTTTGGTTTATGATTCAGCAATTCTATTTGAGGCTCTGAGGTTCTATGCTCACATTATTGCTTTAGCTTTACGGAGTGTCATAGTTGCTTTTCATAATGGCGACAGTTAGAACATTTATATATATTTTTAAAATTATTTCAATATTTATTATATATATTTTTTATGATATTTATAAATATAATAAATTTATATAATTTTTTAAATCTATTTAAATATTTTTTTTATATCTGTTAATGTTATTTTTATATGGCGACAGTTAAAACCATTTTAAAATATTTTTAAAATTATTTAAATTTTCATTATATATATTTTTATGATATTTATAGATATAATAAATTTATATAATTGTTTCAATATATTTAAATATTTTTTTAAATATTTTCTTGTAATATTCTTACATATACCTATACATTTTTCAATGTGTATAATATTATAGGCTTTTTATTGCCTTTTTCTCAGTTACTTAACTAATACTAAAATGTTATGCTTATTATAAATATTTCTTAATAAGTTTACATCATTTCCTTTTATTAAAAAATGCTTTTTATATTTTATTTATAATAATTTAAATTCCTCTGCCTTTGCTCTTTACACCTAGACTGCTTTCAAACTGTCTTTTCTTCTCCTCCTACAGCTTTTCTCACTCGACTTTGTCTCTGTCATACCCAACACACACCCACACACACACACACACACACACAAACGACACACACACACACATACACACGCACACTCAGGCTAACGAAAAACCCCAGTGGAACGACATTTTGCCTGGTTTTAACACTAAAACGACGCGATAACGATAAACAAGTTGCATCGATTGACCCATAACCGATAAATTATCGACACTCTCTCGACATGCTCTCTTGTGCCACATTGAACAAATTGATTTATCCCACGGCTGTGGATGTTGGCGCCATGGCCCGAGTCAAGCCAAGCGTTGGCCTCAGCTCCCTGCCCCTGCCACCCAGTGGCCCCATGCCCGGTGGCAGTGGAGCGCCAAGCGAGACGCAGAGCGAAATCTCATCGGTGGACAGTGATTGGAGTGACATACGTGCAATTGCGCTGAAATTGGGCGTACAAAATCCGGATGATCTGCATACGGAGCGCTTCAAGGTGGATCGACAGAAACTGGAGCAGCTGATTAAGGGTGAGTTTAAGATAACTTATAACTAAAGTAAATAGTATAAATATAACTAATATAATATAATATATAATATAAATATAATATAATATAATATAATATAATATAAATATAATATAATATAATATAATTTAATATAATATAATATAATATAATATAATATAATATAATATAATATATTATAATACAATATAAATAATAATAGTATTAACAATTTATATTCATAATAAATTTTATCTTCACAGCGGACAGCGCCATCGACGGCATGAACGGAGCGGAGTATTTCTTTGATGATGTGAGTACAGTGCAATTCATTTAAATAAATTCATTAGTTAATATATTAATTTTATTCAAATTAAATAGACTAGTATTTAGTATAGTATGACAAATTTAAATAAATTTAAATAACAGCCATTATATTAATTTTAACAAAAGGACATAGTTTTTTGTTGAGTATATGGAACACACTAAACTGAAATTAATTTATTCAATAGCAATATTTAATTTTCAATGCAATTAAAATAAAAATATTATTGTGTATAGTATTGTAAATTTAAAGAAATTTATTAGAAAGCCATTTCCAAATTCAAAATTAAAAAGTCTAGTGCAGAGTTTAGTATTAAAAATTTAAATAAATTTATTACAAACCCATTTCTCAATTTCAATAAAATTAAAAAGAATTGTAGTGCATAGAGTGCAATAAATTGAATAAAATGTATAAAATCTGTTAAGTGAAATAGAAATAAATTTTGGCAATAATTTATTTTTATTGCACAGTAAATAAATAGAAATAATTTTATTATGTGCTAGAACTTATATGTCAATATTTTCATTTCTATAAAACAACATAGAGTGAAAGGAGTATACAAAATTTATATAAATTTGTTAAATGGACTAGAACATTGGACAATTTTTTCATTTCAATAAAATTAAATTATTTTACGAAATTCACCACTAAAAAATTATTTTATTTATATAACAAGTAAAATTAGATTCATAAAGCCACAACACAGAATGCGAGTTGCCCAATAAAATTAATTAATTATTATTTTTATATATCTTATACTCTTTGTTTATACTCTTTGTTTTAAATTATTTTATTTATATAACATATTTTTATTAAATTAGATTCATAAACCTACAACACAGAATGCGAGTTTTCCAATAAAATTAATTAATTTTTTTTTTTTGTTATATATTTTATACTCTACCTATGCCTTGGCTTTTATTGCAATAATTTGTATATCCAGTCAGCCTTGATTTACATAGAACTCAACAATCAATGCGTGAAAAAGAAATTTATGTTTTGTTTGTATATTTTGTCGACGTTAAATTGTTAAATTTTAGTAAAGAAAGTATTAATGTTTGTCTACCATCAATAATTGTAATAAGCAACAAACAAGCTAAATTTAAGTGTATATTATACTAGGACGCATATTAGGAGCCATTCATTATATATGCATAACAACTACAACTATCTTTTAGATCATGAACACTACAGATACCTATGTGAGCTGGCCTTGCAGACTGAAGATTGGTGCCAAGAGCAAGAAGGGTGAGTAGTCGATATCGATCGATCGATATATCGATAGAAAGCAATCGAATGATGTACTGTTCTTAGATCCTCATGTACGCATTGTGGGCAAGGTGGAACAGGTGCAACGTGCCAAGGATCAAATACTGAATAGACTGGATTCCAGGGTAAGTTTAGGTAGAAGAGATTGTTGATTACATATTAAGATTTCCATCACTTATAGGGTACTCGCGTGATTATGAAAATGGATGTCAGCTATACGGATCATTCGTACATTATTGGACGTGGCGGTAATAATATCAAACGCATTATGGACGACACGCACACGCACATACATTTCCCGGACTCGAATCGCTCGAATCCCACGGAGAAATCGAATCAGGTGTCCCTGTGTGGCAGCCTCGAGGGAGTGGAACGTGCCAGAGCCCTGGTGCGCCTATCGACGCCACTGCTCATCTCCTTTGAGATGCCAGTGATGGGGCTGGGCAAGACCCAGCCGGATCATGAGACGCCATACATTAAGATGATCGAGGGCAAGTTTAATGTGCAGGTAGGAGAACGAACTTTTAACTAAAATTTGTATTATATCTTAATCGATTCCTTAACTGACCTTCCTCTAGGTCATATTCTCATCGAGGCCCAAGCTACACACCTCCCTGGTGTTGGTCAAGGGCTCGGAGAAGGAGTCGGCTCAGGTGCGGGATGCCACACAGCTCCTGATTAACTATGCATTCGAGAATATTGCTGTAAGTGTGATTACATCTATATATATCTAGATCAGTGGTGCTTTAACTCAACGAAGGGTGACTCCTGTACGTGTGAGAGCATCTACTGTGCGTGGGAAAGCAGCGCTGCAAAGCAAAACGCACATGTGATAGGAATTATGAATTTTGGACACCACTGATCTAGATATATATATATATCGATATAGATATAACTAACTATATCTATATCGATATATATATCCTAAGTATATCTACACAATTATTCATTATATCTATCCCCATTTAGAATCAAATTCTCGTCAATGTACAAATGGAAATATCACCGCAACATCATGAGATTGTCAAGGGCAAGAATAATGTGAATCTATTGAGCATTATGAATCGCACTCAAACCAAAATCATATTCCCCGATCTGACCGACATGAATGTGAAGCCATTGAAGAAATCCCAGGTGACCATCAGTGGTCGCATCGATGATGTCTATAGAGCACGACAGCAATTGCTTGGCAATTTGCCCGTAGCATTGATATTTGACTTTCCCGATAATCAAACGGATGCATCCGAAATAATGGCACTCAATACCAAGTACGGAGTCTACATAACACTCCGTCAAAAGCAGCGACAGAGCACCCTGGCCATTGTCATAAAGGGTATTGAGAAATTTATAGGTAAGTGAATGCCATTTGCTTTGACTTGTAGTAACTTGAGAGGTAGAAAGATAATTGTAGTATTTGCTTCTTGATTATACATATACTCGGTACTATGTAAATAGTTCTCTCCTTTCTACTTTCTAATTGTATCTAGCTTAGTGATCATTGTTGTCTACTCTATCTATCCATTTAATCTGTCGCTTTGTAGTCTAGAGTCTAGACTTAGCATATCTTCGGCAGTAAAGAGTATGTTAACGTACATCTCTTTTCATTTTCATTGGATCATACATTTTTAAATATTATCTGTACTCCATCTATCTCTACGCTATAAGGCAGATAAGTCCCTCTATATACATATTTGGTACGATAGGGAACACTCTTGGCACAAAGCACTGTCTGTTCTCATTGCTTCCATGATGTAAATCCCTAAATATTTTATTATTATTATCTATCTCTAGTATCTCTTTCAGTATAATCTCTCAGCTTCCTATTCATACTTGATGTCTAGAAACCCCCATATAATGTCTTTACTTTCAATTCATAGATTTTCTTCTCATAGATTTTCGCAATATTATCATTGCAATCATTATCATTTCAATTTCTCAATTATCATTCCATACTCTATCTTTTTTCTATATCTCTTCAATCTTCCAATATGATCTTTTAACCTTCATATCATCACAAACATTTTTTATGTAATCTCTAGAATCTACCAATATGATCTCTTATCTTTTCTATTCATATTTGATTTATTCATCCCTTGAATAGGTACAAGCTGAGCTTCTTTCGACTTCAGTTCATATTCCATTTCACGTTCAGCCCAAAAGGCTGCAACACTTTTATTCCAAAACCATTTCTAGAGGCGTTTTAATCTACATAAGTAAATTTGATAGCAATTCGAGTAAATCTCTTTCAAAACCTTCTCTCAAATGAAGCGAAGCATTAAAATGATATCTAAAACTAGGATAGTTCAGGGATATTTCATCATAAATCTACCTCAATGATTGAGGTCTTTATGATCTATTTAGAGTCTAGTTAATTTAGTTATTTATTTTTATATCTTTATATTTTTATATCTAAAGTTTAATACTGAAGTTTAATACATCTTTATACATAATTATGTATATACTTACATCCACCCTCTCTTTGCAGACAAAATCTACGAGGCACGTCAGGAGATTCTCGGCCTGTCCACGCCCGCTGTGCAGCCCGAGCTGCCGGATCACTATTTCATGCCCAAGGACAAGGAGTGGAATCTGGTCTATCGCACACAGTTGACGGCACTGTTGGCCGGACATCCGGACAGTCCGAAGACACCATCGTTGTTGCCTCCGGCAGCAGCCATTGGGCAGCTGACGCCATATGCCAACAAGAGTCAGCAGATGCTGCTCAATGGCTCCATGGGCGGCATGACCACGCCCACTGGCATCTGTTTGCCCACACAGAAGTATCTGCAGATGCACAACAGTGCCTATCAGTCGAGTCAGGTGTCGGCAATTACCAATAACAACATCAACAACAACAACAACAACAACTATCTACAAGTGCCTGGAGCGGGTGGCTTGCTGAAGCCACCGCAGCAGCAGCAGCAGCACAGTGGGGCAGGCACAGTGGGACTGAATCTATCGCCGAAGAACAGCTGCAGCCAGAACACGAGTGGCTATCAGAGCTTTAGCAGCAGCACCACCTCGTTGGAGCAATCGTATCCACCATATACGCAGCTACAGGCAGCCGTCTCATCCACATCCTCCTCGTCAGGAGGGGGACCCGGCACACGGGCACACTACTCCCCGGACTCCACGTATGGCGGCAGCGATGCTGGCAGTATTGCTGGAGCCGCACGCCTCGGCAGGCGTCTCAGCGACGGCGTCCTCCTTGGCCTGGGCAGTGCCACCAATGGTGGTGGTTGTGGTGGCTCGCAGTTGTTGCCCGGCAGCGCAGAGAGTTATCGTAATCTTCACTATGATCTAGCGGCAGCAGCAGCCAAACATCATCAGCAGCAGCAGCAGCAGCAACATCAACAGCAGCAGCAGCAGCACACCTTTGACTTTGATATGAAGCGAGCACTTGGTTTCAAGGCAATGGAACGCACAGCTGTTGCCGGAGAGCTGCGCACACCCACCGCTGCCTGGCTGGGCATGGGCCTCAGTCGCACCTCACCAGCTCCTCCCCTCGACGTCTCGACGGTCGACGATGGCGCCGCCAATGGCAATGGAGCTGGCTCTGGCCCTGGCTCGGGTGCGACCAACTGGCGTATGCCGCCACCTCCGCCAGGGCTGGGCACACCGTATGGCATCAGTGCCACCACTGGACTGCTGGATGCAACGCCCGTCAATCGACGCATGCAGCTAAGCCAGCACAAGGATATACACAGTCTATTGACAAGCGTTGGCCTGGAGCATTACATAAGTACGTATACATATGCACTACTTTCTCATGCCATAAATGGGGTCGATTAGTTTTGTGTGCAACGTGCAGTAATAAATACCCTAACTCTCCTAAGTACTCCCTTTGTTTTTGTTTATATTAGTACTATGTATGTTAGTAGTAGCTCAGTTCTTCCTCTTTTCCCTCTCCTAGTACCAGAGCAGTCGTAACTGCTAGCCTCTTCCCCACTTGATGTCCCTGTAGAAATACCCGTTGTAATCTTTGAAAATTCTTAAATATTTTTTGGAATCGATTTTCCATTTAATTGAATTAAATTTCTCCTGTATTTAATTGTGATACTTTTTAGATTTATTTTTAATATATTTCTTGCAGTCAATTAATACTTTTAATACAAAAAAAATAATAATGAATATTTTATCAATTAATTAATAATACTAATTCTACATAATTCATTTATTTATTATTTATATAATTTATTATTATTAATTCTTGATAATTCTTTTAACTTATTTAATCATTTTATTATTTTCCATTTTTGGTGTTTTTTTTTTCTTGTGAAAATATTATTTTATTTTATTATTTTATCAAAATTTATTATTTAATTTGAAATAAAGTTTTTTATATTCCACTAGTTTATATATTTTTCTATATATATATATTTATAATAAATTTTATTGCCTGATGTAATTTAATTATATAAATATTTCTTTTGATAGGAATTTTTTATTCATTATTTATTATTAATTTACTTCATTATTTATATGTATATGTTTCTCCCTACTTTTTCATACTGTTTTCTATATATTTTATAATTATATATTTATATATTTTAATTTTCATTTTAATATGGGACTTTCACTCAATTTTTTTCTTTTTTTTTTTCTTTTCTTTTTTTTTATTTTTTTTTATAATTTATTTTTACTGATACTCTTTCTTATATCTTATAACATGATATTAACTATGCTGATTTATTATATAATATTACATATATATTTTTTTTCATTGAACAATTTTTAAAATTAACTTCTTATTCACTATTTTTCCTTTAGAAATCTTTGTTTTAAACGAAATTGATATGGACATGTTTACAACACTGACCGAGGAGAATCTGATGGAGCTGGGCATCACAGCGTTTGGAGCTCGCAAGAAGCTGCTGGCGGCCATTCAAACACTATTGGCTTACGAAGTCGCCTGCAGTAGTATGCCCAGCAGCAGCTCCTCGCAGAGCTCCTCGCCGCGATTTTCTGGCAGTGCGGCGCCAGGTGCCGAGCGTCGCCCATCCAATCAGTGGTAATGCCATCGACCAGCGTCTGGACTTCAAACGACAACAACAACAACAACATCAACAACACGAACAGAAAAAAAACAAAAACCAAAAACCCAAAAAAAAAAACAACAACAACAAAGAGAATCTTAAGAACAAAAAAAGAAAGATCGAAACTCTCATTTAAACTCTCGCCTCATTGAACTTATTTATTTATTCAACTTAAGGCCCAACTCGCTTGAGGAATTCATTAAATGAAGTATATTTTGCATAAGTATGTAACAGATTCGAAACATATAGATATATACCAAGCGAAATGTTTTCCAAAATTTTCATTTAAAACTTTACATTTTGGCTTGACTGATATACTCGCAATTTGTACTCAAACGAATTATTATTATTGTGAATTATTTATGAACTGCAACTATTTATAATGTATATTGTAAAACAAAAAACAAACAAACTATGAATTTAACTGAAGAGTAAAAAACTATTAAAAATTGCATGTAAAAATCTAAGTAAATCAAAAGATGAATAAAAAAATGAATAAAAAGATGTCAATTTATTTATTTATTGAAATTGCGAGGGTGCACAGCTTGCACTGCTTTACTTTTGCACTACTTGCTTTTGAATTTAAATTTATTGTATTCAAATAAAACACTTGTGAATGTGCACTAATTTATGTTTGCACTGCTTACTTTTAAATTCAAATTTATGGCACAAATAGGAAACACACTAGTGAATTTGCACTACTTTACCTTTGTACTGCTTGCTTTTGAATTCGAATTTATTGCACAACTTGTTAAAACACTGGAGAATTTGCACTACTTTACGTTTGCACTGCTTGCTTATGATTTCAAATTTATGGCACAACTACAGTGTGTTTCATAATCATAAGTCACTTTAGAATTTGAACTTTAACGTCTTATATCTGGTGGAGATAAAGCACTTTACAATTTATTTTTAACTGTAACCTAACGTCTGCCAGTCTGCATAGCTGTCTTTCTGTCTATCTTCATTGCTCAGTTCTAAATCAGACGCTGGAACAGCTGAAAACATAAATATAAAGAAGCTGCAAGCAGTGCATGGCCAATGACATCAAAAACTAGCCAAAAAGCGCAAAATGTCATAATCATAAAAGTGGCAATTAAGCTGATGCGGCCAATCTGAGTTACGCTCTGAGCAACTGGCACAAACACATTTACAGTTCATTAGCCTGACACGCCTACAGCACACACACACAAACACACACAGCACACACACACACACATGAGTATGTATCCTGCACTGCTTGCTGAGAGTATCTGGTCTAAAAATAATACACATTATGCAGACAAGTGGAGACGATAAAGTCATTAGCATCATGGGCCAACTAGGATAAGCATAATAAAACTTCAACTTAAGGCGAGTTCAGCGACTGGCGACAACTTCCCAATGACAGAAATGGAACACAATGCAATTCATATGACATCATCGAGATTTAAGAGCCTTTGCACAGACAGTAAAAAAAAGGGTCACACTAGCAGAAAAAAAAAGTTATATTATTATGATACATATGCATGCAATATTAAAACATATTAAAAGCAATTTGTAATGAGTATTTATAATATTCTCGTAGTATTAAAACTTTATTCATAAAATTAAAATTGGCGCCAATCAGCAAGTAATTACAAGCAGTGCATAGCGTTAATAGTATAAGCAAGCAGCTCATTAGACAGGACTAGTTCGTTAAGCAGTGCAGTTCGTCAAGCAGTTTATAAAAAAGGGGCAGTGTGGTGGGTACGCAAGCAGTTACTTATACAGGGGTAAGCAGTGAGAAAACAAGCAGTTCTGCAGGGGAATTAAGTGGTGCAGGGCACTCATGGTGAGAATGTAAGCAGTGCATTAGCACAGTACAAGATACAAAGCAACTGAGCTGATAAGTGCAAAGAAGTGATTTTACAATTATTTGTAATAATAATTTATTAATAATTAAATAGCTTAAATAATATAACAAAAACGAAACAAATAACAACGTACCTATGTCTACGTTTAAAAACAACTCTGAATTGATATACATATTTTATTATAATTTGTTTAAATTGTTTGTTTAAATTAAAGTAAATACACAAGAGAACTTGCAATTACCAAATTAATGTATAAATATGTATATGAATAACTACAACTACAACTTCAAATTCAATAGTCACCTCAGCACAGCAGCCAAGCAGTGCACTCTTGTGACTCTCACCACACTACATACATTCCCCCCGCTGACACACATGGCACACATAGCAAACTCCCCACAGCGTGCCGCTCTCACTGCAGCACTCTCCGACGCCCATACTCCACCAACAGCAGTGTCACTAGCCAACGCGATTGCTACTTCGTGTGCTGCTTTCGTGCGTGCAGCCGAAGTGCTGTATGGAGCAATCGGATTTGGGTTCCGCTGTGAGGAAATCTGTGCAAGGGACTCGATTCGCATCGCATCGTATTGGCTGTTGTGCGAGCTGTGCGCTCAGTTTTCATTGCGTTGTCTTTGCGTGCAGATTGTTTCGCGGCTGAGCTCCGGCGGAGATTTTTTGTCGTGCGTACAGAAGACCAAAGAAAATAACAGCAATAAACAAAACAAAGCGAATCAAAGCGAAACGAAACGGAACAAAAAGAAAACTAATCAAAGTGAACTGCAGCAGCAATTACAAGAATTGAACCTTTGCAATGCATAGAAATTGTGTGTGTGTTTCTGTGTGTGTGAATATATGCAATTTGCCTCTGTGCAGCTGAGAAACTAAGAGCAGCAGCAGCAGCAGCATAAACGAACCGGCGATCGACCTAACGGCACATTTTGTTTTTGCTGCCATAAATTGCCGTGTGCTCCCCACAGTGCTTCGCTCTTTTTGCGTGTTTGTGCGTACGTGTGTGTGTGTGTGTGTGAGACTGTTGCTTCATAACTGTGTGTGTGTGTGTGTGTGTGTGTTGGTTGTGCATGTGTGTGACGTGCAGTCACGTGTTCTAAGGTGATTTTAACGAGTTCCGTGATACGCGAAATAAGATAAGAAAAGTCTCTAGCAAGAAACGAAGGTATACAAAAACCGCAAACCAATACAAACATAACCTAAAAAGCGCACTAGCTCACACAAAACGCTCGTTCAGTTCCTTCTTAAAGATCTCTCTACGTAGAGCTGAAAATTGCTTTAAAATTGCCAATAGAAAACAAGATTAATTACGTATTGATTAACTACAGCAACAAAAATAATAATTACAAGCAAGTGTAAATTATGTGAAAACAGTAGAAATTGTTAAAAGAAAAGCACTTAAACAATACCTAAACATATTTCAAATTGCATTTATTTGAGAGTTGCAAAGGTAAGATCTATTCAATTATAAATTCTTTGAAAAATGTAAATACGTTTTTATATTCTAATTGATTTTATAATATCAATTTTCATTAAAAAAAACTGTATTTTAAATAAATACATTAATATAAAAAAAATTATTTTTATAAATTCATAAAGATATTTTATTAAATAAATAATTCATTCTGTATTCACTTTCTATTATTCTTTGAAAATGTAGATACGTTTTTATATTCTGATTGATTTTATTATATCTAAATAGTTTGTCAATTTTCTTAAAAAAAACTTTATTTGAAATAAATACATAAATTTAAAAAATTATATTCATAAATTCATAAAGATATTTTATTAAATAATTATTAAATAGATAAATCATTCTCTATTCATTTTCTATTATATTTTATTTATTCCACTTATTGTTCTCTTATTCAAATATTTCGTAAAATAAATTTAATAACAATTTATTAAAAAAGTTTTTTTTTTTTTAGACAAATTTAAATATGTTAAAAGTTATGGAGTACTTGTATTCATATGTATCTAAATAGATATATAACAAGATAGATTGCAAAGTAATAAATACATTTAAAAATATATTAATTTTTTTTCTATAAAATATAATACGAATTATTCGTTAAGTTTAACTCAAAAGACTCTACTGTTAACTTTCATGAACTTCTTTAAATTTTTAATAATATTTCAAATTAAAAGTTAAACTTAATGTCGAACTAAACTATTTATTATTTTTGTATTTTCAATTTATTTCACTTAATTATACTTTATATTATGATATTTTAAAATATTTATCACTTCATTTGCGCTTACTTGCAATTTCTCTCACTGTACCCCAATTATGTTATTGCTTATCATTAAATAGCTTTCAATCCGCCATTTAGTCAATTTCAGCACGTGTGTGCAGTGTGTGTGTGTGTGTGTGTGGGTGTGACAAGAGGCAAGAAGAAGAAGGAAACCCGAATAAACGAAAGAATAATATCGTCTTTCGCCTATGGGAAAGCCGAGCAAACAAAACTTGTCAACTGCACAACAGTTAACAGTGGCTCGTAGCTAAAACTCGAGCATTGAGTACTAGTACTATCGACTATGCAACAATGTCTTGAGTATTTGTGTGTGTGTGTGTGCTGTGTGTGTAGCCTTTTCACATTTCATGCTACAGCGTTTTGTTGTTGGTTTTTCCTCGATTTTCTTTTTTGTGTATCATTGACGAAAAATGTCAAATGCATAGCATAGTTTTTCCTCCTTCTTCTTGCCACAAACTGCTGAGTCAGGCATAATTTGTTGTTGTTGCTGCTGCTGCTGTTCCTACTGCTGCTGCGTACAATCAATATGTAGACAAGTTTCTGGGACATGTTTGATTGACTGATTGATATGTGCCATGATTTATTATTGGCACTAGCAGAGGCCAAGGACCTGCCACAGAGTGAGAGAGAGTGGGGAGGGGGGACTGTAAACTCTTGCTTTAAAATTGAAGCAGACGAAATAAACATTTATCTCCTCACTTGCAGCCATAAAAATGCCGAAAGTTTATTTTTTTATGCCAGAATAAAGTAAATAATGAAAGCTATTTAGCACGGCCAAGGGGCGCATTAAGTTGTTCCTTGCATTATCCTGCTCCAGCTCCAGCTCCAGCTCCAACAACTCCAATAAAAATGGGCAACTGGTGACAAGCGTTTAATGAGCTGTGAGCCACGCAGAAAGAGTGAAACTGCTCCAGTCCTGGAATTTCAACAATTTTTTACTGCCACCTGCAAGCAATTGGCATTCTTCTTCTTCCAGCTCCAGTTTCATCCTTCAGCTCCAGCCAAAGGCATTTTCTCTGCGTCTGCTTCTGCTTCTACTTCATCTTCTCCTTTCTTCTCATCTTTTTTTGGGTATGAAACTAACGCGTCGCTTCGTACACTACGCTGTGGTTTATGCTCGAGATTTTTCAAAAATTTCTCAACGGAAAATGCGAAGAGCACTCAGAGTACTCTCACCTGGCGGGCATGGTACGTTAATTAGCTCAAGGTGCGTCATCGTTGTGGGAATTTTTTGCAGAAATATTGCAAAGCTTTTTCGTTATAATTATTCTTGCAGTTTTTTTTTTCACTCTTCTCTCTTCACTCTGATAAAGTTTTGTAATTAATTTGCATTTAATTATAATGAAATTTTATGCTGATAAAGTGATGTGCGAAGCAGACGAGAAAGTCAACGAGTGGAAAACAAGATCAAAGCAATTTCAACTGAAGTTTAAACAGAGATTTAACAAACAACTTCACTTCAAATTGAAGCAGTTATTAAGTATGAAATAGAAGTCATATTTTTTTAGTAGTATTTTAATTAAATTAAGAAAATATATATCTAGAAATATAGAACTTGCTTCTATGGTACCTAAGCGTTTACTACTTCTTAGTCCTGTCAGATGTAGAGAAGAGATCTGACATCTGAGATCTGAGATTAGTCTATGCGGCAGCATAATGGACCTAAACTGGCCTTCGTGAGCTGGAGACCCAAGTACTAAGCTAACCTAACCTAAGAAAATCTTTAATATAATTCTAAATATTTATTTTCAATTATACTTTATTAGTTTTACACTACAGATAAAGAATAAAGTAAAGTAAATTAATAACGAAAATTTTATATTAATTTATAAATAAAATATTATATACAATTTTAAATAAAAATATTAAATATAAAATATTTTTTTGGACTGCCAAAAGACTTTTCAAAATGCATTCTTTCAAACGCTGATTATAGAATCTTATTACTTGATAACTTAGTATGCAAATGACGTTGCTAAAATTTACCAAATATACATAGAAGATATTACTATAATAATAGTCTATAATCTATTAAAAAAAACTACCATATATAAGAGTTTTTTTTATTTTTTTTTATTTTAAATTATTTTGGAGTATAAAACTTGTGTACCTTTTATCGATTTTTAATGAGAATAATTTATGATCAGTTTGTACAGGCTTTGTACATTTTCATAGATTTATATTGACTTTTTTTTTTAACATTTTTCCATATCTATTTATATGTATTTTACTTATATTTGTTCCCTTGTATTTGGCATTAATGCCGTCTAAGTGTTGGCCTACTTTTCAAACATATTTCTTTGATTATTTAAAAATGTTTTAGAAAGTGCAATAATCGGATTAAAAGCTGTTAAAGTCGATATTTGTATACTTCACATAAGCCACATACATTTGAGGATATTTATTTAAAATGTGAAAACTGTGAGTAAGATTTATCACAACGTAGAATATTTGTAGGACTCTTCACATTGCTTTTGCGCTCTTATTGCACTCGTTCTACAGTGTGTTGTTGTTGATTTGTTGGCATTTCGAAAATGTACCAATTAGAAAATATTCCAAGGAATAAACGAATATACACAAAATATCACTGAAGGCAAAACTGAACAGAAGAGCGTTAAATCAAAATGCTGGCGGAGTGCTATTAAACCGCTTTTAGCATTGAGAACAAGCAAGGAATTACCACACCAACATAGACACACCAACATAGACACACACACACACCACACACACACACAGGCATAGACATGGCAAACTTGTGAAAATTGGTAAACAATTTATGTGGTCAAATAAAATTGCAGCGGTGTGGAAGAACTAAAGGGAGGAGAGGGAAGCAGAGGGGGAGGCAGGGAGAACTAGAGAGAAGCAGCCGCAACAGCAGCAAATTTATGGCTGCTACAAGAGCAGCAAAAGGCTATAGCTACTACTACTACGATTGCTGCTGCTGCACTTGCCCCTGGCCTTGCCACACATACAAAATGCACAGGGAGACGGCAGAGAGACGTTCAAGGATATAAATTACATGCTTAGCTACTCGTGGTTCTCATATGCAAAAACTTTGCTTCCTGTGCTGCCTTTTTTCCAAGTTGTTGTTGTTGCTACTGTTGCTGCAGAGATTATGAAATAAATTTCCACATGCCACAAAATTTCGCAGGCGCCAACCGCAGCCAGCAAATCTAACGGCAACAGCAGCAGTAAGGATTTTGAGGTAGACTCTTCTCTGCATTTTGCCACTCAGCGAAGCCAGGCAAAATTTATTTGTTGTTGCACTTGAGATGCGCCTAGAAGTAGGCAATAGCACATATCGATACATACATGCACAAGTGTGTGTGTGTGTGTGTGTTTATGTGTCCAGCAATACACACACACACTCTCACACACAACAACAGACATTTGGGTAAATTTACATATGAAAATATTTTTCAATCGCCCCACAGGTTTTGCTGTTGTTCTATTTGGGCTATATAAGAACTTTGGGTATGTGTGTGTATGAGTGTGTGTGAGTGTGTGTGAGCCCTCTTGGCCAAAGTTTGTGGCAACGCAAAAGTTGTGCATTTTTCCTGCTTTTCACTTCACGTTATTGCAAAATTTGTAAAGTTTTTCTCTTTGTCAGTGAGCGGGGGGGGACTCCAACCTGCCTAAGCCTGACTGCCATTAAAGTTCAATAGATTTGTTCTGTAGTATTCTTTTCATTTTGTCCATTGTTGGCACAAAGTTGCCAAATGGCAAATTTAAGAGTTGCATATTTGCCTTGGCCACATGATATTAGCAAAATTGTTGCTCAAATAAAGCTTAAAAAAGAAATAAAAAAGAACCCCTTCGCTTCAGCTTTCAGCTTGAGCAGAAGGGTTATAAAGTTTTATAAGTGTAGCAAAAATATTAAACATTTATTAAAATAGTTACAGAAATATTTGAAATTATTATTTCCAATATTTTATTTAAATATATATTTATTTTAAAATAATATAATATTTTCAAAATTATAGGAAAATATATACAATATTTTAATGAAGTATTTACAAGTAAATATTTACAATATATTAAGAAAATGTTTGTAATATTTTAATTAAATATTTATAAGATATTAAGACTTTTTAACAATATTTTAAGAAAATATGTACAATATATTAAGAAAATATGTACAATATATTAAGACAATTTTTGCAATATTTTAAATAAATATTTTGAATACTTTTAATAAATATTTACAATATTTTCAGCAAATATTTACATAATTTCAAAAGTATTTCCAATATTTTTAATAATTATTTTTAACAATTTAAATAAATATTTTCAATATTTTTAATAAATATTTACAATATTTCAAGTAAATATTTACAATATTTCAAGTAAATATTTACAATATTCCAAGTAAATATTTACGATATCAGCATTTAAAGAATGACACTCCCCGGCTGCTGTCAAAAGCAGTCTCAAAGAGACTTCCGGGAATTGCCAGCAAAATAGTTGATAGCTCAAGTAAATATCTTATTCGGGAAAATAGAGCAAATGCTACTCAAAGGAAATGCTTTAAGAACTTCTTCTTCTTCTTCTGCTGGTTCGTTTTCTTCTTTTTGTTGTCTGTTTTTCTTCTTCTCTGTTTTTTTTTTACACAATTTGACCGAAAACCAATTAAAAGGATGCTACGCCTTTGCCCTCTGTGCAATTTTTGTTCCCTTTTCGACTGGGAATTGCTTTCACTGCGCTTTTGCGCTTGCACTTGCTCTTGCTCTGGCTCACGCCTCTCTCACTTTGTGACTTGGTTGTGTCTGGACTGCAGTTTTGCGGCTTATCGCATTCTGCCCAGACGCTGTTTTTGTTGTCTTACCCCATCGACCGTCCGTTGAGTTTGCCCGTGGTAAAGAGGGGTGGCGGAGGGGGGTTAGTAGTAGTAGTTTACTAAGGGCCACGCGCTGCACTTAAGTTTGTCAATGCATAAATTAAAAAGTTTTTTCTTGCTTTCGGCTGCTGTTAATGAAGCTAAAGCAATTAAGAGAAGGCACTACAAACTTAATGGTCCAAAAATGTTTTGTGGGTCAGTGTGGAGTGTAGAGAGGGGAGTGGGAGTGGGCCATGCCATTTGTGGACAGCATATGAGTGCTTTTTGTCTAGTGTAATACGATTTGCTGCCCGAAAAGATTACAGCTTGTCAAGAGTCGGCAAGGAGAGTGGGCGAACCCGGCTGACTCTCTGCTAGTAGTACATTCAGCACGGGCTAAGGGGATTATTATAATCCGATTTTCAAACTTTAAATGTGCACAACATTTCAAATATTTTTCATATGAGCATTTGATGTGCACACTCTCCCATTTTAGTTGATTCTGTATAGTTTGCCATGCTCTATTTTTAGATAGTAAACTTTGCTAAATCGCTGCAGTTTTCTTTATGGTTATTACTTTACAACAGCTTTCCTTCTTTCTGTTCGGGTTTTCCACCTTTCTTTTGATTACAAAATTGCTATCAATATGTACTTTTGGCACACCTGTCCAACGGCTGCCCAATAGCCCTCATATCATACCTATCTATTGAGGTAACTACCTAACTGCAGCCTAACTTGAGTTACGTGTTGCAGCAAAAGTTTAACGCATTAAGCAACTCCCTCTTGTTGTTGTGGCTCTTCTTCTCCATCTTCTTCTTGGCCTTTTATTGTTCTTAGCACAAAAGTTGAACTGTAAAAGTTGGCCAGAAATGGGGTTTACGAACAACAATAGCAGGTAATATCATAAATTATCGTATTATGTGGGGGTAACTGAATGCTAGAGTGCTTTGAGTTGAGAGGTTTAAATATTATACTAATTAAAAATTCATAAAAAATTATTTTAAATACTATTTAAAATTTCGTTAAAAATCATTTAAAATATTACTAAAAATTCGTATAATATTATTTAAAAATTCGTTAAATATTTTTTAAAAATTCGTTAAAAAATTATTTTAATTATTATTTAAAAATTCGTTAAAAAGTATTTTAAATATTATTTAAAAATTCGTTAGAAATTATTTTAAATATTATTTAAAAATTCTTAAAAAAATTATTTTAAATATTATTTAAAAATTCATTAAAAATCATTTTAAATATTATTTAAATAAAATCATTAAATATTATTTAAAAATTCGTTAAAAAGTATTTGAAATATTATTTAAAGATTTATTAAAAATTATTTTAAATATTATTTGAGAATTCGTATAATGTTAATAATTTAACAAAACTCTACAAGTGTTTATAATAATTAATTACAAATATTTTCTTTTTATTTCTCTTTACAGCGTCTCATTATATCACATCAACATGCGGTTTCTACACGCTGTCTATCAAACAGTATTTCTGCTAACTATATCCATTGGTAAGTGGCATAAATTGATTTATTTAAATCTAATTGCTTCAACAGTTTTTCCTTAATAAAATAAGCAAACAAATATGCATAAATCAATGCAGAATTAGTCCGAGTAAATACTATAATGAAATTAAATCAGTGCTGTCAAATATAAACAGAATACATAATCCACTCAATAAATTTATCAAAGACTTGAGCAAAAAAGTCGATTATGATTAAGCATAAAAACTATATTTATGCGCATTAATTGTAATGAGTTTTTTTCAAATACTAATTAGCCTTAATTAAATTTCATGCGATACGATTAAAAGTGATTTGATTTGGCAAAGGCAAAAGCTAATAAAAAAAGCAACAAAGGCATATAATGAGTGGCGTTATACTATAATAAAATTTAATTTGTATCGTTCTGGTGTTTATTAATTTTTAATTTTTATTAATTGCACAATTTGTTAAAGGTAAAATTATTGAGTTAAAGTTAGCAAGTCAGGTGAATTTTTGTACAGTGTTTACAGCATGATTTAAGCCTGTTGACAAGTGTAAAAAATAAAAGAGACATTGAACTTTTTTTACATTTTTTATGTGAAATGTTTTACACAGACATTTTCAAGTTTTTTATTGCCTACAGTCGTCTTGCGGCTTTCAGCTGCCTATGGAGACTCATTTTATTTACCAGCACACATAAATTTCAGAAACCACACACACACGCACACTCGCACACACACTTACACTGATAAATATTTGAGCAAGTTGGAAGGCATAACACCCCCCACTGATTTATTCAATAAATCACAAGTTGCTGCCGTCTTGATCAGACTCCATGCGACGCAGATTTAAATTTTATCTGCATCTTACACACACCTACACACCCGCACACACTCACACACTGCCATAATCGAGTGGTACTGCCAGGACACATGTCAATATAGCAGCGACCTCAGCCATGGAGAATATGTCACTTAAATGCATTTAACGTACATATACATACAAGTTCCTTGGGTCTATATCTCTGCTCCAAACTACTGAAAGCGTTTCCTTGTTGCATGTGAGATATGTTTGTGTGTATGTGTGTGTGAATTGTAGTTATTGGCAGATTGAATTCAATCAATACACACACACACACACACACACACACATACACACACACACACCTATACTTCTATCAGTCACTCTATCAACAGAAACTTAAATGACAGTGAATACATCAAATGACTTTCAATCCTTTCGCGTGACTGAAATTTTCGACTCTTTGTCACTTGCGACAAGCTCATCTATGCCAATATATGCCTCGCTGTCTGAGTGTGTGGGTGTGAAGGTGTGCCAACTGTTGTTGTTCTTGTTAGCACATGTCATGTGTGTGTGTGTGTGTGTGTGTGGCAGGCTTTGATAAATGTTGGCAACGTGCCTGGAATTCGATATTGCTCCGTTTTCTGTCTGCTCCGGATTTATATAGATCTTGACTCTCTATCGTCTCTTTAGGCCGTGACAAGTGTTTCAGCTTATTTTGGGCTCTAAAAACTTTAATCTGCTCTATATTTAAAGATGTATGCTTAGAAATAAACAGGATATGCTCAAGGGAGTAACTAAAATGAAACTTAAATATAAGGAAATATTTATAGAAATATCAATAATATGCTAATACTGAATTAAGCTTAGTTCTAAAAGCTAAGAATCTATTTGGTAATATATTTGATGTGAAAAATATTTCAGATAAAAAATATACACAATTTGACAATAAAAAAAATTTATATAAATATAAAAATATCAAAATAATCGTAAGAATATTAAAAAATATTTCTTTACTCTTTCTTTCTATTTTTTAAAATATTTAAATAAATTCCTGTTAATATTTTGAATATATTTCAGAGAACTTTCTAAAGAAGAACTCTCTAAATTGCTTTTAACATACATATACTATAAATTTATATAGAATCTATATTATAGACAAATAGATACTTGCTTCAAATTATGTCAAAGCAGTTTTAGTGTTTTTATTTAGTTCGAAAAGTTTCTAATTTGCGGTTAAATTATAAATAAAATATAATAGATACTTGACCTCAATAATACGCTTAAACTTTAGGCTTTTTTATATTCCTAGCATTAGTGTACCACAACCTAAAGCAAATTCCCCGAAATCATTCTTCAATATCTGACCTCATATCTGACCTTATACTTAGATCGTCACAAATATGTTTACTGTTTGGGGAAAATCAATGAATTATCTACGAGCCTCTTGCAATTTAATACGCATTTAGAGTAATAGAAATCAAGACACTTATCGCCATATAGTATTATTTATTTACACACTATATACCCTAATTTCACTCCTGACTTGATGCATAGGGCCAATTGTAATTAAATGTCAATTTCCAGTACAATAATATAGTAGTGGAATAAAGGCATGGGCAACGCATTAAGACATTAACAATGGGTCAGAGGCACAAAACAAATCAAAGTAAAGCCATTCAAATCGTTTTGTTTAATAACAATAAAATGTAGTAGTAGAGAGGAAGACCCACAATTCCCCGATGGCAAATTTGCGAGCGTGTCAAGGTTGAGGTGGAGGTGGAGAGTGAGCTCTGAGCCTCATGTGCTTATTAAAATAAAATCAAGTACTCCAACGATTCTCGACACTTGCCAGACTAAAGGCCAGGGCCCAGACCCAGACCCACCCCAGACTAATTAGGCATTTTGTTTGGGTGTGGAAATCCACGTAGTGTTTACTCCAAATGGAACAGGTGCTCGCTCACTTTGATAGAGCGGAAAGGGATCTGTGCGATGGGAGGGGGACTATGCAAATACAGGTACAAATTACATTTTGTTGTGGTGCGTGTTGAAGATTTTTATCGGTGCGTGTAAATTGTGCAGCCAACAGACCTCCACCTGACATCGACAACAACATCTAGCAGCAGGGACAACAAATGTGTCCTGTGGGTGCATTGGCTCTGACCGATAATGGCAGGTTAATAAACGTTATGAAGCGACATTTGCACGCACACTTCAGGCGACACACAGGTCACACACACACACACACACACACACACGTGTGATATTAGAGGACAAAGTCATTTAGCTGAGCTACATTTTCATGCTGGCAAATTGGAGAACGCGTGTCGCACTTATAATGCATAATTTTTACTATTATTATGCTTACTAATGGAGTTAATTTATACCGAGTGGAACTAAAAGGTTTTAAATTTATAGTTTTAAAGCGTATGATGCATACTGCGATTAAGCAGAATTTAACTAGATTTTGTGAAGATTATAAATTTAAAATCTACATAGATTTGCTGTGTTTGAATAGAAATTTTATAATTATTAAATAAATAACAATTTTTAAATATGGATATTTTTAATAAAAATTTTACATGAATTAATATGTAAAATAAATTTGCTATAATATTATTGCTCTAATATATTCTTTATTTTTTTTTTTAAATAATATTCTGACATTTACATTTACTATTTTCTGTATGTGTAGAAAAATTCTACATGCATTTTTAAAAGTCATTCATTTGCAGTTATCAAAATTTACAATTAAATTAAACTAATATTTTTAGCATTATATTTTTTCATATTTTTCTTTATATATTTTTTCAAAATCACTAAAATATTACTTTTTGAATATACTTAATATTTTTTAAAATAGTAGTCTTAAATTTTCGTATATTTCTAGTATTTGTAAATATATTCTAGAATATATTTTAAGCAAAAAAAGTTTGTTAAAAGAACATATTTAAAACCCTAGATATTATTGCTTCAAAATACTTAAAATTTTTGAAAAAAGTATTTAATTTTAGTTGAACATTCAATACATTTTAAAATACCAGAAAAATATACCTGCTACGTAATATGTACTATTTATATAACTTTTTAAATTTTTTTCCTGTTTATTTTTCTGCTTAAAAATGTATCTTAAAATTTCTGTATTTTATCTGCACTTTAAATATTTTTTATTATTTATTTTTCTGCTTAAAAATGTATTTTAAAATTTTTGTAGTTTATCTGCACTTTAAATACTTTTAAAAATTCCCAGAAAAAATGTTTGTCACCCTGCTGGAGTTGTTCCTGTTGATGTTTGTATTTTGTCAAACTAACACATAATTTTGGGTTGCCTTTTAGGCGCCAATCAAAAGGCACATTGTCCCTTGCCTTCGGCACGTACATACAACATCGAAGCGCACAGCACAAAGTGTGCATAGAAAATTGTTTCCTGTTATTATGCAAATATTTTGCGCAATTTTGCAGAAGCAGAAGCAGCTGCAAGTATGCAATATGAAAATGAAAATAAAAACCATTTTTTCTCTACTTTGTTTTCTTTGCTTTATTTTTTATTTTGTGCGCTGTCGCGTTGTTCGGAATTGACCTTAGCAGCAATTAAGCCGCTTAACCCCAGCATGACCAGGGCCAAGCACTTTTCGCTCAACCATCTCCCCCAGCCCGCATACAAAATGTTGTTAAGCTTCTTCTTCTGCCCAAACCCCGGCATTCACTTGACAAATGGAAAATGGCACCCGAAAAACTTCCGGCTGTTACAGCTGCAGTTTGTCAGCTCCAAAGCTTCAATTTGTTTTCGTTTTTGGCTTTTAGCTCTGTGCGAGATTTTCATGAATTTTATGTAACGATCTGGCTATATATGTATACACACACATACACAATTTTCTTCACTCAAATCCGATCCAATGGGTCGTCACACTTTGAAAGCAAACAAAAAAAAAAAAAACAGAAAAAACATTGCATCAAATTGCAAATTCAATAATAGTTGCCTTCCCCTGCCCTGCCCTGGCTGTTGCGGTTGTTATGAGTTCTACTCACACAGTTTATTCATATTTCTCTGTTTACCATTGATTCGCCCGTTAGTTTTAAGTACGCCAAGTCAAGCACCGTTACCTTCTGTGGGGGGAAATCGTTGGATTTTACTTAACAAGTAACACGGGAAGGATTGCTGTGGCATGTCTCGAGTGCCGCACAATTTCGTTGTGGGGGAAGCATACGCTTTGGAATGCTCGTAATTGGTTCAATAATAAATACAGCGATTGATTTTTCACTCCTTCTCGCAGATTTAATTAAAACCAAAGGGTGTGTGCGACAAAACCCATGAGGGTTGACATAAGACATCAACGTAGTATAAATCGAATCGTAAAGGTGATTGGGGATGGCGACCCCATTTCTGCACTGGGTTGTTGGCTTTGGCAGAAGGAAATGTCTGACACTGTAAGTCATTGATCTGCAGCTAAAAAATGGAAATAATAATAACATTTACATAAAATACCTGTAAGAATGTATGGCTTACTATCAGAAGTCACGACAGACAGCTGCTACTAAGTCATAAGTAGTATAGTAATTTAATTTGATTTATTACTGCGACCCATTAATGCCTGAGATAAGGAGAGATTAAGAGATCGTCTTGAGTTCAACAGAAGTCATAAAGTTATAGCAATATAATACAACTTAAGACTATGACGCAATTCAGTCATTGCGATAAGGAGTAATCAGCACAGTTGCGTATTTTCCTTTGGCTATTGTATACGCTATTTCTTTCATACAATCATCCTAAGCAATATGTATATATATGGGGTTTTTTATTGATAAAAGTAATATAGTAAAGATTAATTAATAATATACAGGCTTAAACTTCGCACTTCTTTCCCGAATTCGCCATCTCTACGTTTATATTTGGGGAATTCGCCTGCGTTAATTCGCCGTCCTTACTGTTCGCTGATGTTCATCTTGTTGTTGTTGATCTCGCTGTTGTCTAGGGATTGACCAACTTACACTAACACCACATATATTTAAACATTTGCTTCTTAGCTTAATAAAATTATGTATTTATTGAAACTAAATTATTATTTAATATTGAATACCAAAAAGTTTCTTATTTTAATTCATTATTATAATTAAAATGTATATTTTCCATGTGCATAAATAATGTCGCTATAAAGAGCGTGCCCCTGACACGTTCATTAAAAATAACTGGTTAATTTTGACAAGTTTTAATTAAACATAATATGTAGTTGCGAAAAGGTAGGAAACGAATCGATTAGCTTATGCCTTTTCATAGTTTATAGTTTAGATATTAACCATTAATAATTAGATACATGAAACACACACAGTATGTATTGCATTCATCCAAGTACTATATGTTATTGTAGTTAAAGTACATCTTAAACTTTGCTTATTTAATAAACGTACTCTTTTCAATCTGAATTCATATAAACTTTTTAATTAAATATTTGGCAAATGTGGAGACTGTTTTCACAAAAGAAAGTGTGTATAATTCCCGAATATACAGTGTCAAATTAAATGCTGTTTATTTATTTAAAAGTCATAGTTCATTATTAATTTCTTTTGCTGTCGTATTTAATTTGAACTAAAGTCCATTTACTAAAATTTTAAATATTAAAATGTAACATTATAAATTTGCTTTAGTCAGGGCTTTAATTAAAGTTCAAGGTGCGGCATAATACAGGCGGAAAATTGCCAGAAGTGCAGATTTACTACTGGTTCAAGGTGCAATGTGTAATAGTAATTGTAGTCTATTGCCGGATGTATGTGTGTGTGTGTGTGCGTGGGTGCATGTTTGCGTGTGTGCAGCACTTAGTAGTTGTTATGCACCAGCAGTTTGCCACATAGATAGCTAGTTAATAATGATTATGAACCGCACCCACGTATTCCACAGATAACAACAATAACAACAAGCGTGTTATACAGTACTATATATAGATATACACACAAGGTGTTTGCGTAAAGGTGTATGACATTATAATTAAATTTGACTATATACATACATACATATGTATATGCTTTCGAACGAAGACAATGGCCCAAGTTGAAGACTGTCAATAGTATCAAATATAGCATTATCAAATTGTTTCAACTAATTATTTGTTTTCATTATAAAACTATATAATTAGGACATTAATAACTTTAAATGTAGATTGGTATCAAGCCACTGAGCCAGCTTCTGCAGACAATATGAAACACATGCACACTCTCCCAGTGTATAACATGGGCGGTATGGGAGGCTCTCAGTACTAGGTTAGGTTAGGTTGCGCGGTAGCTGAGCTCACTTAGGCCTCAGCTCAATTAGGCCAAAAGAGGCCCATTGTGGTACCGCATGGGCAAATTTGATAATTTCCAAATACTTCGCTTTAAAACCAGCCTGAGGCTTTTATGAAGCGTCTCAGATTCCTTAGCTTTATTGGAGCAAGGTCCATCAGGTCTGTCAGATGGTAGGCTCCCAGGTAAGAGAACCTGGATCTACATAGGGCAGGACAAGAACAGAGGAGGTGATGAACTGTTTCCTCTTCTTCTTCGTCACGACAGCTTCTGTAAAAGTCGTTGAAGGGGGCCTGTAGTCTACTAACGCAACTTAAATTCTGTTGACGCCTCGCGACTTCTCTGCTGCAGCTGAAACACTTTTCAAATGGGTGGTTTCAAATAAAATTATTAAAATTTCATTTCAAATGCGATTTCTTTATACATTTTCTATTCTTTAACGCGTTTCATAACTAAATTTGGAAACTTAATAAATGCATTGCAATAATTTTAAATTTCGCCTTCCCTTAAAGTTTATAAGCTCTCACTCACTATTTTATATTTATGTCTCATGCTAAATGCAATTTAAATTATTTTGCTCAGATCACGGTTTTTGCATTGCGAATTCCGTGGTGTGCACTTGCCCCAGTCTGACTGCCACTATAAAATGCATGACAATTCATAAAAACGCGGCAGACGGAACTCTTGCTACAGCTGGCTACCAGGTACCAGGTGTGGTATGTGGCATGACATGTGTGCCCCAGGCACAGGTGTGTGTGTGTGTGAGTGTGTGTGAGAGTGTGTTTTGTTTGCATATTAAATAACAATATCAGCATTATCACATATGAATTGCTGACATTTTTGCAGACGTCGCAGCAATAAAAACTTAATGAATGCATTTTCTCGTGAATACATTCACATTCACTCATTCATTCATTCAAAAAGAGACACTGAAGTACTAGTAGTAATGTGGCAAAGGGTTTCAAGTGAATTTACTAAATGTATAACGAGTGGAAAAGGTAGAGAAAAGTGCAACAAAGTTTTCACTTGTTTTCAGAAATTAATAAACTTGTTGGCATTCGTTTAACTTTTCTACAATTTCCCGATAGTAATCAAAGTTATTGATTGCATTTCTGTTTCAAAATGCAACTTGACGTTACGCCTTATACCATAAGGGGAAGGGAGCAAAACTTGTACTACAAACACATTTTCGCTTTTATTCTACTCCACTTCGATGTTGGCTTTTTTTGTGTTTTGTGGATTTGACCTCAAATGAGGAATGAGTAGCTGAAGTTGCCAATAAACACGTACGTATCGAATATACTACATCGAATGCCAAGTAACGGCTCAGACAGAGAGACTTTGGCTTTTGCTTTAGCTTTAGCTTTTGGCTTGGCATTGGCTTTTAGTCGAAATTGGCAGAACTGGGTGCAGTGTATGTGTGTGTGTGTGTCCGTGTGTGTGCGTGTGTGGTAGGGCAAGTCTTTAAACATAGTATAACACATTTGCGGATTGATAAAACCTGTCCATATATGCATGACTTGACTAAGAGTAGGTAAAGTGAAAGTAGAGTGATTAAATGCAGTTAATCGTTAAGCAAATAATATATATGTATATACTATATAAATATATATTTTTAGACCCTGTACTTTAAAAAAGTACAAAGGGTCTATTAGGTTTGTGCAAATGACATTTGTGTGTAACAGGCAGAAGGAGGCGTGGCAGACCCCATAAAGTATATATATTCTTGATCAGGACGACGAGCTGAGTCGATATAGCCCTGTCTGTCTGTCCGTCTGTCCGTCTGTCCGTCTGTCCGTCTGTCTGTCTGTCTGTATGAACACCTAGATCTCGCAAACTATAAGAGCTAGAGACTTAATTCTTTTTTTGTTAGGTTCGTGTATTACATAGGCAGGTCAAGTTTATTTCAAATGTTTGAAAAGTCATCCCCCTCCCCCTCAAATTCGCAAAAATATTCCCAGCATGTACAGTTTTAGAGTCACTGTTTTCCATTTTTGCATGAATAAAGCTTTAAGGTGCTTTGCATGTTTGGTGCGAGTTGCAGCCCAATCGGATAATAAACACCAGAGATATTTGACAAACAATTTTCTGTACTTAGCATGTGGGAGGGGGAGGGGGAAGCCACAGTGTACGCGGCCACTAGGGCGTATGCGTGATTTTTGATTGTGAGTATGAATGTATGTATGAGTATTGGTTATTGTTTGTATTTGAGCGAATAATTGTATGTATATGTGTTTGTGTGTATGTGTGTATGTATAAGTGCATGTATATGTGTATGTGAGTATGTTCATACATATATGCTGCTGCTATTACCGACGCCCAGGGCAAACCAAAGTACAGGGTCTCCTACTGTCGGTTGCGTCCGACTGTAGCTTTGCGTCCGACTGTAGCTTTCCCTACTTTTTTTTTTGGTCGAGGGGGGAAAATGCCTTGAGCATCATCACACTGCCGTCGCAAATGTGGTATTTGGGGTTTGCACCCACTAAACATCCCTCCTCTCATCAGGCAAAGCTCCACTTTGGTAAAGCTTCCGCATGACAGCAAATAATATATTGCATCTTTGGCTATCATAACATTAACATTTGTTCATCTATTAGATATAATTGCATGCTGAGCGTTATATTTATCAAATGGTTATAGCTATATACATAATAATATTCAATATTCATTTGACTAGCCTTATAGCCGATAAATACTTTTAATTTCTGCATTTGATTCACATCCACAACTGTTATTGAAATGCAATAAAGGCATTTTCTAGATGCATATCATTTGCTTGAATGCCCATGTGTATGAGTGAGCTGATTCAAGCTGCCTTGCGTATTTGTTGTGTCCGATGTATGAATATGAATATGATGATCAAATTATATAATGATGATATATCGAAATGTTCTCTAATAAAATTCTAAGCATTACAGTTTACCAACATTTTATCGAACGACTATATTTACTTTGCATTATTAACATTCTATCGGCGTGGGTTATACAACTTGTTGAGCAAAATGCCTATCCTATCAAATGAAATAAATATTTGCTTTAACAAACAGTTGTCAAAAGTCTATTAGCCATGTGTGCAATACCCTTTTAATATCAAGTTAATTAATTTAATTTTTTATTTACTAAAGTTAATCAATTTTGAGCGAGCACCAGAGTCGAGACCTTCAATTGTATTATACATTTATAAATTTTATTTTCCCAACAACCCAAAAGTATACAATGAAAATTACAGTATAGTATAATAAAAGATGTATCAATAGGAGAAAATTATCAGTAAATTATATTCCGATATAACTACAGTTACAAATCTCTATTTATTACACTCTCTATACTCTATTACAATCTCTTCTTATCGAAATGCGATAATTATTTAATTTGTTGAGCTTATTCTTATCAGCTTATGCTCAAGTTGTTATTTCTGTTACGTTATCGCCAGCGAGAGCCTTAGACTCACTAACAAGGCCATTAGCGCACCCCAGCCACCCCCACCCCCATCCTTCTTAGCCAGCTTAGCCCAGAGTCGAGGAGAGAAAGTCAAATATACAAATCAATGAATAAAACTGCACACAAAACTCAATTTTCAACAACTTTTCCGCATTCTAAACACATTTTTCTCTCGTGCAGCGTGAACAGCAACAACAAACCGAGTAATTGTTGGAGTAGGAGCAACAGTTTCATAGCGAGGGCAGTGGGGGGCGGGGCCGTGTTGCTGTTTAAAGGCGACAATGTGGCAAGTGCTTGAGCGGCGGAATTAAGGCCAAGACGTCATGATAAAAACTTTATTGTGCGCTTCAGCTATTGGGCTTTGCCAATCTTATTGTTGTTGTTGTTGTTGAACTTGACGCATGTTTGTTGGCAAACAAACGTAGGCCACGCCCCCCGCCGCCCTCATCCTGCAGCTAGAGCTGATACTGTGGCAGTGGGGCTCATTAAAATGCGGGGCGTTAAGTCTTGTTGGTTTTGGCATCAGCGAAAACGAAAACTTGTAGCCTGACCTGTTAGCACACACACACACACACTCCCACAACCACACTCCCACACACACACACACACACACACACACACACTCTTGGAGAGAGTCACAATCTTGACTGGCAGCCAAACAAATCTTATTTAATTTGGCTTTGGCGCTTTTCACGCGGCTGCTGCCAACAAGTTTGCCTCCCCTTCCCCACTCCCATGCACACACACACACTCACTCACACTTACACACTTACAAGCAACTCGTTTAGCAGGTCGCAGCTGTTGCTTCAAGAATTTCAAGTGCATTTGAATGGCCTCACGGAATGGCATCTCATCGCCGTCCTGGCCATGTTTGCCAAAGTGTTAAATGTCATGAGCAGCCACGCCCCCCGTGCAGTAGTGGGTGTGGGTGTGGCTGAGTGGCTGAGTGGAGGCTAGTCGGGCATGCTACTATGCCATTCACACAGCTGCTTCCATTTGAATTTATGAAAGTTTCAGTGCGCATTTACATTTACTATATGCCATATTTATTATTTATGCGTAAGCACTAGCTTCACTCCCTATGGCTGACATTCACATCCACATCAACAGTTCGTTTCGCTGCCAATAAAACTGACAAGACGCATTTCCGTCTACGCTCCCTTTACCCACCCAACCTCCCTCCCTCTCCCACAACCACGTGACTTTGGTCTATGGACGGAAGTGTACGCGATACGATTTCCGGTTAATATTAGCCCTTTCGTATGGCTGCCTGCCTTTTCAATAAATTTCTGTTATGCTCGCTGCACTTTTGCTCCTCGATATTATTCGTGCACTGGAAAAAATTAATGTAAGCAATAATAAATTACAAATACTAAATATAAATAATAAAGATAGGTTAAATACTGAATACTATTGGTTTCTAAATTCTTTTATACTACTAAATAAATAATAATATAAATTTAAATACTAAATGTGAATAATAAAGATAAGTTAAAGACTGAAAATATATACATACTAAAACTAAGTACTAAATACTTAATTCTAATACTAAATACTAAATACTGAATACTGAATACTGAATACTGAACACTAAATACTGAATACTGAATACTGAATACTGAATACTAAATACTAAATACTGAATTCTGAATGCTAAATACTAAATACTTAATACTAAATACTTACTTATCATATAATTCACACTTCCTAGTAGTATTACTAAAGGAATGCTATATAGTCTTATATAATAAATCATTTCTGAAAACTCTGGTAAAACAATGTCGTCTCTAATTAATTACATATAATTTCAAATTTATAATTAAAAAGAATATTTAAATTTTCTAGATTTTTCCCATATCAAACAGAAGGTTTCATAGATACTTTTGTTTGGCGAATAGTAAAGCAAATTGAGAGGTAAAATTCCTATTTTGAAACGGTTGCTTTAGTTATAAATAACACCAGTAAAAAGGGTTTCGTGTATTTTTAAAAATTATCTACAAGTTGCGCTTTCATTCGGTTAACATTTATGAGTTTATTTTGTGTATTTTCATTCCTCAAAGATGTCTACATTTGGCAGTTGTGCCTCTCAGTTGTTTGACGAACTATCGATTAATCTCGCACATATGTATATCGCCACATATTTTTTCCAGTGCACGCTCACTTATATATATAAAGAACGAGTTGAACGAAATTAATATGCGCACACGCGTTTTAAACTCGACGACTTTTTTATCACTTGTTGAAAAAGCCTAAATTGAATTTACGCCAAAAATTATGCAGCACACAATTTTTTGCTCGTTTATTTTTGATTTTATTTTATTTTCGCAATTCTTGTTTTCTCTTGTGCTGAAACATGAGCGCACAACTCTGGCATATTAATTCAATTTAAACTGATTTCGTTGAGTGCTTTACGTGGATTCCGCTTACATTTTTTTTTATTTATATCTATAGAGCCTTTGGCTGTGGGCTACTCGGTCGTTGAAGTGGATCGTTATGTCAGTGTGCGTGTACCTTCAATTAACGGTTATGTTATATGCTGATTGATGGCAACAGTTGGCAAGGGAAAGGACATAAAGCAATTATAAGAAATGTAAACAGTTGGCAGTGGGTTGCTAGTTAGTAGTTAGTTAGTTGCTTATCAGAATTGTGAAGTACTGCAACTGCTACTGTCGATGGCGTACGACTGTTATGTATACGTAAAAATTATTTTAATAAATCTAAGAAATTTAGAAAGATCTTCTGGTTCACCCAACTAAACTTACTAAGCTCTAAGCCTAAGCACTTGTAGCATTACTTATTTGAATTGTGAAGTACTGCAACTGCTAGTGTCGATGGCGTACTACTGTTAACTATGGGTAAAAACTATTTAAATAAATCTAAGAAATTTACAAAGATCTTCTGGTTCACCCAACTAAACTTACTAAGCTCTAAGCCTAAGCACTTTTAGCTTTACTCAATTATTTTGCTCTTTGCCCCACTGTGCAGTGAGCTCTTGGCCATTTGCCCTTTCAGCTCATAGCCTAAGTCATTTTCACTTAGCTGCTCGCCGCTAATGGCACAAATTTCAAGCACAATTGAAGCCAGTTTAAATATCCAAAACGCCCTTAGTCCGGTCGTCTGGCTGTCCAGCTGTCCCTATGTCCGGCTGTCCTTCTGTCCGTGACAGTCAAGCCGCAAAATAAAAGAAAAATACGTACACCTTCATGCCATGCCACCGCGTTCTCAGAGAGTGAGCTGCAGTGACTGTGAGCTAAGCACTAGTCGACAGTCGTCGGCATTTGTCACGCCCAGCTTGACGACGACTTTGACATAGGGGAGAGGGGAGCAAATTAAGTTGAAATTAGCAGCGTTTAAAGTATAATGAGCGTATAAATGATTAATTTGTGTTCCTTGCTCTCCGCCTCCAGCACTGGTTTGGAAATTGATATAGGCAGTCAGTCAGGTAGGAGTCGCTTAATTAACTTGGCTGATAGAATTAACCTAATTGGCCGTTTGACGCGTATCTCATGACACCTGAGCTCAATGCTCTCGATGCTGCTGCTATTTCCGCATTCTTCCATTAGGTTAAGTATAAATACAGTTTCCATTGCGATTTCATAAATAAATTTTCTCTCTGGCTGTCAGAGCTATAGAATTATGTGCAATTCCCCAAAGCAGACAGTTGACAATTGCGAATGTTTTTCAGATGAATGGAATGTGCTGCAACCCAACTCCATTCACAATAAATCATTTTCAAAGACGTAGGAGTACAATCAAGTTTTCCTTTGGTATATGACAATTGTCAGTGGAGGAGTGGAGTAAGTGCCTCGAAGGAGCAGAGCAAAGTTTCAATCTTTTTGCTTAACTAATTCATTAATGTTTGCTGAAGTGTTTAGGGACTTTGATGCTTGAATAAATCTTTTTATAAGTAAATCTAGTATAACAAAATAGTTGTTAAACTGTAATGGTATAAACTTACACATAGTTTAGTATAAACTTTATTTTTGACATTGATTTTAAAATGTGATGTGGGTATTTAATTCAATTAAGTATGTTGTCAAATTGTGAGAGAGAATTGCTGTAGATATAAATTTAAATAAAATGTATTTATATATAATATGTGAAAAGGGAAACCGGAAATAAATCAGATTGTATATAAAGAGGAGACTTTGAATACTTGAACAACTTTATATTAAATTTGATATTCATGATTTATAAATATTTAAATCAAGAGCAATTTATCTACAGTTTGTTAAAGAGCTTTCAACAAAGCAAGAGTCGAACTAATGCCTTTATTTAGTTCATTCTTGGCTCTGGCTCTGTCTGTCTGTCCTGGCAATTGCACTTGATTAAGTTCGATTATCTCAATCGGCTTTCATCTCAGCTTGATATGCACTTAATATCACAACCTGCAGATAAACAGCCCTCTCTCTCTGTGAGTCTGTGTATTTCTCACAGACAATTACCGCCATTAACATTTATGGTGTTGACCTCAAAAAGTAGAAAGCAACCAAATTGGGCATTCAGGCCAAAACAAGCTAGAAGGAAATTAAGTAGAAAATTGCAAAAATTAACAGCAGACAAAAAAGAAGAAGGAAAATGCACAAGTATTCCAGTTATTTTGCCTGCTGTTGTTCTTGTTGTTGCCATTTTCCCTCTCTCTCTCTATGGTTGGTTGTCTTGGCTTGGCTGTGGGGCTTAGACTGCTTAAGGAAAATTAATTAAAAATAAACATGGCACACGCTTGTACTTTCCGAATGCCAACCAAAATAGACCTGTGGCAAAAAATAAGAGAGAAAACAGGAAGGAAAAAAGAAAACGATAGAGAGCAAAGAAAAGCCAGACATAGCCAGGCAGACAAATAGGGGAAAAAATGAAGGAAAAATAAAAGCTAGTCCAAACCAAATTCCAACAAAAGAGCGCACGAACATTTGCGGCCACAAATCCGTAACGATAAGAAAATAAGCAACAACTAGAGAGTAGAAGTAGGGAGAGGGACCATAAAGAAGAGAAAGCACAGAAACACACCTAAAGACAAAAGAAATAGCTGAACCGTTGCAGAACCAACTCTGGGCATTATAAGCGCCAAAAGTATTTAGTAATTACGTTCAAGCATAGAAACAGGTGCAAGCCGAAGGCTCCCAGCTCAGAGCTCCAAGAGGTGCGGAAAGGCAGCTCTGGGTCAGGTGAAAATTGCATTAGGAAAATTTGGCTTCACGTGACGATGTCGCTGTGGCTTGTAATTGTAGGCATGCGAGGCTATAACACACAAAATAACATGTCCAATAAGCCATGAGCTGCTATAGGGGGAGTTGGGGGAAAGGTAGGCGCAGTCACAGTCACAAGGAAGTAAATTAAAGTATAAGAAAAGTGCTTTAAATAATAACAATAATTAAATAAAACTAAATAAAATTGTTAAATAAATATTAGAAAATTTCAAAATGATATCAAATATTCAATATTAATACAAAGGAAATAAGGTACTTTGAGGGTAGTTAGGGGACGTCACCTGCACAAGGAAGTAAATTAAAGTGTAAGCAGAGTGCTTTACATAATAATAATAATAAAACACAAGTAAATAAAATTGTTAAATAATTCTACATAATATGAAAAATTCAATATCAATACACAAGAAATAAGCTACTATAGGGGGTGTGAGGGAAAGGCTAGGCACAGTCACAGAGTCACAAGCAAGTAAATTAAAGTAGAAGCAGAGTGTTTTAAATAATTCCAATAATTAAATAAAAGTAAATAAAATTGTTTAATAAATATTAGAAAAATCTAAACAATTCCAAATATTCAATATTAATACAAAGGAAAGAAGGTACTATAAGAGGAGTTAGGGGATGATTAGGCACCGTCACAGTCACAAGGAAGTAAATTAAAGAATGAGCAGAGTGCTATAAATAATAACAATAATGAAATACAAGTATTTATAATTGTTAAATAAATATTAGAAAAATCTAAATAATATTAAACATTGAACTATAAGGGTAGTTAGGGGAAGAAGGCTAGGCACATTGAGAGGCACAAGCAAGTAAATTAAAGTAAGTGCGGAATGCTTTAAATAATAAAAAGAATTAAACAAAAGTATATATATTTGTTTAATAAATATTAGAAAAATCTAATTAATATCAAATATTTAATATTAATCCAAAGGAAATAAGGTACTATAAGATTAGTTAGGAAAAGGCTAGGCACAGTCACAGACAGTCACAAGCAAGTAAATTAAAGTTCGAGCAGAGTGCTGAAAAAAAATTACAATAATTAATTAAAAGTAAATAAAATTTTTTAATAAATATTAAAAAAATCTAAATAATTTCAAATATTCAATATTAACACACAGAAAATATCAGTATATTACAGGGTATGTCGCATGAGCCACAGGAGCTTCGATTTACGGATTATTGTGAACAGCTAAAGCTCTGCAGCTGAAGCGTTTCGCATTATGCAACCTATTTGCCAAGAGTTATTATATAAGCCCTTTGAGCATCGACCATAAAAGCTAACCCCTATTGCGCTAGCCTTCTCCCCCCCGCTGGCCTTGGCTCTGCTCGGGCTCTCTCGTCTCATATGAGAAAAGTAATTTTATTAAAACAATAAAGCAAGCAGAGTAAACTGGTAAACTGATAAGCAGCTCATATGGTTTGTTTTCAACTCAGTGTTCCCCCTCCCCCCTTCATTCCCTTACCCTGCGCTCGTGTAACTTTTTGTATGGAATATACTAGAGAGCAGAGCATGCTTATCCCCATGAATCTCTGAATAAAATCGGTATTTTTTTCATGCTTTGGTTTTAGCTTTGCTTTTCTTTTTTGGTTGCTTTCTTTCATGCTACTATTTTAATATTTCATGCTAGTATTTTTCGTTTGACGTAAAGTGCATTTTGTATACGGTTTACGGTTGTTGTTGTTGTCTTTCCATTTGTTACGCAAAAAAATAATAAAAATAAATAAAACATTGAGCTGTAGATGATGTCGAAAAAGTGCCTAACCTCAATAGGATTTTCATTTGCTTTAAATAAATACAAATAGCTATCACAGCATATCAATTTGATGCAATTAGTTTCTTGTTTTCTTTTCATTTTTGTAAATGAAATTTTCGGAAATTGATTGATGGAAACTGTATACATTATTTAAAAATACGTGCAACTATTTACTTGGATTTAATTAAGCTAAAAATATGCCTAAGGTTCAGTAGTAATATTGAGTTAAATTTGATTACGACTCTTGCCTAACTCTGCCTCACATTATGTTAACCCCATGACAGACATTTGCACATCATTTTTGTAAAAGAAATTCTCAAATATTTAATTGGTGGAAACTGTATAAATTATTTAAAAATATGTGCTTTAATTAAGCTAAAAATATGCCTAAGGTTTACTAGTAATATTGAGTTAAATTTGATTACGATTCTTGTCTAACTCTGGCTGACATTATGTTAACCCAATGATATACGTTTGCAAATCATTTTAGTAAAAGAAATTCGCAAATCTTTAGTTGGTGGAAACTGTATAAATTATAAAATATATGCAACTATTTACTTGGCTTTAATTAAGCTAAAAATATGCCTAAGGTTCAGTAGTAATATTGAGTTAAATGTGATTACGACTATTGTCTAACTCTGGCTGACATTATGTTAACCCAATGACAGACATTTGCAAATCAAAACTAAGCGCCTAATTCGCATAAATCAATTGATTGCCAATGCGTTTTGATTGCCACTAAACAGCCAAAAAAAGAAGCCAACTATTGTTGTTAAACTGGCAAAAAGAACAGACAAAAATTTGTCCCTGGCACGCGATGACAGAGGAGGTGGGAGTCAGGACTCTCTCTCTTCAATATATAGAATCGATTGAAAGGGTGGAACTGTGACTACAGTTTGCCTCGTTTAATATATGAATGCTCAACATGCACTCAAAAGCAAGGCTTTAATCTGACTAAATGAAAGCAAAGTAGAACAATTTAGTTTGATTTAACTTCAAGTAAACTTTAAAGTATTTAATCTGGCACAGTTTGAATTCATATTTCATATTTATCAGCAGCTACATAAATAAGCGTAGATAACAACTAAAAACAGCGCACAGATTGAAAACAATGCCCTGCCCTGCTACGCCTTCGCAATTACCCAATTTTCTATATTATCTTTGGGGGTGTTGTGTACTTGTAGTTTGGGGTGAAAAGTCTCCCTTAGCATTAGACGACAGGCAGCACGCGTAATTTTTAATTTACCATGACATAAATCGTATAAAACTGTCACAGTCACTAAAAGCAAGAAGCAACAGACTGTCCCTGCTGCTGGCTGGGCACAAATTATGTCGGAAAGCGCAGAAGGGTGTCGAAAGTCAATGGGGAACCCAAATGTATAAGAACACCGCCAAGGGATACGAAAATTCTGCCACCAGTCTAACGAAAAGAAAACTTCAAAACAAAACAAAGTTACACACACACACAAACACACACACACGCACACACAGCGGGTGGTAATTGTCTGTCTGTGTGTGTGTGTGTGTGTTTCGGCTTTTGCCAGTATGCCATTCAAGCCGGCTGACTGGCTGGCATTAATAAGTAAATCTTCAGCATGTGACGGGCTATCAGTGGCACTTCCGCTCCCTCTGAGCCCCCTCTCTGCTCTTCCTCTGCCTTCCTGCTTTGCCAACAATTCAAGCTATTTATATTTTATCTTGTCGGCGTCGCAGAACTTCTCTAAAGTTCCGTTGCGTTCTCAAAATGAAGTTGCCAGAGAATGTAACTGTAAGTTTTGTCCGCATGCCAAAGCTTCTGCTTATATGAGTGTGTGTGTGTGTGTGTTTGAGTGTGTGTGTGTTGTCACAGCCAAAACAGGAAGTTGCAATTCCTGACTCAATGCCTATAAATTTAACTTAGTCTCTTAGTAGGATATCTTGTTGTTCTGTTGCCATTTGTGGCCTGCTCGAGCAGCACAAACAAACTCTTTGGTCACGCTTTTGTTGCCTAGTGTACTATATCGGTTTCAAGTAGCACATTAATTCAATTAAATATGGCCGGAAAATTATGGCAAAACAAAGTCAAAATGTGGCCAGCACTTGAGTTCAAATAAATAACAATTAAAGTCTATTTACGTTACATTGTTAATGAACTAAATTAAAATTATATTTATTAGCCTGAATAGCCAAATCATTCAGGTGAGCTCTATTACTAGTTTAAGCAGTTTGTGTAATATTTAAATAATTTAGATTTTTATTTAGATTTATTTTGGGTACTTCGACATCTTTTACAGCAAATTTGAGTTTTAATTTTAGCAGAAAGATTGAATATAATTCAGTAAATTAAAAGTAAAGTAGGCAATGTCTATGGCAATCACCATGCTAGAGGTTCTCATACTTACTACATAGCTTTACTATATAAAGTAAGACTCTAAATTTTGACTGAATATTTTTTCGAAACAAGGTCAAAATAGGGTTCAATTGACAATAAACTGGCAATATCTGCATTAATTAATGTATTTAATAATTTGGTGGATATTAAGAGAATCTTGAAAATAGATCCTAAGGAACTCTTCAATACAGTTTCAGAAATATGGACAAAATGGGGTATACATGATAAAGAAGTTTCTTAACTGAATATATATTTTAATAATACTTAGGTTTTTCAATCTTTCCATAAATGACCTTTCCATAGTTTGTTAAAATCAATATTTTAATAATATTGATCGGATTAAAAATGATTGTAAATAGACCAACACCAACACATATTCAGAATTTTAAGAACTCCTTTTTTTTATCAAAATACTTAACAATATATATTTCTTAGATATTAATGAAACATAAAGTGTTGTATGTAGAAGTTCTAGAACTCTGCAGAACTCTATTTAGATAAATACTTGAGTTAAGCTCAGAATAGAAACTCCCATAGAGTCCTAGCTAATTTCACAGTTCTTCATTTCATTACCTAATCGTATAATACTTTAAAATCTGTCATGCTCTATTCCCAAAGTTCAGGTTTTATAATGTATACCGTTAGTGACATGAATACACCCTGCTCCACTTGCCCCACCCCTCGTACAGTTTGGCAGCCTAAACGAGCGTTTAACACACACGAATCGTGTTCCGCTGTGGCAAATTGTGTAATTTTATATACTATATGAAAAATAGAAGGAACTGCGCAAATTTAGCAAATCCGCAAATAATTTGAACATGGCGGGAACGTGGAAAGTGGGCCACGACAAAGGGTGGGCGTGGCCGTCGTGTGGGTGCTAACAATCCCCCAGCGAGTGAAGGGTATAAATTTTCACCTGTGTTAGTCTCAAATAAAAAGAAAACAAGCAAAGCCAAAAAAACACGCTGCCATTGCAATTTTCCGTCGAAAGGAATGCAAAAGAGTGTAAAATCCGAAAAGCGTTGCATACACCAAAGGCACACACACATGCCACATAGTATGTGTGAGTGTGTGTGTGTGTGTGTGTGGGAGAAAGTAAGAGAGTGTATGTGGCTTGAAAATGGATAATAAAAAGCTCATTGCAACAAATTCTTGCGCAATTTTCAGTGTTAGATTAGAAACGCTTTACGGCAGTGGCACAAACAGTGGGGCAGGCGCTGTGGGTGGGGTGGGGCAGGTGGCAAAGGAGCTGCAACACGAAGCGATGTTCACTTTTTACAGGTTTTTTTGTATATACATATATAAAGAGTTCCTCCTTTTTTTTGGTCATGCTGAGTGTCTCTTGCTTTCAGTTGTTTGATCCCTTGCACTTTTTCATAGCATTTCACCCAGGCGCTATTTGATTTCCCTTTTCTTTTTGCCCATTTCCCATTTGTGCAGTAACTTTTTCACTTTGCCTTAACATTTTCAACATTGCTTTACACTTGCTCGTGCACTTGTTCGTGGAGTTTTATGAGCTTAGTTGGCGATTTAGCGATGCTTGTCTTATTTAGTTTTAAATAAATGGCCGAGGTTGGCCCCAAGTATCTTGTAGATACTCAGCTCGGCTCTCGTGCAAATGAGTGGGGCAAACGGAGGGGGCGTAATGTGTTAATGAATAGTTAAGCGTGGCATGTCTGAGTGTCTGAGTGTGGCATGTATCTTCTCCAGTCATAAAGGTTAGCTACTCATGAATTGTGTTGTGTGTATCTCATAGATACTTTTATTGTAATTGCTGTCATCCAAGCACCACAAAGTGCCTGCCGTCTGTGCAAATCTCTTCGCAATTAACAGAGAATGCATTAAATTTAATGAAAAACCAACAGCAGGCGGGAATGAAGCCGGAAAATGTGCCATTAAATGCCAAATACCAAAGAACAAAACCAACAATAGCAGCAGTTGGATGGAGTACAATTAGACAGGACTCAGGACACATGTGGGACAAAAGGCATAAGGCATAAGGCTGTTGAGCTTAAATTTCATAAACCACACAAAAGCCAAGTCTACTTCCACTTCAGCTTCAACTGCAGCTTCAGCTTCAGTTTTCTTCTCTGGCTCTTTCAATGGCTCCAGCGAAGCGGCAAAGACAACCCGCAAAAAAGTAAACGCAAAAGGGAGAAATAAAAGGAGAATGCGGCGTCAACGCGTCAACTTCGGTCGCAATTTCGAGTTGGCAGTGCTAAAAATGCATGAAATGAATGAAAACTTCACACACACATGACACTCACTGCGAGTGTGTGCGAGTGTATGTGTGTGTGTGTGTTTGTATGGTGCAAACAAGCTATACAGAGAAGCGCGCATAAAATGAAGCTGCAGACACCGAAAAAAAAAAACTGACATCCAAATGCATTAAGCAAAAATTGTCAACAATTTTTCAGTCATCCAAACTCCACCCACTCGGACAGCAGCCACCCCGACGCGACGGCGTCAAGTCTGACTGTATAAACCGTCCATGGGGGGAGGGGTAGACGCAGTCAGTGAGTCAGCAGCAGCAACAGCTAGAGATGACTAGGGCCAGTGTGTCAACAGTCGTGCTTAGTCGTGTCACGACATTCGGCTCAGCCCCATCGACTCGATGCTGATTGAATAATGAGTGCTGCACAAAGTATGCGGCAGTCCAGACTGACACTAATAGTGTTGGAAAGTGCGCCAAAGTGCGCATGGAGTGAGTTGAAGTTGGTCTAGCTTTTGTTTTCGTTTTTTTTTTTTGTCCCTCCCTCGACTTGCAGACTGATGCGATTTTACATTTTTAATGGCTCGAATGTCAGAACAAATTATGATGAATTTGCCGCCAGACAGACCACTCGACTCTCTTTCGAACTGCCAATAAGGAGGGGGAGGAGTTACCACTACAAAAATGCCACAGTCTCCTGCACCTGTGCCCCGACTCTGTGTTGCACTCTCTCTTGGCTAATAGGAAATTTAAATGCCATGTCCTCTGGCGGCAACTGTTGCCCAAGTGAAACTTGATGTTTCGCAACATTCTAAGCCAAGTTCATAAACTTGTTCGTTGCAAGTTTTTTGGCCAAAATAGCCTCACTACTACGGAAAACTTATACTTGCTTTACGATTTTTTCCTTCTTCCTCCTATTTCTAGTGGATTCCACGTCTAAACTGTGTGGTCAGTGAGGCAAATGCTGTGTTGCCAAAGAGTTCATGTGGAAGGAAATTATGTGGCTGTTCTAGGCAGCTCCAATGGCACACAGGGGGGCGTGGTGAGAGGGGGTTGCGGAAATACCCATAGTTGGGGTTAAGTTTGCTTGTTTGTTGCCTTGGTATTTAAAGTTTCAATTAGCCAACTCTTAAAATCATGAAGAGAATGTGTCATAATTTTAATGACTGCAACTGCTCCAAACTTAGTTTCAAGCAAATGGCCAAATTGACTCGTAAATGCAGCACAACTGACACACAACTTTATTGCCACAGTATTTTTTTATCACTTGCACTTGGAAATTAACTAACAAATTGCAAAACTTGAGAAGAGAAATTTGTGGTAAATAATATAATAATAGAAATATTATTTCCTAGAAATAGTTACACTTAACCTTCAATTTTAATTCTTTTTAAAATCACAAAAAAAAATGTATATAATGAATTTGACTAATTTGTTCATGATTTTATTACATTAATATCATTTTCAATTGAAATTTCATTAGTATAGTTAAAAAATTCATTTATTATTTTGTTTACTAAACTTTTTTTGAATTTATACATAATTTAGTTTAATTTTTTTTATACTTAAATTGAGTTTTAATATTTGAAAAATACTTATACTTTTTTAAAAGCAATGTATATCGATTCTTAAATTTGGCCAAGAATTTGGCTAATTTGTTGATGATTCTATTTTATTATATTAATAATATTTCCAATTTAAATATTTATTTTATAATAGTTAAGAAATTAAACATTTATCATTACGTTAAATAAACTTATTTAAAACTGTGTATAATTTAATACATTTTTTTATACGTAGACTGAGTTTTAAAATTTGAAAAATATATATACCATATAAAGCACTTTGGCTAATTTATTGATGATTATATTGATATCATTTTCAATTTTAATATTTATTATATAATATTAAAGAAATAAATCATTTATTATTTCGTTTAACCAACTTATTTTGAACTACATACAATATAATTTAATTTTTTTATGCGTAGATTGAGTTTTAAAATTTAAGCAAATATATATAAAAGCAAAGGAAAATATATCGATTATTAAATTTGCTCAAGAATTTGGCTAATTTGCTGAAGAGCTTTATAGTTTGTTAGCTAGAGTGTGGCCCAACTGGCTCTATAGTTTGTGCACAGTTTTGTTTAAGAGTTTCCCCACTCTTTGGCATCATCATCATCGAGCACCATCATCGTTTGGACACTTTGTAGCGTGTGAATGTAAATCAGGAGTTGTGTGTGTGTGTGTGTGTGTGTGTGTCACACTGGCAGTCACTTGTCTCCTTTGGGTGTCATGCATGTTGCATAAACAAGGATTAAACAAAAGAAGAAGTCACAGGTACTACTCCAACTCCAACACCAACTCCACCGTTGGAGTTCCCCTCACTCACTCTCTTAGTCTTCGTCAAAGCCTTCGAGTGCTGTAAACCCTTCAATTGCAACACAAGGCAAATATTTGCCGCCGTATGTCAACGACAAGGGCATTCGGTCCAGGAACAGAGGGACGACGCACTGTGTTGTTGTCCTACAGAAGAGTCTGCCATTTTCCAGCCAGTCCCAGACAGAGATTCATTTATAGGAGGTGTGTGTGTGTGAGTGTGTGTGTTCGTTTTTACTTTGTGTGCCACTCACGTTGTGCTCGTTATTCATATTTATTGCACACGTTGCCAGTGCCACCGACAACTACGGCAAGGATGACGCCTCCCAAGAATAGCTCCTGGCACTTGCAGGGGCAGAGCAGGAGACGGTGGAGGAGGGGGAGGGGAAGTGTTGCAGACAAATGGGCGGGTTGCATGTGCATTGTCCCTGTTGCTGCTCACTGCTGGCTGTTGTTGTAGGCGTGCAGCAAAAACTTTGCAATTACAGTTATTTGATGGGATTTGCGAGAGTTACACCCACACACACACACCCACACACACACTCAGAAAAGGAGGGACACCCTGTGTTGAACTAGGGCTTATATGATGCGGGTGTTGCCTGTTTGGACATTCATTTGCTTGCCGCAGTTATAGGGAGAGCGGGTCCTGGACAAAGGGCGTGTGTATGCAGGGTTAAAACAAAAGCGATAAGTGATGTTAAATTAAAAGGAATTACGCAGCAGGATCAACTGCTAGTTCTATGCAGTTTCTCGACTCAAAATTTATGGCAAATAAATGGGCTTTAAGGCAGAGTCAAAGGGGCAGAGTAAAGGCCAAAAGAAAAGTCGTTTAAAGAGAGCCACAAAATGTAGTTTAAAGTTTTTTAAATGCTACTTTATACATATTTATTTGGATATTTACAATTGTAAATGTGGTCTTCAGACTGTGATATATACATTTATATAATAAGAGTAAATAAGCAAGTTATAAAAACATATATTTAATTTTATTTTATGGCCTTTAAGGCAGAGTAAAAGGGGCTGCAAATGTCTGAGGAAAAATCACTTAATAAAAACCTAAAAATTTAATTCAGTTTTATCAATATTACTTATATATTTATTTACGTATTATTAATTGTAACTGTGGCCTTCACACTGTGCTTTATTTATATACATTTATGCATATCATCAGTAAAGAAGCATTTTATAAAAAAATATTCAATTTTTTAGTACTTGTCAACGACTTCAACAAGATACATTTCACATTTTTCATTGTCTGTTTATGTTGATTTCAATATAAAATCGAGAAATCAAATATTATAATTTTCCCATTTATATTTTTATTACTCTCTGGACATAAATAAGACAGGTATAATGGCAAGGAAACGGTTAAACAACAGACAGTTAAACTGACGATGAGCTGACAATAAACAAGTACAGAATGTCAAACAGAAAGACAGACAGACGACGAACGGATGAACAGACAGACTCTCAGACATATGTACGTTTAATCCATTTTCCATTTCAGCTTTCACTTTTGGCATTAATAAATAAATGAATAAATCTTAATTTATGCAAAGGCAATGCGCATTATTCGCTTGCATTGTCAGATTGATTTATAACAATTATTCATATCTTCTTCTTCTCGATGCTATTGACCAAATCCCTAACATAATCAACAAAGAGCAAATCCCAACTCAGAATAACATGAACCCAACCATAAACCGTTAAGCATATCCTGGGAATTGAGGCGAGTCCATAAAATGCCGTTGGGATTTATTTAATAAAGCGCAAAAGTATAAAATATAAAATGCCCATCATAAATAATTCTGCAAAGCCGTAAAAAACAATCAAAATTGATAATAAAATGCAAATTGTAAAAATCTGAAAAAAGTGTACATAATCGTAAAGAGAGAAATGAATATTATTTTTAATGCCGGAGTTTATGATTGCAACACCCAAAGGGTTTTTTATTTGCTTAGGTCAATTTCATATGCTGTCAACACATAGATTTTAATAATTAACTATTCATATTTAATATTTCATATATTTTCCTCTCTTATTTACAGAGCTCTCCAGCACACTGAGAGATGTGCGGGTGCGAGTGCCACATGCGGTGAGGCGTGGCGAGAAGGCGGTGCTCAAATGTTTCTATGACATCGAGGATGACAGTTTGTACTCGGTGAAGTGGTACAAGGGCCGAAGAGAGTTCTACAGATATACACCCAAGGAGACGCCACCGATGAAGGTGTTTCATTTTCCAGGCGTTAAAGTAAAGGTGAGTCTAACATTTTTCTTTTTGAGTCTTATTTCCATTTATTTAAAATCTGCCTAAAAGTAGGCAATAATTAAATTGTGAGTCAAGCATATCTCTAAATATATTCTTAAATAATTATACAGTAAACTGTGACATTTTTTATAGTAGTAACTAAATTCGTTTTTAATACCCATAATAATTTGTTAAACTGACCTTAAACATTCTCTCGTAGTATGACAAAGTATTTGCACACAAATCCCCACAAAATCCCTTTCGCTTTTGGTGCTAATTACACAATAAAAAAAGGAATATAGGGAATTCATTTTCAGATTTTTTTGTTTATAGTGATATATGTATGCTGTTAGTTCTATGAAGCATCAACTGCTTCTGGTTTTTTTTTACTCTATTTTCAACGTGACTTTCGTTGCTTTTATTCGCAGTTCTATTGTTGCTATAGAATGTGAAACACCTTTTTTTTGTTTAACCCGGAATCTGTTTTGAAAGTGCTTTTAAAATATTTACACTGAAAGTACCCCATTTGAGGGATTAACTTTTATGCTTTGCGTTGGAATTGAGTGAGCTCTAGATACATATATATATATAATTTAGAATTGTTTAAAAAGAGGTAAAAAATGAAACACATTTACGTTATGCTATGCATGCAAATATTTGAAATATTTACAGTAACAAATATTCAAATTTCCGGATAACAGAAAACCAAATAAATTAAACTAAACAGATCGAAACATTTGCATTTTGGAGCGGCGTACTGAAACCATTGAAATGCTTCACTTAACAGCAGTTGTAAGGACGGATTAGGGGTAGGGATGGGGGCGGGGGTAGAGGGGGTTATAGGGCATAGTTCAGTAGACACATAAACTGAGAACATTTCAATGCACAATCAAATCAAAACACGGTTTTTAACTTCCGCTTGACGGCAGTTACGAGCCGGAAAAAACACATCGTATTTCGTGCGTAGAGTTTTCTTTTTATTTTTTCTCGATTTCTTTTTTTTTGTGTTATTTTGTTCAGTGTGTGGTATTTGAATTGGTTTCGTTGTTATTCGCAGATTGGCGGCCTGGGCAATATTTATCAATAAATATTGGCATTTTTAACTTGTTTCACAATTTTCAAAATTATTCAGGCATATAGAAAAATACATTTGCCAATTTTATTTGTTTTCATTTGCTATTTCTCAATGCGACAATAATAAAAGGAAACGAAAAAAAAACTGTAAAAAAATGTGGAAAATAGAAACGCTTGTGTTCAAATTGCAAATGAAATACAATGCCAATATTTAGAAAAATATTTAGAAACACGCTCGGTTTACCCTGGGACACAAATAAGAATGCTGAGAATTCTATGGAACATGCTACATCCGTTTTGCAGTGAATGGAATGGAATATTTGATGATGTGCACATTCACATTCCATGTTATGTAAAATGTCTCTCACAGTTCTATTTTAATTGTGGAATATTTCGACAGCACGGATAAACACAAAGTTCTTTGTGGATTTAGTTGGCGAATTCAATATTGTCATTAAAATATGAAAAATATCAATATAAACATATACAACTTTTTATATAAAGTTCTCTGCGACACCTTTCGGCAAATAACTCATACGCACTGAAAGAAATGAAAAAATGTATTAAAAAACCATTTGACAAACATGACACACTGGGGGGACACTTTTATTATTTAACTTCACTCGATGATTTTGCACTCTCACATATGCACCTGAAATATGTACGCCAGATCGAAAAACTTATGGCTTATGAAATATAGTATCGATGCTAAAAAGTACTATAAAAGGTAGAACACGAAATGTAGAAACATCCAACATAAAGTTGACCAATTTCAAACAATTTTTTCTACTTTTTTTATATGCGTTTGTGTTTGTACCCGCTCAATTATTGAGGAAGCCCGCTAGCAATCCATGAGATCCATTTGTAGTACAGTTTTTTATGTGTGTGTACATTGTGTATTTTTTAACAAATTTATTTCGCTTTTATGTCAGGCATTTCCCATACTCATGCTCTCTCCCTACTTGCAGCGGCCCGCCTCGAATGAGAGCCAAGTGGTGCTCGATGCGGTGGCAATGCCAACATCCGGTAAATACAGTTGCGAAGTATCCGCGGATGCGCCCTCATTTCATACATTAATAGCAGCCGCCGAATTGGAGGTTATTGGTAAGTAAACAAGTGCAACAAGAGCACTACTACCGCTACTACTATTAAAATTGGAACACCAACTGAATATTTAACACGGCCAATGGGCCAATGGTAAAATATTAAGCCACAATCGCATTACAAAAAAACCAATACGGCTTTTTACAATATTTGCGCAATTTTATTTACAATAAATTCCAATAAATCATATTGATCAGCCGCTGCTCTAAAAGTACTGAGTGCTTTACAAAAAAGTGCAGTAAATATTTACATAAAGCGAAAAGAAACGAGATTAATTCATTTGCTGCATAATAACGCAATTGATTAAAGGGTTATTAATAACCCTTTGGGCAGCTTAGTTCATTATTGCTTAACGCCAGCGATTGGCATCAGATAATATCTAATCTTGTTTGTTTTTGTGCTTAAACTATTTGGAAATTCACACAAACATACCATGAAATGGACACGGCCAAAAGTTTTTATCGATAAGCTGGTATAGCCCTAATAAGACAGCCAATTTTAGCTCAACCAATCATATATACTAGTATGTGTGTGTGTATTTATATAACCACACATCGACATGAGTTTACTGACCATCTCAAGTTTTTTCTGGCTTTTGGCTTCATCTCAATTTTCTTTGGCTGCTTAAATATCTTCATCTCGAACTGAATTTGTTTGTGTTTTGTCTGCTCGGGTTTAGAGTTTATTTTTAAGTTCAACTCCCACATGTCTGACCCCCACCCCGACCCCCGCCCTGACTTCCTTGACTTGCTGTTGCCCTGCCCAATTGAACTCGAGTCTGGCAAGTTCTGCTCACATACTACTACTATATGACACTTCCTCTGTGTGGACATTTCTGTTCGACTTGACTGCAAGTTTCTGCTCGGTTTGAAGTTTCCCAAGTCGAATGCTCAAATAGCAAGTGCTTAGTTGGCATTGAATCGGTCATAAGAGTATTCAAAACCAAATTTGAACTGAACGTTAGTCATATTTTAGCACAGTGTGAGTAAAGTCTGCCAGTCTGCCTTAACTGGGGTTGAAGTTAAGCTTAAATTGCTTGATTTGGTATTAAAAAATACTATTAGTAACGCTTAATTGAAAAGTATATATTAAAAGAAATGTTCATATTAAGTGAGTAACACTTCAATTCATAAGTAGCAATAGGTAGTGTTAGGAAAACCGTTTCAATAATTTCCAAATTAATATTTAATACAAATAAATTCCAAATTAATATTTAATACAAATAAATAAAAAGAAATTTGATCAGTGATCTATGAAATAGAAAATTTAGTGTTTTAAATAAAAAAAAATATAAAAATATTTTAAATTTCTAAAACAAAATGTTTATATTATTCAAAATTTATTCAATTGTTTAGAAAATATTTAAAAAAAAATTATCGTACAAAATCAAGGGGATATCTTGAAATATTATTTGAGCTGTGTTTCAACTTGATAGAAATTCTATTATTTATTTTCGATCAATGGAATAACCTTAAGCTAGGAAAAATTACTTAAAACTTATATAAATGAAGCAATTTTTACAAAATTTGCAAAAGATATAGAATACTTGGTAATAAATGTTGCCACATTTATATAAAGTATTAGCATTAATCTATTGCCATCCTGAAATAACAATAAATAATAATATATATAATAGTACATTTTTATATTTCATACCAAAATCTTCTTTAAATAATGATAGAAAAATATTATTTATTTTTGTATTAAAGTTTTATAATTTGAATACAATTAAAAGTACTTGCAATTAAGCCCATACGACTTTCTGGCAATAATGCAATAATTGCCTGATCTAAATTCAAATAATTCTATACATCATTTAGTCAATTACTGGCTAATCAGATTGCACTGTATGAGTTTATTTGGATTCCAGCATTTTGTTTCAGAAATCCAGCTTAAATTCCCTTTTTCAATTGAACCGACTCTTTCGTTTGGCTGTGTGTGTGGGTGTGTGTGTGTGTGTGCCCACAAAATGAAACCGTATGTGTCAGGCACATAGGCCGGCCGAGCCGAGTACGAATACGTTTACAAAAGCATTTCAATTATAGACCATGGTAACCGCAGAGATCAGGCCTCGACTGTCATTACACGAAAATGTCGAAATGTCGACGATGAACAGTCAGAAGTGGGTGTGGCAGTGGGAGGTAGACAGGTGGTGGGTCTCCTCTGTCCTGCCAATTGGGTAGTGTATCAAAAAAACCTATAGACGCAATCGCAGGCTTAAAAATGCAGTCAACATGACAGACCAGAGACAGAGACACACACACACACACACACACACACACGCACACACACTGTCAGAGGAGAGTTAAAATGCAACTCATAGCCGAAAACTTTTCCATTTACAGAGACACCGCACAATCCACCATTCATAACCGGAATCCGGCCCAGATACCGGGTCGGCGACATATTGCGGGGCAATTGCACATCGCGACACTCACGGCCCGCAGCGAATCTCACATGGACGGTGAATAATGAAGAGGTGAGTCCAAAGCGCAAATTATGCAAACACAATATTCTTGTTTTTCCCAAGCACCCCGGCATCTGTGTGAAATTTATGCGTGAGCTCTGTAATTACCAGAAAAACACACACACACACACACACGCGCACACACACGCGCACACTCACGGTTTTACACGCCCACCGTTGTGGCACGCCCAATGCATTAGAGCTCCCATTTTTGGCTGTAATAATTTAGAAGAGTTTTATGCACGCATTGGGCATGCAAAATGTGGAAAATGCTATTGGAAAACACTTTACATTTTCACATTTTCATATGGGGTTACACCATGGTTCTGGTATTACGATTTTCCTTCCTTTTTTTTTTTTTTTGTTCGCCCAACTAATTTGCCATTTGAGCGCCTAAATGTATGCAATTCTATTTTGAATTTGAATCTGAATCCGAATCTGCACTGATCTTTTGTGCACTCGCTGATAAGTTGACATTCCTGTGCATAATGTACTGTACTACACGCTGCATACTTAATGCAGGCACTGTTTTGCAACTTGGCTCACATCTGTTTTGAATTGCAGGTACAAGTAAGGGGTGGGGGGAGTGATTATAATCTCATTTTGGCAACTAAATTATACAGTCTTGTTCCAATTACATTAACACACACTGGGAAAAAGTCAATCTAAAATTTTAAAGGGGTTGTAGTGAAGGGAAGTAAATGTGTAGAGGAGGAGTGATGGGAAGAGGCTCGAAAGGGGAGAAGAAGAAAAGAAAATAAGGAGAGGGTTCTTGCTAGAAAGAAGTAGAAGTAGAAAAAAGAACACGGTTATAAGAGGATATAAATATAGTGAATAGGATAAAGAAAGAAGTAAAGTCAGGATATAGCAAAGAATAGAATAAGGTTGGCAATTAAAAAGGAGAAACAGGAGAGTATAAGAAGAAGATAGTGAAGAATAGGAGAAAAAGAAAACAACTTAAGTTCAGATCTAAAAAATAAAAAGTAAAGAAGAAAAGGAACCTCATAAAAAGAAAATGAAGAAGATAAAGCGGAAAATTTATAGCGGCCACAATAAAAAATAAAATAAAATAGAATTGTTATAAAGAAAAATAGAATAAAAGACAAAGAGAGACTGTGAAAAGATAGGATAGACAGATAAAGAAAATATTAGAAAGCAGAAGATAGTAATAGAACAGAAAAAAAAAGAAAAGAAAAGAAAATAATAATGATAACAGTAAAGAGAAAACTTGGAAATACGCAATGAAACCTAAAGGCAGATATGGAAGAAGACATGGATACTATTCATACATGTATCGGTTAGCAGCGATAAAGCCACCAGCGATTTTCGGATAGTAAGGCTATTAGAAAAAGTGCACAAAATAGAGAAACGAATAGGATATTGCTGAATATTTTTCACCATTTTCAATCAACTGACAAAGGTAAAGGCGAATGTGCATGTGCCAATGTAAAACCAGACACAATCCTAAACCTGAACCAATTGCGCATTGAGCGCCTTTTCAGCTGAATTGCGGTTAGGCTCTGTCCGCGTGAAAATTTGTATGTATAAGTGTGGGTGTGAGTGTGGGTGTGTGAGTGTATATATTTGCTAGTGTGTTTCAAGTGCGTGTGGGTGTATGTGGGTCTGTGTGTGTGCTGTGTTTGGTTTTAGCTTCTGTTGTTGTTGCCATTTTCGCTCTTATGCGCCATCAATGAACAGTGTTTGCCATAGAATGAAGCTGAAATTTCCTAAAACTGTCGACGTGTGGGTTACACTCACAGTACATGTGTGTTTGTTTTAGCTAATTATTTAGCTGAGTGCGTTTATTATATGATTTACCAAGCGCAACGCGTACAGCACTGAGACTTTGATGCCAAATTTAATTTTGGGCAAGTAAATTGAACTTTAATCTTTAGCATTGGCGCAAAGATTATGTGAGCTATTTCTATTCAGTCGGTGGTTATACAGTATACTGTATTTTTGGATATATTATACATTTACAATATAATAAGGAATATTGTGAACATATTACTAAGTAAATTTGTATGTATTTGATGAAATAATATTTAAGTCTATGATAAAATATAATAAATATAAACCAGCTTAAACTCATACTGTATTAGTGAAACATTTTAATCACATTTCTTTAGGGCATTGCTTAAACAAATAAACTACTTATCGGCCCTGCTTGCAATTCTATTTTCATAGCAACTTCTTATAAATTTTACTTGCATACTTTTAGGCTGATTTAAGAAGTCAACTTTCCATTTATAAATAAACCTATAGACGCAAATAAGTATAAGTATATTTCCTAGCTTCTCAAGGCTATTCAATTCAATTCAAATCAAATATTGGGCTGTATATTTTTCAGAATTTCTTGTATATATTTTCCATTTTAATTTGGACCGAAAAACCCTGTTTAGGTATTTTTCTCTCTGTAAGTTATTTCTTTGAAATTGTGTATTATTTTTTATTTAATTCATCCAAGTTTCAAATTTAATTCAACTGCTTCAAAGTGAGCTATCGATAACAGCGCGTTTCTTATAATTGTGCAAACTCAATGTAGGAAATATAACTACACACTTTACTCTTTTAGAAATAGAACTAACAACAAATTTCAACAATCTCCCTCTCTCTGCCCCACACAGGTGAACCCCTCCCATGTGCGACATCATAAAATCCTGCGAGATGCGCGCAATGAAATGGAAACTGCCATTGTGGGCATACACTTTGTGGTGACGGATCAGCACTTTGAGAATGGCAAACTAAAGGTGAGTGAGCTCAGAGATTGTAATGCCATAAAGGAGGCAACTTATACGGCTAATACTCTAACTGTTATTTACAGTTGCGCTGCAGTGCCCAACTGCATGATATCTACTGGAAGACGACGGAGAAGAACATACTGGAGGCAGATCAATTTGGCAAATACGGGGGAGGCGGTGCCAGCGGTAATCGTGTGAGTGGCGATGAGGTGTACGACCAGTATACGCTCAATGAGGACGAGCAGTTCCCCAGCAAGAAGAACAGTTACCTGACACAGCTGCAGGGTAAGTTTTTGACAGCCAATTAGTAGCGTTCACATACGACTGCTACTACTACTACTACTACTACTACACCTAATACACCTACTACATTTAGTACAGTGAAATTGTTTCCTGAACACGAGCAAAGCACAAAAGAGTACATGGCCTGCATTCTATTTCTATTTCTTGCTAGACTTTCTGTTTCATTTTGTACCCTCAGGCGAAGAAGACGATGAAGATGGTGTGGATGGTTTAGAGGATGGCGGCGCTGCCTGGCGAGGTGTGAGCTCGGGCAGCGGCGGCAGCGGCAGATGCACCGGCCAATCTGTGGCAATCAGTAGCGTAAGTGCAGTGCTGCTGGCGCTACTCAGCTGGTCGCTGGCCAGGCAATTAGTGTCACAGCTGGTAGCGATTGCACAGCAGCCCATGCGGGTAACACAAAAGGAGCAACAACAACAACAACAGCAACAGGAGGAGCAGCAGCAGCAGCAGAGACAACGCCTGCGGGTGTCCAAATGCAGCAGCAGCAGCAGCAGCAACAACAGTAAAGGATGCAGCAGATGTATAAGGCAATTAACATGATTCAATTGTCACGCAACTCTTGTGCCACACTTCAGGGAAGAGTAAAGCAGAGGTTGGAGCAGATGCAACAGCAGTCGCCGAAGAAAGTTGAAAGATGTGTTGCAAGTTGAGCCCAAGGCAACAACAGCAACTGCAACAGCAACAACTGCAATATGTATCTAAAATATTTACACTTATTACACACACTAACACACACAGACACCAGTTTCAGCTAGCTCAAAATGTAACTTTTGCATTTAAGACATAGTACTCTATACCTATACCTATACCTACAGCAACAATGAAATCCAAAACCATTTATGATTTCCAGTTCTGGGGCAGGCGAATTGGTTCCAATAAAAGTGTATCGTTAGGTTTCGATTACCAGCAAAATGTGAGAGAGAGTTTTATTTTATGCTAGCCGAGCCAAAAACCAATGCCTAACCAACTACTACTAGATGAACCAACTGCGAACCGGTTCAGCAACATGTTGTGCTAAGCTTACACCACTTGGGTTCTCTACATTCTCTATGAATATCGAAAGTCTACATTATTTATACAGAAATTAATATAAATATAAATACTATATACGATATGATTGATGATTATTATTATATGTATCATATAAAGTTATATACATGTATGTACATACATATACTCTGGTATATATGTATTACTACTGCCTAAATGTAATTCCAAACACCCCCAAGAAAATCTGAAGAAATCAGAAACGAAACTCTTCAAGCAGAGCGGTTAGTTTCTAAGTCTAAATACGCCTATATATGTAAAAGTATATATGTATTTGTATATATAAAAGAGGGCAAACAGAAGAAGAAGAAGAAGAAGAAGAAGAATTGTATATGATAAGTATTTACGGTAGATAATCAAAAATAAAAACGAGCAAAGAAAAAAAGCAATAAAAACAATCCCTTTGTATATGGAATATGACAAGAGTAAGTATTCATATATAGTATAATTATTTTGTAAGTAAACTTTAATCAAATTAAATTGGAATCAAGACTTTTATTTATAATTAAATTACACAGCGATATAAAATTATTTTATTAGTAAATTTTTGTTACATTAAATTTAGATTATTATTTTCATTTGTTATTACTTTAATTCTAAATTTATAATGATTATACTATCATTTATAATAATTATGGTATAGATTTTTAATTTGTTATTTTATTTGCGGCTCTTGTGTTTAATTCCCATACGAAAACCTGCGAAAGAGATTCGTATGAAAGCAAACTAATATGTACATAATTTTCGCTCAGCTAAATAACACGTATAAACATACATAGTACACATACTATACATCAATCAAGACGACCCAGAGACTGTGGGAGAGTTAAATCAAATGTCGATGTCAAAGTCTGTATGAGAGTATGTGCTTGCGCTTTAGCTACTCTCAGCTGCTCTCATAAAGAACAGTTACAAGGAAGCATATTCAATGAGAGCAGCTGATCTCTGAATGACTCTCATCAACCTTTTTAGGCTCTTGTTTAGTCCACTGTCGCCACGCATTACGTACGGTAAGAATTTGTGCTGTGTGTCGATAGAAGTCAGTATTTGTATATGTATATGTATCTTATTATAGTATTTAGTATAATAACCCAGCTCAACTAAACTCATTCTTAGCTGGCACATAGTATTATCTAGTTCATCTACTTCTTATGCGCTAATCTTCTGCTCAGTTTCTTTTTACGAACAGATTCAGCGTAATTAATTATGCCAAGACAACTCACACACTCTCACTCACGCCCCATGGGTCGAGGCGTTAATGATCATGGGGGCCTGGTCTGTTCCCGACTCGCTATACTTATAAGAAATGACAACAATAAAGTTGAGCTTTACCCAAAGAAAATACAATTTGGGACAGGTCTGCCGATGTGAGGGCCCAACAACAATTAGCATAACTAAAACGCTCAATTAAGCGCCTTGAAAAATACAGACACAGAGAAGGACCAAGAGCGGAGCAGGACATAATCAGAGAGTGCGAGGCTCCAATGCAATTTTCACCTTTTATTACACATTTCTCTGGTTTCTTTTCGTTTTCGTTTCTTTTCCTTTGGCGCTTCTCATTGTCTGTCGCTGCGTAATGTTTATTTTTAATTATATATTTTTTCTGCCTTCGGTTTGTTTCTTTTGGCTGAAGTGTTGCTCTTTGCTGTTTGCTTCATTGTTGGCGATTTGTGGGTGTAATAAACGTTAATGGCGGTTGACCACAAAAGAGAAATTGCGGCACTTACGTATTTCGGCCATTCCTCGTTTTTTGTTGCTTTCTTTCTTTGTCGCATTTTTCTGATTAGCCGAGGTTTTTCCTTTCTGTGTATTTCTCAGCCTTGGGCTGGGCATTAGATTTAATTGGTTCTATTTAATTGATGATTTGTTATCAGCTGTTTAGTGCTTAATTATTTGCATTACTTATGCCATTATATCAGCCAGAGAAATGTGAATAAGGAGAAGAGGGAAAAGACTATAAGTAACTCAGGGCGCTTGAAGCGTATCAGACAAGTTTCTGACAAAGCGGCTAAAAGCATTTAACGAACATAAGAAGGCCGAAAGAGAAATTTTCGTTTGCTCTATGCGAGTTTTGCAGAGATTCTTTTTGCTGTATTTTTATCTTCTTTGCGTTGGTTGAAAACTTTTTCGCCCAAAACGAAAGTTGAGTATTTACAAAAGTAAAGCGGCTTTTAAAAAATGTTCATGCAACTTGCCTTGGCTTTTCACTTAGCGGCAAACGCTGACGCCCAGCAGCAGCATCAACCAAAACTATTATAACTACAACAACAACAGCAAGACACATATCAAGTTAAGTAGCTGTAGCTACATATTCATAATGCTGATTGTCGTGTTGTTGTCACTGTTGTCGTAGCTGTCAGCCAGATTGAAAATTTATTCAAAAGTCTGGCAAGTCTGCAAGTGGCTGCTGCTCCAGCTCCAGCTCCAGCTCCCACCTGCCACCGACTCTGTCCCTCTGTTCCGCCGGATAATAACTTTAACTTTGAAAAGTAGCTTTGTGCCTCTAGTTCCTTCATATTGTCCTCGGCTAAATTTGCGTGGAAGAAAGCGAAATTGTAAAAGTAAAACTTGCATAATTGAAAGACTTTCTGCTAAGAAGCGATTACAAATTAACCTTGTGTATATAACGAGTGTTAGACATACTCACGAGTGTCCTATGTGCACTCAATTGGCCAAATGTCGAGCATTTTAATAACATTTACAAGAGAAATACATAAATATCAGTTTAATTAAGTTATATAATTTAATGTGCTTGGTTCAATTCAATCATTCAATTATTGATTCATTTTAATATTGATATTATACCAAATTAAACAGCTTGTGATGCCAATCCTTAATAACTGTGTTATTTGAAGGAAGATTTGCATGTTCTTGAGACAGTTCGAAATTCACACCCATTTCGAGAACACCCATTTCGTCAGGATCAAATAGGATATGGCCCAGTTAAAGCTAGTTTTCTTTACACAAAAAAATCCTGTTAACTCAAGTGTCTAAAGGACATTCGTCCTTTAAATTAGTGATTCTGGAACTCCAACAACAACAACGACAATTACTTCAACAACAATTACAACATCAACTACTACTACAACAACAACAACAACTATAACTACAAAAACTGCAACAAAAACTACAGCAACAACAACTACAACAACAAGTAAAACAACGACAATAACAACATCAACTACGACAAAAACTGCAGCAACAACAACAACTACAACTACAACAACAACATCTACAATAACAACAACTACAACAACAACAACTACAACAACAACAACTACAACTCTCCCTCTCACTCTCAGTCTTACTCTCACTCTCAGCATCAGTCTCATTCACTCCAATGATCATATTAATAGCTTTATGTTCTTCATGATTCTGATTTGTTTTAATATAATTTTAATTTTTATTTATTCTTTGAGTAAAATATTTTCTGATTTAATGTTGCTCAATTGGAGTGAGGGAAAAAGGTCTCCCATGTGGTCTCCCTTGTGGGTGGGTGCTGACACTTTTCATTATATGTAATTCCAATTGTGACATATTAAATTCAGGTATTTGCAAATTTCACAAAAATCACGTGCGAACTTCGCCTGTCCTCCCAGTTGAAATCTTTCGGCCACTTTAAAAATTGTCGCATCTGTCTGAAATGCCAACTTTGGCTAACCACATGAGAAGCAACAACAACAACAACAGCAACAATGACAGAAGCAGCAGTAGGAGCAGCAACAACAGCAACAACAGTTACAAGTGCAAATAGAGTGGTATTTTTACAAACGTTGCAAAGCCAAACCCAACTGACTTGTGGGTCTACCACATACATACATACAAACCGCAGAAAAACTTACTCAGCCAAATACACACACACTCGCACACACACACACACACAAACTTGCTTTAGTACAGTTTACGCATGTATACACCCGCACACACCCACACTCACATTTAAAGTCATAAATTTTTATTTGTATGATGATGACTTAAGTTCTACGTGCGCTACAACAACTCTACTTACACCTGCACCCCAGCAACACACACACACATACGCACACACAGATATAAAGGGGTGAGGGGCAGCTGTAAGTTTCATGCTGGCTTTAGTTAAGTGCATGATTATGCTTTTAGTGGCATGTTGAGGTTTTGTCAGTCAGTTGTTACCTGCCTTTTCACCTATCGCACAGCTGAGAGTTCTCAGTTCTTCCTACATATTTGGTTTTATTGCAATACTTGAAACTGACTACATGTGTGTGCGTGTGCGTGTGTGTGTGGCACATCTGTTCTTCTACGACTATCACTATCTACCCCCTCGCCAGCCTCCTGCTGACAGCCCTACACCCCACCTGTACGCACTCTGGCTGTGCATACGTGCGTTAATAACAAATTCTCTTTGGTTTTGCATTCTCCTTAAGCCCAGGCAAATATTACAGCATTTTTAACTGCATTTGCTGTGTTTTACAGTTTATATTAACATTTTTTTAAATGTAAATTTTTTTAATATATTCTTAAAAGATAAAGGAATAGTGATGTAATATTATTATTATGAATTTAACATTAGCGAGTAGTAATAAAGTTTACTTTACTTACTTTTTTACTATTTCAAATTTTGTCATAAAAAATATTAATTTAAGTTTGATTAAAATCCTTTAATTAATGTTAATATTTACTTCAATTTTCATTTATTTAAATTTATTCAATTTTATAATTTTTTATAACTTTTTTAAATTTTCATCTTATTTCTGAATTTTGCCAATCAAATTTAATTTTGATATAATTTTCTAAATTATTGTTATAAAGTTTTATTTATACATTATTTAATATACAATTTATTTCATTTAATTAATTTTTATCAAGTTCACTCAACCTGTTTTGTCTATCTTTTGCAGTTTAATACATAAGAGCACTAAAAATTTTAGCATCTCTGTTTTACATTTATGATTGATTTTTTATGATTTTTTATTTTACACTCTTTCGATACAGTACACAGCGAATTTTTAAACTCCACTATAAAGTATGCTCAAATATTTATGAAAAATATTTCTGTATTATATTCCAGTCGAAAAGCATAAAAATGCTAGAAATATGATTATCAGTGGAATACAAAGGCAACAGTGAACATTTTAGTGCGTCCGTTTTGTGGGTGCGTCGAACGCATAAAATGTATCTCACGGAGAGAGGGTGTAGGTATGTCATCAATTTTGATAGGCATATGCTAAAGTTAGTGCTGGCAACTAGATAATACATTGTCACCGAAACTGCAGTTCTCTGGCCATAAAAAGCCATGTCATAATGAATCGCAAACATAAAAAAATGCTCGTCAATGCGTATAAATTTTAATAAGCCACATAAAAAAAATGTCGAGAATAGAGAGATGCGCCAACTGCTTACGTATATAGTATAATGTATGTATACTATATAATATAAACATAATTATGTGGCTGGGCAGGCAAGTTAAACATGGATTTTATGGCTGAACAAACGGCAGGATATCTGTGAGTTATAGTCCTTGCTCCGACTATGAATTAGCAGTGGCAAACTGCATAGTACTGTTTGGCTGGAAATTAAAACATTTTTAAAACAACCCAGACTAACTGGCAGACTCCAGTCAGACTCGTGTCTGAGTCATGCGACAGAATCTCTGAAAATCTGCGAGGCGTTGCCAAAAAATCCCAAAAATAAAAGAAAATGCTGAAGATGAGAGCACGAAGTGCGAAGAGAAGAAGAGAAACTGCAGCCAGCAAAAGCAAAAAGAAACATCAACATAAATTTTAGTCAAACAAAGCGTAACGCTCATGTTGTTTTTTCTTCTCCTCTTTTTTAGACATGCCACAACACTTGGGTTAAGGGGTGGCACGGGAGGGGGGAGTAATGGTAAGTTTGTGGCATTGCCAAATGCCAAGCCTGCCAGCGATTCTAATGTCGTTGGCTGAAAATGCTGCGTTTTATAAGGCGTAAACACTCACAATGTGAATGTGGCCAAAACTCACTGTAACACTTGAGCACTCACACTCGTATTCACACTCACACTCGCACTCATTCTTGGTTCGGTACTCCGCAATTATGTGAGAAAGAGTAAGCTGGAAATGTCGTGGCTTTTTGGCTTGCCGCTGCGAAAGTATGCAGGAAAAAAATCACAGCTCCATGAAAGCCAAAACTAGAAATAAAACACAACAAACAAAATAAACAAGTCGAAGTTGCAATGCCCTAAGGAATTGACTAGTGAATAATATACTAATTGATGCATAATATTTTCACTGATTTCTATTCACTCAGTTCACAAGTTCAATGCCAAATATAGATCCATACCGAAGAGGAATATCTCCACTCTACAAATTCTTCTCATGACATACTGGAATACCCTTTTTTTTGTGAGTGTACCCTACAAAGGCAACAACAACAACCGCTAACCATGCGTTGGAATGCGTTGTCTCCTCGTATAGGGTTAGACAGGGTTAGGGTTGCTCCAAGTGTGCTGAAGTAGTATCTGGTCTCTGGCTCCCTCTGTGGTGAAATGATGCGACAAAGTATCAAATGAGGTTGCCCCGTTGCAACTGCTGCTGCTACTGTAGCTACTGCTGTTGCTACTGCTGTTGCTCTTGCTGTTTACTGCAACATAAATCAAAATCAAGACAAACAGAAAATCTACACGCTTGTGCCATGCTTACACTTGGTCTCAGAAAGGCGGAGCCAGAGAAAGGCAGTGGCGGAACAGCTCTCTCTAGGTTAGCCAGTTGGCAAGTGTGGAACGGAAATGCAGCCATGTAAGTAAGATAGTTTAGATATGTTGAAATAAACAAATTTTTTGCTGTTTTGTTTTTAAATTGGAATGTGGGTGCGCAGCTCGAGACAACTATTTACTATCAAGATGGATAAGTTAAATGTGACAGCCTGACGTTTATTTTCAAATATTTCAATGCGAAAACTGGGCTACAATTTAAACACTGAAAGGGAAATTGTTTGTAAGCCTTAGTTTCGAATATATGAACTAAAATATTCAGACCTGTTCTGAATAACGAGTCGTTTTGAAAGGGGAAATTTCATAGTGCAGGGCGCTAAAACAACCATATACATGTTAAATTTGCCAAATCTTTTTCATTCCGACTGCTCATAGGCACTCATTTTCAAAACGATTTTGCTCGGAATTGAAATGTCAGAACAGAAAAAACGTTTGGAATCAAAACGATTCCGATCAATTTACTCGGAATCGAAATTCAGAACAGGTCTGATTTAGTATATTTAAAAGAAATAAAAATAGTCATTAAATATGTCCAATTCTGCCTATATAACATAATGTTCAACTAATGAAAGAAATACTTGAATATTTCTAATCGGAGTAATACTATAATAAGTATTATAAAATACAAAAAAAATAGAAAATGAAATTAAAATAAAATAACAATTATTATTTACTTAATATATGTTTACCTAATTTTATTTAATGTTCACTACATATATACTGTTGTAATATAAAATATTTTTTAAAAATATATAAAAATTACAAGAAGAATATCAAAGTAAATTAAAATTTATATGTATTTAAAAATTGATATCTTTTTAAAGAGAAGTTTTATATCAAAACAAAATAGTTAAAAAAAATTATAGAAAAATTTCAGATTTTATTTTGAATACTTTAAATTATACTTTTTAATAAAGTTAAAAAATAAAATAATAAATATAAAATATATGAAATATAATAACGTAAAAAAAAATTGTGTAAATAAGAAAATTATACTCCCTACAAAAAAAACTCTGCTAATAAGAGCACACGTGCTAGGCACACCCACTCACCCACTCCACACACACACACACACCCACACCTTTAGCTTATTAATGAAGCAGCATTCAGACTCTTCCCAGCACTTCCGTTACCTCTGCCTCAGTGTGTGTCTCTTCCAATCATAGCTTACTTATGCACGCAATTTGAGCAAAATGAAAATTGAAGGCGACAAACGGAAAATTGTGTAAAAGCTGAGAAAATAAAAAACAAAACCAAAACAATTTTGCTGGCAAGCTGTCTCGCAAATAATTTGAAATGAACACTGCGAAAACACCGCGGGCCAATGCCCAGAATTGTGGTAAATAAAATAAAAATAAACGTAAATAAATAAATAAATAAATAATGAATTTGGCTGGACGGCAAATGCCTGTGGAGTCGGGCACGCATTGCATATTTGAAAATTCACACCTGTTTACCTGTTTCGCTTATGTTTAAATAAATATTTTATTAAAACACACACACACAATCATTGAGCTGAGCCAGTGTGAGCTGGGAGTGTTAAGGCTGGCAAAATGAGTTCCATGCTCGCACAAATGAAAACGAATATCGAATTCGACTGTGGCTCTAATGACAACCACTACGGCTACTGCAAATGGAAGTGATGTTGATGCTGATGTTGCTGTTTGTTTGTTGGTGTAAATGTTGCCATTGCTGTTGCTGCCTCAAAAATATGCACTGACATTGACGCTAGTCCGCCTGGCATATGGGGCGTATGCGAAATGTGATGCTTGAGTGAATGCCGCCTAATGAATGGACGCAGCGACAAAACGTGGTCTACATATGTATGTATGTATGTGAGAGTTAGAGACCTTGTGAGACTGTGTGTGTGTCTATCAGCCTGTATATTCGCAAGTTTCATTTCCATTTTGCATGCACAAGAGCAACTACTGCCACGTTGTATCGGACACCTCTTTTCGGGCAACAGCTTTTTTTCCAGCGCACCCTGTACTCAGGGCAAGCTGGGGTAGCTTGGTCGGAACAGCAGAGTTGGCAGCAGATTTAATATTAACGTTGTTTTTAATATCCCACAGTGGAAACTCTCAATAGTATTCGTAGTACTTACCTATTGTTATATTATATGATCAAATGAGTCCATTTCGTCGCATGTAAATAAAAAATACAATATTTTCAATTATAATATTATGATTTTTCGATTATTTTAACTTATATTACACTGTTTAGTATTTGTCATTTAAATATACGATTGAGACTATAAAACTATGTCTCTGTATGCAGGGACTAATATCAGTATGTAATATTCAATTACTGCTTATGATTGTCTGCAGTCAGATCAAATGCCATCACTTTGCCCACAGGGTATTCGACAGTTGATCACTCTCTAATGACAAACTGACTTCTTTGTTTAGCGTCGTTTGTGTATAGCTCATTCGTCTATTATCAGACCGCCCGAATGGACAGATGCAGATTGCGATTCAATTCCAAATGTTTGTTTGTGACTATTGCATATTGCATTTCATTTCATTTTTTCCAGAGCGAATATGGCTAAGAATGAAAAGCCAGTTAGCAAAGAGTATTGATCATTGATATACATTTTGTGAAATTTACTTTAAGCTGACCTAGATACTCCATTATGCTCGCCCCTAAGGTTGTCGAGAATATACTTATAATTAAGATCACAGATTCAATAACTTTGAGTTATAGACCCACTGGTCAAATTTCAGCCCAAACTGTGTATGCAAATCGAATCACAAGTGCCCAGGGGCAGCAATACTTACGCTTACACAGAGGGCAAAGAAAAAAAAGCAGAAACTGTAAGTATTAATTAATATTCAAGTGTGTCGTTGCTTTTGTTTTCCTTTTTACCATTCTCTTCCTTTTACTTTTGTTATTTAATTTCCATACAGAGGGGAGAGAGAGACTTTGTAGAGAATGAGACCGAAACGAAACGTTATACCCAAGGGGAACTTATCAGTGTCAATGGTGTGCCAATAAAAACTATACTACTAGTATGCAAATATTTCCACAATCAAACAAATAGCTGCTAACGGGCATAGAGAGTCGGCAAACACCATGCAAACAAACAAGGACAAGCAAGATGTTGGCCAAACAAAAGCGAAGGCAATCCCACAGGACGCACAGCGGCATGCATAAGGCATGCAGAAATAATGGTAAAAGCCACCGAAAAGAAGAGAAAGCGGATAAGCAGCGGATAGCAGAAGAAGAAGAAGGCGCTGCATGAAAGTGAAGTGCTTGAAGTAAAGCAGCTGCTGCTCACGTTTTCCTGTTACGCCACAGGACAACCAGGATATGCTGTGCATTTGCTACTCTCCGTCCCGTCCTTCACCCCACTCCTTTTCTCTATATAGTATATCGCTTTCGCCTGCTTTTCACATCCGATTCGCTCACTGTTTCTGCATTGGCTTTGATTTGGCTTCGGTCGGTCCCCAACTACTACAGCCTTAGACAAGGAGCTAAACAACAAGAATTTGCATAGCTCAGTGCAATTTTGCATTCTTTGTTTATTTCGCGAGCGAGAGTGTATAGAGGAGAAAGGGAAAACAACAAGTACGAGTATAACAATAATAGGAATAACAAGAATTCCCCCGTCTGCCGTGTGCTTGGCCTTTTTATTTCACTTTCTAGCGAGAGTTGCCAACTTTCATACGCCATGTGGGACAGCCGAAAAGTTCTTTTTTAACTGATAACATTTTTTTGGAACTTTGCTAGTCTCCAGCAGCTACTTAAATGTTGCAGATACTTTCTATTTAAATGTGTACACGTTTCAAATATTTAATAAACTAGAAATTGCCATGAAAATTAAAAAAATAATTTATGCAATTAATTTGCATTGAATGCTTTGCAAATGTTTCTGTCAGTTCGTATTTGTGTTTGGCCTTTGGCAAAAAAAACTCGATAACAAAATAATTATTTCACTGCAAATGATGGGTAATAAAAGAAAACGCGTTCAACATAAATGCACATAAAATAAATTGAAAACAATTTAGTGTCGAAAAGAATGTAAACTAGTAGAAGGAAGCCTGGTAAACCTCATAAAGTATATACATATATAAGTCCATAATAAATACTTTACTTGTCAATGAAATCAAAGTTTTGTTTCGAAATCAAATTTATAAATTATAAACATTCGTTGACATTCAGTATTTAAGGTATTGTAATGGAATACGCCTGGAGCTGATCGTGAATCCAGGGTACAAAACTTTGTACCTTGGCATAGACACCCGGTTCATTCTCCACTCCACACTCCAAGCCCCATGAAACGAGACCAGCTAGCTGGTAACGATCATCCGAGTTCGGCATTGGACACACTAGAGGTGAGCCACCATCTCCTAGACAGGCATCCTTATCCTTTTCACCTCCGGCACAGACAAAGGTCTTATGCAGCTCAAAGTTCCTGCCCAAACGTGTTCTTCTCATAAGGTGTTGGCAGTGATCTCTGTTAATGAATGGCAAATCGATCTTCTTCAGTATATTCGGATAGTCCGAATCGGTGGGCTGTATTTTACCCCAGCCCATGGTTATACAGCGATCATTATCAAAGCTCTGCAATCTGTCTGGCAAACAGATCGTTCCGATGTTTGGCGATAGTGAGAAGGGTAACTTTAGAATGAGTAGGGCAACATCGTAGTAAGCTGTCTCCGAATTGAATTTTTCGTGAATGATTTTTGTAGCAACATGACGGTCCTGATGTGGATAAGGTTCATTCCTGGACCGAATCTCCCATTCACCTGCTCTCACCAGGAGATTGTTAACTGATATGTCAACGATTTTATGCGCTATTGTTATCACCACCTTGGGTGCCAATAGGCTTCCGCCTCCTAAGTATTCCCATGAGCACTTCACACCGTGGCAAATCTGTTTATTAATGCTCAACATCCAAGGAAATTCGGCAAACTGGGATTCATTTTGACGCGTATGTTCTATGGTTAAGTCCAAGCCATTTGGATAACTGACACCACAGGCTACAGGGACATATTCTTCGGAAGGTTCAGGTTTCGTTGTCTAAAGAATGATAAACAACTTTGTTAACGCTTGGATTCCATCTCTTACACTCTCTTTTATTTACCTTATCAGCCAGCGGACAACATGTCTCGTACCAAGGGCATTCATTTTCCTTTGTTTCCCCAAATGATAAGGAGCGCATACTGATAATAGCTCTGCCGTCTTTAATAACGGATCCAGCAGAGTTACATAATTTACGTGAGACACATTCCATTTCGTGTCCACATACAACTGGTGCATTATGCAGTTCATTACCAGGGCAATCGAAAATATTCCGAGCATCGGTAGCACTCAGAAAAGCGGCTACAAATAGTAGCCACAGTAAATTCGACATATTAATACGCGACTTTTTAACAGAAATAAACCGAATGGTTTGAAATGCATTTAGCTACTAAGCTCTCTCGCTGTGTCAATCTTAATCAGAGCTTTATAAGAGTATAAACAAACATAGAGATAAGGCAAAATATATATTGAAGCGTAGATTAAGAAAACAGAAACAACATTCAGTAATTCCCAGAAGTCAGATTCAATTCCACTGTTGTAGTCTAAGTTGTACAGTACAAAAGGTTAGTGCTATTAGTCAAAAACCCCAAACAAACTGAGCATGAATTCTTCTCGGAATTTTGAAGAATAAATACTGTTTTGTGAAAAATATAATAATATGAATCAGCTTCCGTTTGGATTATCAATTTCGCTGCTAAAATTCCCGAATTGTTCATACCAAATTTTCGTTAAATTCATTTCTAGCGACCTTCCAACCTTTACTTTTTTAAGTCTCTCATATATATTGAAATATTTCTACGATGCTTATATTATCTGCTGAGTATATAACACCACGATTGTAAATATTTTTATACAGATAATGATAATGTGGGCTTTCCGAGTGAGTGTGCTGAGCTTATTGCTCTTGAACTGCTATGTAGCTACGAGTAAATTAACTAAATTTGTGAATACAAAAGAAACCAATATCACAAAGGGTAAGTTCACATTAATGGCAATAAAGTTGAATAAAATACTCTACAGAATTTTAAATAGATGCTGAATATGGTATTGATGCTTTTAACAAAATTGTTGGAGGAGCAATGCTTGATGAATTAGATAATGCCAATGAATTAGTTGACCTATTGGCTTCCCAAGCCCAGCTACAAAAGAGCATGGCAAACATCTTAGTCGCAACTGAACCGCAATCAAAGCTAATAAATGAGAGTCTCAATACAATATTTCAACAAATTTCAGCTCGAATTAATGAACATGTATTGAACCAAACACAAGAGAATGAAAGGTCTCCCGTTTCTTGTGGAGAACAGAGAGAATGCGTGGATGTTTCGAGATGCAGTACGACTAACAATGATGGAGTCTACAGAATAATAATGAGATCTGGATATCAGCCGAATTACTGTAAACATAATCAAGTCTGCTGTCATATAAACGATAAGGTCAGTCATAATTATATTCTCTTTCAAATCGTTTAGTAAAACTCTTTATTTACTAATAGAAAGACGTTTCTCTGGATACCGCAAAATTAGACAAGTTCCACAGCTGTGGCTATCGAAACGAAAATGGCATTCAGATTGCCTTGGATGCCACTAAGTACAATGAAGCTAATTTTGGAGAATATCCTTGGATGATAGCCGTGTTGGTCAAGGAGTATAACACCGATACAATGCTAGTGATTCACGTTGCGAGTGGATCTCTGATAGCACCCAATATGGTACTCACAGCCGGCCATAGAGTAGTCAATAGAACCGCAAACCAATTAACTGCCAGAGCTGGTGAATGGGATCGTAATAACACACTAGAAGTCTATAACCATCAAGATATACCAGTTAAGAGAATTATTATACACAACGACTACGATACGATGAGGAATAACATTGCTCTGCTACTTCTGGAAAACTCTTTCGAGCCAAAACCTCACATCTCTCCAATCTGTCTGCCTAGTGCTAGCGATAGCTTCGACTTTTCCCGTTGCGTTGTCACCGGCTGGGGCAAACAGGAAGAAAATAGTACCGATTATCCCTATATTCTTAAGGAAATAGAACTTTCCATTCTGCCACAAAGGCATTGCACCTCGAAACTCGAGACAATACTCAAGCCCTTCTCACTTCATAACAGTTACATTTGCGCTGGCGGAGAAAAGGGTATTGATGCTTGCATCGGAGATGGCGGAGCTCCGCTAGTGTGTCCCATTAAGGGTACTACTAATCGCTTCTATCAAGCTGGCATCGTTGCCTGGGGCATCAGTTGTGGATTGGCGGGTATACCCGGAGTCTATACCAATGTGACGTACCTCATGCCATGGATAAGTCAAGAGCTGAGCAAACTGAATATCGATTACAATTACTATACTATTGCCTAAGCTATCACTAATTTTATTGGTATTTACACATGTAGAAAAAGTAATATAATTTATATATTTTATAATATACATAAAACAATACAAAATATATAAAATTTACTTTTGAAACTTAAAATGCTGTACTTTGAATATAGTGGTCTGTTTTCATCTAATTATTGCAGTACATGATTGCATAAGCTCCTAAAAATACGATTTAAGTATGACCGCAGAGGTTAATTGTCTTCACTAAGTGATTTTCCCCACTCTTATCTCAAGCCGACGAAATATGATTATACATAAATCTATTGCGTGTATGTATGTATTTACTCTCTGACGTGTTCATTAGAAATTCAGGTATATATATTACACTTAAAACAATTTCGCTGATAATAGAAGTCGAAGAGAATTTATCTAATTATTTCTAACAAATTATTACACTATTGTATTATTGAATACACCCGCTGATCGGTATATTAGCATATTTCAAGTGAATATAATCAGCTAAGTAAACAGAATAATTTTATCATTTCAAAAATTAGTCATTTTATTTTTCTCAGTGTACAGAGCATTATTTCGCAGCTTATTGAATGGCACTTTCTTAATTCGCACTTTCTTATTTTCGAGTTCAGTACATTTGCAGAGCTGCTAAAGAATACTACACAGCAAATCCTATATAAATTATAATCGCGTAATCCAAAGACCTATTTGAACACAGCTAACATCAAAATAGAACAAATGGAACGCAGCTGGTGAGTAATAACAATTGCAATTGTCAAACAAATTCTCACATAACATTCTATTTGTAGGGACTCCCTATCAACAATGCTCCCACTGAAGTTTTTATTGTTTTTGATATCCTGTCTTCAAGGCTCACTGGCATATGGAACGACCGATATTCCAGTTGATTGTTCTCTTAACACACTAGTTAATGATGGAGAGACTGATTTTCTTATTGATTTTACAGAAACCAAAAGAACACAGGACCTTAACATAACATGGGAGGGTTTATTACAACAATTGAACGAATCACCTGAAGAATATAAAATAGTTAATGACTACTTAAAAGAAATGGAAAGTTTCCTAGAGATTGTCTTAAATGAAATGTATGAAGAAATAGATTTGAAAATACAAAAATCAATCAAATGCGCCACACCCGTTGAAACCACAACTACACCAACAACCACAACAACAACAACCACTCCAGCACCAACTACAACCACAACAACAACTATTCCAGCACCAACTACAACCACAACAACAACTATTCCAGCACCAACTACAACCACAACAACAACTATTCCAGCACCAACTACAACCACAACAACAACCACTCCAGCACCAACTACAACCACAACAACAACCAATCCAGCACCAACTACAACCACAAGATCAATTAAGCCAATAACAAAATGTGGAGCTTCAAAGACGGGAACAATATGCGTGTTCACTTGGAATTGTAATAACGGTAACAAACTTGACCTATCCGTTAATAATGAGCCTTGTTCGTATCTGGAGACCTGCTGCAACCCCGAGAATATTACTGTAAGTAAAAACTAGTTATATACAAGCACACAGAAGTCAGTGCTAAAATATCATTATTATTTTAAAAGGCCCTGTGAATTCTCAGCAATTACCTTATATTCTTCAAGACTATAAATACGATGTGGCCATATCTACCGTACTTTTCGGTGCATCGAAACCAATTCCATTATATTTATTGTAAATTATTTGCGATTATCGAATACTAATGCGGATTAATTGCCATTTGCAGAACAACTGGCTTGATCCCAATGGAGACGTGAATATTGGTTTCCGAAATAAGGTAGGTGTCCACGTTGGAACTGAGAATGCCGACGAAGGTGAGGCGAACTTTGGAGAATTTCCCTGGACAGTTGCCATATTCGAAGAAGATGTTTATGTGGCTACTGGGTGCCTAATATCTATGACGAAAGTACTGACTAAACAATGGCCTGAAAACTACCGAAAACCCGAACTAAAAGTTAGAGCAGGCGAATGGGATATAAACAGGACAACAAAAGGTTATGTTCTGAATTACCAAGAACGTGATGTCGCTGGAATAATATATAAGGATGATGTTGATTTTTCTGTTCTTGTGGTCAGAAAATCGTTTAAACACCAAAGACATGTAGCTGAGATCAATCTCAATGGGCAAAATCTTGACTATAACAGTTGCATAGTGTCTGGCTGGACTAAATATAGGCTTAATCCTGAAAAGCGGTGGTTAATGTCCTACATGAATTTGACTGTGAAGAACCCTGAAGACCTCTCATCTGTTGAAGTTGATAGCAACATTCTAATAGGATCTGAAGGATCGCCACTCGTTTGCCCCATGAATGGCACTGACAATTATTACTTAGTTGGCTTGTGGAGTAGTGGATTTAATGGAAATGAAATCGAATTCGCTAAATTTGATGATCAATTATTTGTATAATTGTTCTGCACTACTGAATCAATATAAATATCGATATGAACATAAACGAGTTGTTTTATATTCCGTTTGATTGTCACAGCTGTGAAACTTTTCTGTTCAATATATTATATAACCTTATAAAAATAATAATTAACAAATGATTTTTATAATGATTTTTATTATATATGTATTATGTTGTTCTGGATCTCCCAAACAATCGATTGAAGAATAATACAACAATGCAAATCAATGTGGACAACTTCATGCAAAGAAAGCAGTAAGTGACTCTGAGCAATGCCTGCTGTATCAGCCAAGAGAATATGATTGCGAATTTGAGGGGAAGAGGGAGGAGATATCGTAAATTAAAAATAAACTTGACCTGCCTCTGCATTACACGAACCTAGTAAAAAAAGAATAAAACCTCTAGCTCTTATAGTTTGGGAGATCTATGTGTTCTGCCAAACACACGGACAGACAGTCAAACATGGCTATATCAACTCAGCATTTTCGTCATTCTGATCAAAAATATATATAATTTATGGGATCTGCCGCACCTCCTTCTGCCTGTTACACACATTTGCACAAAGCTAGTAATATGATATATGTCTATGCCATTTAAATCAATTATACACCCAGTAAGAATAAAATGAAAAAAGTAGGGAAAGCTACAGTCGGACGCAGCCGACAGTAGGAGACCCTGTACTTAGCATATTAATATAATTTAATTTAACCAAGGCACAAAAAACAAAAACAAAAATGGAAAAAAAAGAAAAAATATAAATTAATTTGCACAAGCCTAATAGACCCTTTTGTACTTTTTTAAAGTACAGGGTCTAAAAAATATAAAAATATCTATAAATAATGTAAAGTAAATGAATAAAATTAGTGGAATTATTATTTTTATAAAATATTTACTATACATAATATTTATTAGAATTTAGTTCGAATTTCAGCGGCAAGTGATGGATGCAAAGAGAGCTGCATGGTAAATAGCTTGACATACTCAATGCAATGCCTGTAATTCCTGGCGAACTCTTTGAAACAACTTCATTTCACTTAACGTGGATGCCAAATACCGCCTCACGCGCTTTGCCAAACTTAAAAGCCATAAAAGCCGCAACAAAGGCAACAATGGGTCCGTCAGTCCGTCCGTCCATCCGTTCCCCCTGCCCCGCCTCCTTGGGTAAGGCATGCACCTATGCAGTTGATGCAAAACTTACGCATTTGGCATGCCGGATCCCAAGGGAGGGAGAAGGCGGAGGTTAAGTTTGGCTTGATAAACTATAAGCCACAAATTTGCATGAGGAGGCTGTGACGCCCACACGACTACAAATTGCCATTAAATGCAGCAGGCGTCGTGTGGGCGTGGCGTGAAAGTCGAGTAAACGAAATCTATGTAGTGGCTGCAGTTTATACTTGGCTTGTATACCTGAGCTATAGCCCAACAATAACTGACACCAGTTGCTGGCTGCTCACAGCCCACATTCTACTTTCTACTTTTTACATTCTACTTTCCACCTTCCACTTTGTTGCAACAATTTGCGCGCGCCCCGAGGCGGCAGACGGCAGGCGGCACAGTCAGGATGTGAGCCGAGCTGTGTGGCAGTAGTAGTCCTGCTCGCCCTGCTGCTGCTGCGTTACTGCTTCATTGCATTTAATTCATTTTTATTGCAAAAGCTTACAGACAGATAGAGCTAGCGGATGGGATAAGACAGGACAGGCAAAAGACAGGAAGCCAGCCACTTGCCGTCGTGGCCGTGGCTCTGTGCTCTTTAAAATTATATTGGCGAAATTTTATGCAGTTGCTGCTACTGCTACTGCTGCTGCTACTGCTGCTCCTAAGCCAACTGACGTACTGAAAGTTTTTACAAAGTAGCTGCGGCAGCAGCTGCTACAAGTTTCGCAGCAACCGAGCAGCTATTCAGAGGGAACAAGGACCAAAGGACCTCGGCACAGGCAAGCCAAGGCATTTTGATAAAGCATTCGCTCCATATTGGTGTGTAGAGGTCCTGGGTCCTGGGTGGTAGGTAACATAATTTAAATAGCATGTAAATTAGACGGAAGTCTAAAAATGAGTGCATAATGTCTGCTAAAACTGTTCTAAGTGATTGTAATTTAGGAAAACTTCTCCGGTTAACCCTGCCAACGGTTTTCCCCATCTGAACTTGGCCAGAAACTTGAGCACAATTACGGTGCGCGTCGAGTTGACTTTGCGAGTGAAGACAGACAGTTAAACGAGGAGATTATTCTGCTGATTAATGAGCTGTACTCAACAGACAATTAACTAAAAATAGATTCTTTAAAGAACAAAGAAATCACCTGCAAAAACTGATTACAAAGTGCACTTAAAGAGACCGCACAATAAGTACAAGTATTTGCAAATCGAAAGCTGTTCGCTACCTGAGCTTGTTCGAAGGCCACACAAAAAACAAAGAAACAAAACGAGGATTTCGAAAAACCCTAAAAAACAGTACGCAAAAGGCAAGCGGAAGTGAAAGGTGCTAATACCTGAGCAAATCCGCAGAGCCGTAGACTTTCTGCTGTGTCTTAGTTAACGTAACACCTCAACTGCCTATACCCCAAGTTGGTTTCTCTCGCTCGCCTTACTTTATTCGGCCACAAGAAGCTTGTGCACCAGACAGCCGGAGTGTGTAATCTATAAAAGGGTTGACAACGAACAACACACACACACACACACACACACACACACACACACACACACACACACAAAGAAGAATATAAACCGAGAAATTGCAAAAGAAAAACACATACTCAAGTTGCGCTTTTTCAGTGTGTGTGTGCCTGAAATTGGTTGCCAAATGGCTAAATGAAGTTTCTACTGCATATTTCGGTTTACTTTTTCGTGGTGTCCATTAACAGAACATGCACTCTTCGAGTGGCGTCAATAAAGAGCAGATGTTGTATCAAGACTGCAAAGTGGCACAAGCTGTACTGTAATAGTACAATAGTACTTTTTGAATAACTAGTATATCAATTTCATAAAGAGTTTAACTTAATTTGGGTTTAAACTTTGCAGAAAGATACAAATGGTTGCCAGTTGAGGCTACATATGTATGTTAAGAGTATATTGAACTATGCTTAACGACAATAATAAATCAAATAAAATTATTAAATATTGATATTGGGAATTCAAATATCCCCTTAAAGAGTTTCAATTTAGTATTTTAATAGAAAAGCTTTAATATATCTATGTTGCCTAAAATGAAACACTATTTGATATAGTGAGAAACAAAGTGCCGAACTAATTTTGATTACTCTTTTATTTTAGTAAAAATATTTATTACTAATACAGAAATTTTAAATTTAACAACTTCAAAATATAGGTAATTTTTCTTTAAATATTTACTTTATATTTTAATTTGCTAAAATTTGTTGCCTAGTATTAAACCAATATTTTATTAGAGTAAAGTAAATTGTAAGAAACTAAGACTCTCTACAAGAGGTAGTATTTAATTATAAATTGAAATAATTTATAATAATAATTTTGATGAAATTTAAAATTTCGAAATTACTATATTTTATTTAAATATTTATTTTATATATTATTTTAAAAAAATTATAATAATTTTATTATATTAACAAAATTCAATAAATCCACTTTCCATTGCAGTATCATGATTAAAAAATTGTTATCTAATAAAATTCAGTTTACACTTTTAGTCACTCACTAAACTAGTAACCACTTTTCAGTCTCTCACAATACATGTTTCAGTGCATAATCGTTTGGTTGTCACAGCATAAGCATCATAACTGGAAGTGCCTGCTGTCCTACCTGTAGCTACTCATTTTAATCTATCAATAATATTATTGCTTGCTACTGTGGCAGCTCTGAGGCAAGTACTTTACTAACAACTTGACTGGCGAGTTGCACTCTGCACTCGTTGGGGAACTCGGGAGTGATGAACTGCTTCAACTGCACTCGACTAGCTGGCGTAATTCCTTAGGTAAATTTATAATTACTGTAAGCAACTTGAACTAGTTACCCACCTACCTACGCAGCTGAAGTTCTTCGTCTTCTTCGTTTTGTTGGGGCCCCAGAGGGCAGTAGTAGTAGTTAATAATAATAATAAAAAAAAAATAGTAAGAAGAAAAGTGAACAGAAACTTGTATCAAGTTGTGTCTGGCAAACTGGCGCCCAGGCAATCTAATTTCCATTTGCACTCTGCACTTTTTCCCAACCCAAAACAGCTTGAATTTTCATTAGTTTTCCACCTGCAGCTGATGGCTGCTGTAAAAGTTCTTTCGATGCAATGAAGTGCCATTTAAATTTTTTACTCAGCTGCATTTTTCGAGTGTTTGCCACGGGATGTTGCGCATTTTATTGATTTTAATGAAAAATGCAATCAAAAATTTAGCATACGCCCCATGGTACAGGAGTTGTAAATAAATTTAAACGCATGATTTATATAATGTTTGACATTTTAATTATGGCTCATCGTCGAGCGCACAACAATATTAATGTCATTATTATTAACCAACTTTCATCAGGCATTTTTGTTTTTAATAAATTATAAAGTTATTTGTTTTATACATTGCTCCGCTGTTGTTTTTCGGGTTAACATTTTAATGGCAAATTAAGTGCATTGAATGGCGTGAGATACATATGTACACCATGTCTCGGTTGACACTTTAATTTACATCAATCCACCGGCATTTGCCTTTAATGTATCAAAATCCAATTAAGTTTTTTGGCCATAATACATAGAGGCCAGAGCATACTAAAGAGAGACTGTGAACACACGCAATTAGTCAACAAATTGAACACAGTTCATTGAACAAATTTCAACATGGCAAAACCTAATGGCATAATATTCCATTGACTGAAGCTGGACAATGTAATTTCCACTCGGCCTCTTTGACTCTGCTGTATAGTAAGTATTTATGGTCAATTCATCTAATTGTTATAGCTCCAGACACCACAGATACAATACAGATACAGATACAATCTGCTGCCTACAGCTGCAAGATTAATGATACGAATATCACAATTTCACTAATGAAGAAAAGAGGATGTGATGATGATTATTGTAACTCAAAGCCAATGTGCTCTCAGTCTGTTACGAGCTTACTCTCTTATTCATGAGCTGCTTTAAATTTCCCTTGCTCTTTTGCATATTTTACCTTGTTATTTTATTACGTGCCGGAAATGAACACAACGAAATATCAAATATAAAAATAAAAAGAAATTTATATATATGTGTATATATCAGAAAAAAAAAGTGGAAATCTCCCCACATAAACAGCGTGAAAACATTGTCACAGCATGAAGTCAAAAATGTTTTTTATATGCAAAAAATATTTCATTTCCTACTGCGACAGAAACAAAAAATAAGAACGACGAATGCGAAATGTTAACTTATAAAAAAAAGCGCGTCATGCCAAGCGGCGGCATCAAAATGAGCGACAAAGTAAATTTCTTTAAAAAAAAAAAAAGAAGGGAACACAAAATGGAAAATTGTAAGAAAAAATATTGGCAAGCAGCAAGAACAAGAAATGCAAATAAAAAACTGCAATAAAAATCTGTTAAACATGAGATGAGTGAGTGGAGGACAGAAGCTACGGCAACAGAGTCAGTTGTCTGTCTGTCCGTCCGTCTGTCTGTCTGTCTATCTGTCCTTGCTCCTTGGCTCATACACTTTACAACTTATGAGTGCTAATAAAATTCACTCGCCATATCCTTGACAATTCTCGCAAAAAAAAAGTGCGTCAAGGTGCGAGCCATGATAAAGAAGTCAGCGGGAGGCGAGGGGCCTTATGGACAGCATAAAATGCGATTTCATTTCAAATGTTAACAATTTTCAAAATGAAACTGCTACTTGTAGTTGTAGCTTGTGCTTTGTGCAATTTCTTTGATAATTTCACAATAAGATTATATCCTTTTGTCCACTAAAGGATAAGCTACAGACCAGTTGGATTTGCATTATACGAAACGAGCCAAACTAACCCGATTCGTGTGGTCTTCCTGACTTCCACTCAGTCTTTTGTGTATTGGCTTTTAGACTTATTTATAAAACTCAGTGCACTTGGAAAAAAAAATTTGTAATTGCTGGCAATCAAACTGCTTTCAATCTAGGCCATGAGATTCCTTTGGTTCCTGGTGCTGCTACTGTTTCATCTGCAACTGACAGTGGGCATATGGTTTCCATGGTATTTTCGTCGCTATGGCCTAATGGGCTCCCGTCATAGTGAAGGCTTTCCCAGTGTCCCCACATCCAAATCCAAGACAAAACCTATCACAGGGGTAACGTGTCCACCGGGCTATGAGCTCAAGGTACCGAACTCGGAGACGAATTTGAATGTTAAAAATCCATGCGATGACAATCCCCTAGTCATGCAATTGGCCAGGCTCTATGTGGTCAGTCCAGAGCGTATTGTCCTGCTACTGTCACAGCCGCAGCTCCACGAATCCTGTGAAGAGATAAACGATGTTGTGGAGCGCATAAGCAGTGTCACCCAAAATTGTATCCTAACCGAGGATAATATCTATGGCAAGCTCGCGAATGGCCTCAGATACTTCAAGGCGGAGTTCTGTGACGGCGGCACGAACAGAAAACGCTCGACTGAACTCAACAATGCTCATACTTGTCTCCAGGAGCTCCGCGCCGACATGATTGAGTGCGAGGCACCGGCGGACTGGTATGAGAAACGCAATGCCACCAAAATGTGCCAGAACTTCAACGATGTCCTCGACTGTTACTACATACGGAGTGCAATGCTCTGTGGCCTGACGGCGGCCAAACAACTCAGATCATTTGCTGGCGATAGTATGAAACGTGCCATCATCTATAACTGTTCGGTTAATCGACATTTGCCCGAAGTCAAAGATCCCATGATCCTGGTATCATCGGCTTCAATAAATTGGGCCGAAGCTTTAGTGGTTTGCGCTTTGCTTTTCGCTTTCCTTAACGCTTTGTAATACCTAATACAAACTACTTACATATATTTTGATATATTTCTATACTGTTGACACTCGCGCTGAGCTGGGCGTGAGAATCATTTATCAAACGTGGCGTTAATACTGAAAAAAATCTGTTTAAATTTATTTAAATTTTTTTTATAGTTATAGTTTTTTTTTTGCAAATATAATAATTTATTTAGTTGTATTTATTATTTATTTATTAAATGGTTTATTATATTCAAAACATTTTATTTTAATTTTTTATAGTGTATGTATTACATATTTCTGCTTAACTTTATTAATATTTCATATAGATTTTTTTTTTGCAAATATATTAATTTATAAATTGTATCTATCGCTCATTTATTACCTATAAAATGGTTTATTATATTTGAATTTTTTGTAGTGTATGTATAATATGTATATTTCTGCCTAATGCCCACTTAAGTGTTTTGCTATTTGGAGTAAATTTCAATAAATACCCCGGAGAATTAAACTGTCGACAAAATAAGCCAATTTACCGACATCTCTAACACACATACATTCCACCATTTGTGTGTGTGTGTGGGACTGTGTGTATGGGTGTGAGTACTCAACCGCAGAACACAAAGTAGGACCAACTTTGGGGTTTGCTTTGTACGTTTCCTTCGAGCAAAACTCATCAATTATGTTGACGCGACTGTGACTATGGTTTGCGGGTGTGTTGTGTGTGTGAGTATGGGAGTGTGTGTGTGTGTGTGTGTATGTGTATGTGTGTGCATCTATTTGTGTATGTGTTAATGACCCTTTAACCAATCAAGTCCGATTAGTAGACAGCGTTAGGCTGAGCCGCAAGTCAGGTGTGAAAAGCTGACCAACTTTTGCATATACATATTGAACTATTGAAATCAATATGTTAAATTAAACTCTTGACAATATTTTAATCAGATTTGCACAACAATTGCCAATCACTTATTTCAATTAAATTAAATTAAATTAAATTAAATTTTTTATTATACACTGTATCAAATAAGAGATCTCATATCAATGTGCTATAATTTGTAGTAGAGTTAGTGTTAGCTGCATATGCGACTCATTTAACAATTGACGCTTAATTCATTTAATTAAATTAATTTTAAACAATCCCCAATTACATCGATATCTATATAGTATAAGCAAACTTTATATTTTGCAGCTTGATTATTAGTTAAAATGATATCCACGATTGCAGCAATAAAACGAAGGTGGCGTAAACAGTCAGCCAGAGTTATGAGAGCGAATGCTAAAATTTAATAGCATAATTAACCGCATACACACAGACACACACAGACACACTCACACACACAACCATACCACATCATCCAACGACAGTTGATAGAGACAATGAGAGAGTATGTACGTAGAGCAGAAAGGTCGTAAAAATGGTAGATATACGCATAGGAGACGCTGACAGGACAAAGGGTCGAAAGGGGTGAGGGGAACAAGCTGGCGCCCATCTGATGTCGCCAATGTTACTGTTGTTGGAGTTGCTGTTGTTGGAGTTATCCTTGTTGTTGTTATTGTCTAGTCCATTAAAATGGGGGAGCTGTTCGGTTCGGTGGCGCCAACGAGACGTACAAAATAAAAAGCAGATTGTTCGCAAACAAAACACGGGCGCATTTCAATGCTTTTTACCTGTTAACTGTAAATACGCTACGTAGCAGCAGCAGCAGCAGCAGCAACAACAACAATTGCAGACGACTGCTGTCGCCTCGCAGAGATAAAATATCTTTCTCCTTTTTGTTTTTTGTTTTTTTTTTATTTGTGTCGAGCTACATAAAAATAAGTGCTCACAGAACGTAACTCTACCCAAGCACATCCACAATACGAGTAGGAGTACGATTACTGTTCTCTCTCTCTTTGTTCCCTTTTGTGCATCTGCAATTGATAATAAACACACAGTATGACCGAAAGGATGACCCCAAAATTGGTTGCCATTTGGCCAGCTGAATGTCATTTGGCACTGACTGACTGTGCGTATACGCGATGTGAGTGAGTACTCAGTGCGTGTGCGTGTGCGTGTTGCTGCATTTTTATAGTGCATTCATTGTTAATTTGGCATCAATGCAACTCCATGGCAAATAAATTACATTCAAATTAATGCCAATTAAATTATTAACTCCGCCTGCGACACAGCAATACACAACAACAACGACAACGACAACAATACAAATGAAATGCAAGTATTCACAGTTGAACGCGTCTTGCATATGCAAGGGGCAACAGTGCGTATACGCAATGCGCAGCGTTTCATTAATTATTGACTGGAAAAGTGTGTGTTGTAAAAAGTATGCCTCTGATTAATGATAAAGATCGGTTAAAAGTGTGATAGTTATGATGCACTTTAACATTGAGTGAATCATTAAAATTGATTGACATTTTTTATATCAACTATAAACATATTTAAGTGACATTTAACCTACAGTCGTTTGACTCTCTGAAATTCATGCATTTATTCAGAGCATATTATTGGGTTATATTATAAACAAAAGTCAGCTTAAAGGTAGTATATTAAATTCTAAAATTTGCAAACCGAAACTTACCTCACATCATATTTTAACCATCAATTCGTTGGCCACATCAGTGGAGTAAACCCCATTCGGTCCCTTTGCCATTCGAATGCCACAGCACGTACACACAGCCAAACAAACGAAAAGGAAAAGAAAGAAAATTGAGCATATTTAATAAGTTGACAAAACATATTTCACACGCACAAATGCGTCAGCTTCTTTTTGCCTTTGAGTCCTACATATGTCAAGCATCATTATTAACAGATTTTGGGTGCGACACACACAAGCAAATCCCCCCCACGCACACACACAACAACACCTCGCAAAAGAATGAGTGAGGGGAGAAAAAAAAACACAGCATGTGAAAATGTTATTGACGTCTATTTCAATATTTATAAACACAAACACACAAAAGTATTATGCATGTTAAATAAAAAAAAGCCAAACTGAAGGCAGCTTGAGCAGGAGGATTTTCATTATAATGCCAGTTGTACTGTATCAGTTGGCTTTAAAATCTCACCAACTGCAAATCGATCATATTCAATTTACTAACCATACATACATATATATATAGATATTGACTGACTGCCCTCACTGCAATTTTTACCACTAAAGCTGGTACATAAGTCTCATGAAAGATGCATCATTTAGCATTTACGACAAGCGCCAAGGGACTCGCCTGGCTCAGCGCCGTACAACTGCAACTGACAATGTGGTTGGGGTTGGGGATGGTTGGGGGAGGTGGCACAGGACACGGTACTATGGCTATGATTACGACAACAACATAAATGCCACAGCATTGGAGCTGACGCTAATACGCAAAGCCTGGTTAGGCAACTAATAAGCGTGTGCCGAGGTGTGTGTTACCCAAGTGACCAGCGACTGAACAAGCTACCCTTTCCGTTCCCCTTGAGTCCTCCTGTAGCGACTACTAGACGCCTGAGAAGCAATTGGTGGTACTATCGATACTGCCGATAGTAAATTTCATTTAAAAAGTAATAATTGACTAAATAAGTTGTTCTTTTTGTTGGGTTATTTGAATTTAAAATATATTTATTGTGTCGCGCGATGTTGAATCGAGAAAGGTTTACAGCGAACTGAACTTAGAATATACATACAAAGAATAAGAAATTACAGAACGTTGCCAGATATTTAGCTTATAACAAAATATATAGATATTCAACACTTTTATTCTTAATTTATTCATTAAAAAATGAAATAAATTTACTTAATTTGAATATCATTTATATACTTTAATTAAAATATTCCAATGATTTTTATTTAAAATTTAATTATTCTTGACCCAAGTGACCAGATACTGAAGAAGCTACCCCTTTCGTTCCCCTTGAGTTCTCCTGTAGCGTCTACTAGACCTGAGATCCAATTGATGGTACTATCGATACTATCGATGGTAAATTTCTTACAAAAAAACATCAAACGTGAATCATATATTATTTTCTTATATTGATTAGATTAAGTTTCCAATTATTCCAAATTTACATTTTTGTTACGTATAATAAAATGATATAGTAATTCTTGAATTGAAATAAATTAAAATTGCAATAAATGATAATTAAAATGTTTTTCAATTTGAGACATGGCTTAAAAAATGTATACTACTTTGGTTAAAAATAGTATTGTACTGGTACTATCGATAGTTTCTCCGTTTGACATCCAATAGTATCCCAACTCTAGCACCTTAATTTTGTCTTTATTCCATACTAAAATTTTTGTTACTCATGATGATTCTTAAGTTGAATAAAATCATAGATAAATTTTTATTAAACACTCCCTATATTGTTTATTTAAAATTAACTTATAATGAAATGAAGACTGTTAAGTTGACTAACATAAGAATTGAAATCAACAATAATTAAAATATAATGAGACTCTATTTGGTATAATTTGTGTCTTCATGTAAATGTCAAATAGGGTTTAAAGAAAGTTGTACTATTTTATCCCAAAAGTAGTGTTGTATCGTTACTATCGATAGTTTGCAATCCGATAGTATCCCCATTGTAGCACCTACAGCCGTTGTTACCCAGACTCTGGCACTCAACTTGGTCAGCATGTTAAGTCAGTTTTCTTTTTACCTTCTCTACCTGTCTCGTTGTTCTCTCGAGCAATGGCAAGCAAATTAAACCCATATCAAACTAAAAGCATTGAACAGTTATAAGCCAGGCTAGACAGCGTCAATGTTGTGCCAAAATAGCAGACTGCAGAACAAGAACTAAACTTAAATAAATGTGCATATATATAAATGTCAGCACCATGGGCGGCAACTGAGTATAATGCAACACAAATGAAATAATTTAAATAAAGGAATTTAATTCTATATAGAAAATATAATATGAAATATATTTAATTTTCGTTATGCTTTATGCTTCTAAACCGATCTTTGTATTGTGATTTACATACTTATTTGCCATAGTACCTCAACGCAACATTTTTAGAAATTTAAATCAAGACACACAACGAAAAGCCACGTCTCAGACATGCAAAAAATAAACATAAGCACAACTGCACAAAAGCCCCAGCAGCAAAAGGAGAAATAGAAAAGTACTACTACGTAGCAGCCAGAGTCGTATCAATGGCATATTTATGCACCCACCCACAGTGGGAGGGTGGAGACGGTCAATTGAGTTCAATGCATTGATTATATACAGATTACGCATACGACGCGTGTTCGTTCGTCTCTGTGGCTGAGTTTCACGTCAAATTTGTGGCATGAAATTAAATTAAAGTTTACTACTCTTACTGCTGCGCCTGGTCAGGGCCAAGTTCAATAAATTATTGATTGATCCAAGTTCTGGCGCAACTTCAGGCGATTCGCAACTTTAATCAAATTGTGGCAAGGGGAAGGGCAGACAGTACAGTACAGTCTGCTGTTGGTGTTGTTGTTGGTGTTGGCGGTGCCATGGCACTTATTTAATTTATAATCAAATCAAAAAGCGGCCAAGCCAAGTCAATAAAAGTCAGAGCAAAGTGCGAGGGCACCAAAACTTGAGGCATTTCTCTCTCTGATTATTGGACATTCAAATTGCCTCAAGCATGAATTATGTGCGGCCAGAGCTACAGAGTAAATTCTCATGGCATTATTGTTATTGTTGTTGGCTGGCTATTGAAATTCTAAGGAAATGAAAGTCAATAAGCGTAAAGATTCGCTTAGTGACTCTCGCCGCCGAGTCTCTGTGAGTTGAGAGTTGAGAATTGTTAAATGATAAGTAAATTGAACTTTTGTTTAGTTATTTTCATGTTTCAGTTCTCATTTTATTAGCATTGTTCGCTTCGTCGTCCACCAACAATTTGTTTTTGTGTGAAATATTCAATATTATAAATATTCTTGCGGTCTTCAACATTACAATGAAATATTTTTGGTATTTTCCTTTGCGGTTTCTCAGGCATCCATAAATTTACAATTGTGGTTAACTAAGCAGAGCCTTAAATTTTGAAGAAGGTCAAGCTCTGAATTCAGCATTCACCGTATTAATTTCTGAGCAGTAGGAGTAGTCGGTATAGTTCAGCAATTTCACTGGAAATTTAAAGTTTCGCTTCAGTGTCTTGGTTATAGCTGCAATTGTAGCTTCACTTGGCACAGGCTGCCGCACAAATATACTTATCGATTCTGTAAGCAGCTTAATTATAGTCCGATATTAATTTAAATTATTATATGCTAAGCTCACTTGTATGTTGCCTGCGCTTCATGTCAGCTCGATAATCATAGCAGAAGTATTGCACAATAAAATTCTCATTATCAGTATAAGCAAATTGCGACCAATGCTGATGATTGTAATAAGCATATCTCAGGCATTTATCTTGCAGATAATTGGGATGCACTGCATACTGATACCAAATGCCAGTAAACTGAAGAAAGTGAAATAAAACATACTACTGTTTTATATAAATTACAGCATGTGTATACCTGGGACTTGGCATTGTTTGTGGTGTTTAAAGACATGAACTTGGGACATACTCCTCGAAAAGTTAGTCTACCATAGTCAGCTACTGCCAGAGGTAGTAGAACGTAGAGCAACAGTAGGAACCTAATATATTAAGATATTTATTAAATCAAATTTAAATACAATACTAACGGAAATACTTGCTTCAGCATCTTATTTGCTACTCTACATAATAGTAATAATAGTTGAGTTAGTTATACATAATGAGTCAATTTGTTATGCCTAGAAGTGAATGCTTGAACACCATGAAAAAATCAATGAGACATGCCTCAATGTGACATTTACTACAAATAAATGAATGCATTATTTAAGCTCATGATAATATAAATAACTGTTTTTCTTAAGTTGATTGCTTATTTTTAATGAAGAATTTATTATTATTGGATAAATATAAATACATTTTTTCTTAAATTTAATAAAGATTTTTAATGAAAATGTTATTATTATTGAACAATGAAAATATGAATAAATTTATTCTTAATTTTAATGCAAACTTTTAATGAAGATTTTATTATTATTGCACATTTTCTGTATTTAAAATTAATCAAATAAGACATACGAATTTTGCATACTGTTGGACTGTGTCATAAAATTTGAAGATGTTTATTTTACACATTTTGTAGACCTTGTAGCTAGTCATCTAGTCTATTAAAAGATAATTAACTTAATTTATAAGTAAAATAAATGTTATTCATTTTATAATAAGAAAATAACTGAATAGCAATTACCAGTAAATTAAGGAGAAGAGTTTATTTCATACATTTTGTAGACCTTGTAGCTAGTTATCTAGTCTATTTAAATGTATTTGTGTATAAGATATTCAACTTAATAAATATAAAAAAAGTAGGGAAAGCTACAGTCGGACGCAAAGCTACAGTCGGACGCAACCGACAGTAGGAGACCCTGTACTTTGGTTTGCCCTGGGCGTCGGTAACAGCAGCAGCATATATGTATGAACATACTCACATACACATATACATGCACTTATACATACACACATACACACAAACACATATACATACAATTATTCGCTCAAATACAAACAATAACCAATACTCATACATACATTCATACTCACAATCAAAAATCACGCATACGCCCTAGTGGCCGCGTACACTGTGGCTTCCCCCTCCTCCTCCCACATGCTAAGTACAGAAAATTGTTTGTCAAATATCTCTGGTGTTTATTATCCGATTGGGCTGCAACTCGCACCAAACATGCAATGCACCTAAAGCTTTATTCATGCAAAAATGGAAAACAGTGACTCTAAAACTGTACATGCTGGGAATATTTTTGCGAATTTGAGGGGAAGGGGGATGACTTTTCAAACATTTGAAATAAACTTGACCTGCCTATGTAATACACGAACCTAACAAAAAAAGAATTAAGTCTCTAGCTCTTATAGTTTGCGAGATCTAGGTGTTCATACAGACAGACAGACAGACGGACAGACGGACAGACGGACAGACGGACAGACGGACAGACAGACAGGGCTATATCGACTCAGCTCGTCGTCCTGATCAAGAATATATATACTTTATGGGGTCTGCCACGCCTCCTTCTGCCTGTTACACACAAATGTCATTTGCACAAACCTAATAGACCCTTTGTACTTTTTTAAAGTACAGGGTCTAAAAAGGTTAGTCATTTTATAATAAGAAACTAGCTGAGTTTTAGTATAGTTACTGCTACATTTACTTGCTAATAACACCTAGTAATATGATAATTTATTTAGTTACATGTAATGAGTCAATTTGTTAAGGCCACAAGTTCATGCCTGACAAATAACACGAAGAAAAAATCAATAAAATGCTGAGGAAATGTCTTGAATGCATTCATTAAAATGTAGTCGCCCCATAAAACCTCAAAGGCTGTGCCAGGAGGTGGCACAGTCACTTGTTGCAGTTCTTCAGTTGCAGCTGAAGTGCAAGACTCTATCTCAGCTCTCGGGAAAGTGACAAAAAGAAAGCTTTCAACATTTGAATGCACGTGGCAAGTTGTCGAGTTGCAGGCAGACGCGTCTTTTTTTAAGTTCTACCACTAATGACGTGCGATTCCAGTTATTTAAGCTGAGCTCTTATGAAATGAGTAAAAGTCGTTGCCACACAATTTCAGACGTACTCTGACTCGAGGCATTATATGTCAATGTCATTACGCAAGAAATGTCAGCGACTTGGCTGCGGTTTGTATTTGCAGCAGTTGCATTTGCTCATTTCTCTGTGCCACACACACACACACACACACACACACGCAACCACACACAACAATACAAGTAAATATACATAAAGAAATAAATGTTTTATGTATGTATGCGCTTCGCTGCTCTCGTATGCATGTGTGTGCGTGTGCGTGTGCGTGTGTGTGCATTTGTAAAACAATTTTTATGCTCCAATTTTCAATCAAGACACGCACCAGAAATTCATTGCCACCTGAAGCATAGTAGAGTTGCAGCACGTGCAGCACTCTCCGGTTGAAGCCTATGAAATTCATATTTGATTTCTTGCAACAGAAATAGTTTTACTAGCATGTGTAAATATCAGATTACATATGCGACTGAATGTACTTTGAAGTGTATAACTGGTGTAGATATTTTTGCTCATTTTCAAACTGGAATTCACAGCTTCATTTGACTCATATAATGTGGCCATAATTCAACTGAAATTTATACAAAAATATGTGCTATTTAACGAGTATAGTATACAGTTAAATTTCCTTATAATAATAACCGGTATTAAAATAAAATCAAATAAAAGTCTCTGGCACACTTTACGCTCGACATTTTTTACTTTTCCGCTTTGCCTGTTGGCACGTATGTATGTGTGTGTTATCTTCCTTGACTCGCGTTATTTTTAGACCCTGTACTTTAAAAAAGTACAAAAGGGTCTATTAAGATTGTGCAAGTCCGAAATGTATGTAACAGGCAGAAGGAGGCGTGGCAGACCCCACAAAGTATATATATTCTTGATCAGGACGACGAGCTGAGTCGATCTAGCCATGTCCGTCTGTCTGTCTGTCCGTCTGTCCGTCTGTCCGTCCGTCCGTCCGTCCGTCTGTCCGTCCGTATGAACACCTAGATCTCGGAAACTGTAAGAGCTAGAGACATCATATTTGGCAGTTAGATGCCCCTATAGTGTAGGCAGATCAAATTTGTTTTAGATTTTTGATACCTGTCCCCCCTCCCCCAAAAACCGCGAAAAACTGCCACACCCACAATTTTAAAGGTACAAACATGTGCTTTGACATACCATAATCTTATAACAATCTTTATCTGTGCTGTGAATTGTGGCTCAATCGGATAATAAACACCAGAGATATTCAAAATTCAATTCCCAGTACTAGGTAAGGGAGGAGCAGCGCGAGCGTATGTGTGGTTGCGTTTGACTTTGCGCTATGTGTGCATGTGTGAGTGTTTGTTAGTGTGTGTGTGTGTGCGAAGGAAAGTACAGGGTCTCCTACTGTCGGTAAAATCCGACTGTAGCTTTCCGAGTTTTTTTTCATACAAAATTTAATTAAAGAATATTTCAGTGACAAATAAAAAAAGGTACAACAACTCGGGGGAAAAAGACAGCGAAAAGCAGAAGCGAAATCAAAAAGATTTATTTACCAAGTGTAAATTTATTTTCATTTCCCCCACTTAATGACTTTATGCAGGCGACTACCCTGAAGTAGAGGAGAGATACCAGCACAGACAGTAGACAACATTGGAGACACAACATATGTCACCCTTCATGCTACCTCCTCCTCTCCCTCCCCCTCTTGCCGTGCATTTAAATGCTTTTGCAAACTGCTTTAGCCTGGAAGCTCTGTCTCTGATAGTATAAAAGGTGCAGGAGGCATCTCACTTTCACTCAGAAGGCAACACTGCCACACGAGGAGGCAAGGCACTTGACTTGCAGCATTTGAGAACAAGATGCATAATTTCATTTACTTGCACGTAACACTTTTCCACAGTTTTTCCTTAAATGCATTTTTCTTTTGGCCGTCTCGCATCGTCCTGCAGAAACAAGTTCGCATAAATATCTTTAGCCTGTGCACACGTAGTATCAGCAAAAGATACTTAAGCAGCATGTAATACGCGAGTAGTAGTTCTACTTTCCGTTTTTCCCCCTTTTCCCCTTTGGAAAATGCAATTTTCAACCTGCATTGTCTTACGTGCTGTGTAATTATTTTCTTTTGGGTTGCTTTACTTTTCTTTGCTGCATGTTTGTTGCTCGCTTTGCCGTTGCCAATTCGATTTTCGTTGGGCTTCGCTTGCCGTGCTTCTTTCCCGCTCAATTGCTGGTTTATTTTTTAATTAATTTGCTACGAGTCGGAAATGAAATAAAAGATCTACACGTGACACGGAATCGCACTGAGTACGGACTCAGATTACTATTTAGAAATTTATAGTTCTTTTAGATGGATGCTTTAACTGAAAGAGTCAGTGAAATGAGACCTTCACTTCGTTCTTATCATAATGTATTTGCACTACGAACCAACTGTCATTCACTTGCCCTCATATGCAGAAGCAGAGAAACACTCAAAGTTTTATAAGCAGAAATAAGAAATACGCTCATCACCTGCTACAGCAAATGCGTAAACATTTCACGTAATCTCTCCACACCTAATCAACATTCAGGGGAAAACCCTTCAAAACCGGGCTCTGGGAAAACTGAAAACTATACCCCCACCCCTCCCCCAGCACACACGCATAATGCAACAAAGTTTAAGCTGAACTAATAGCGGGCGGATGCCACGCCCCTGTCAGCCACAAAACTTGATGCAATATGAGGATTGAAGCGATGCAAAAAGGAAACGAGCTAAAGCGTTTATCGGAGCTGAAACTGGAGCTGGAGCTGGAGCTGAAGCTGAAGCCGAGTTTGGTAAGCATATGAGCATAAAGGATATACGCTGTAAATTTTCATTTTTATGAAGTTGCACAATGTACGAGAATGTGGTTACATTTTGGATTAAACTCGTATTGTTGTTGCTGTTGTTGTTGCTGCTGCCATGCCACAAGTAGTACTATATTCTGAGGCAACAAACGAGCCGAGCGAATGTCATGTGAAGAAAGCGAAAAGTATATTTTGCATATACTTGGAAATAGTAGTATATAAAAAGACTGAAATATAAAGATAGTAGCAGTAGTAGTAGTAGTAGCTGTCGCCAGGTGCAGGACATTTCAAGGCTAATGATGACAGCCATAGTGGGCGAGCGACAGGAATAAAATGAGACTGAGTAGATGAGCTATTTTAGCTGGTAAAAGAAATTGCATAGAATATTTAGAGCCGTCAAGAAGCCACAAAATATCAAACATCAGCAATGATGTATCTCTCTGTATCACACTGTGTATCTCTACACTATGTATAGTTATCTTTTGTATAATTAAATATTATAATTTATTTTGTCAATATTTTTATATAATGAACATTCTGTACTATCCATAAATTATTACGGATAATCAAATTATGTTTTATACATATACATTTTTATATATTTATTTTATTTTTTCAACTTTTATATTTTATTTCTAACATTTATATTATTTTGTATATGTATATTATATTTTATTTATTTAGTATTTTTACTAAAATCAAATTTTATTTTAAGCAAATATATATTTATATTTATATTGTATATATTTATTTTGCATTTATTTTATTCCCGTTTTGTCAATCTTTATTTCTAATATTTATATTATATAATATATTTATATTATATTATATATTTATATTATTTATTTATTTAGTATTGTTAATATTTAGTATTATTAATATTTATATTATATTATATTTATATTATATTATATTTATATTATATTATGTATTTATATTATAATTCATTTATTTAGTATTTTTACTTCATTTTATATTTTATATATTCACGTTTTAATCAACCTTTATTTCTAATATTTATATTATATTATATATTTACATTATAATGTATTTTGTTAATATTTTTAATTCATGCACATTCTGTACTTTCAATTAAAACTGTGGGATAATCTAATGGTTTTTCATGCAAATATATTTTCTATAAATTCTAGTTATTCTCGTTTAAGTCAACCTTCACTTCCAATATTTAACCCCTATCATTCTAGTATTTTCCTGTTCTGTTTCATGTGAACTCTTTAACCAATCTTTCTGCTACTATGGAATACCACAAGCACCAACAAACAGTTCTACGCTCTCTCTAATTTCATACTCAACAATTCTCGCCTCAAGACGCATGCAGAGCATCAATTTAACCAACCATCAACCATTCCAATTTGATTGTCAATCAGTGCCTCAAGAGGGATACCAAAACTGCCAACTGGTGCCTTTGCCAACCTCACATGCTCCCACGCCCCCCTGTACACTGCTCTCGACACATGTAAACCTCGAACTAGTCTGCGTTTTCTTTTCGCAGCTGTGGCGAGTGCTCAGGCTGCAATGAAAGGATGGTGGATGGTGGGTGAAGCAGAGCGGTGGTGCGGTGGTACGTTCCATGGTTGATTTATTTTACATGTCACGACATAAGAGCACTTCGAACAGCCACACCCAGTGCCCCGGCCACACACACACACACATCCATTCGACGTCTCCCTGGATGACTGCAAATGCGACACGTTTGTGTGTTTTCGTGCGTGTAATAAATTTTTTATATGCATTGCGTACGAGCAAAAATAATGCTAAATTCTTAATCGACACCTGTCAATAAAGCATTCTCTTTTTTTCTGCCTCCCACTCTAGCACTCCCACTCGTCTTGTCTGCAGATTGATGGGACTGTTTGCCTATTGAGTCTGAGCCGGTCTCTCTTTTTAATATGCCTCCCATGTGCGTTAGTCAAAGCGCTTACTTAATATATACAATGCTTTGCATACAGACGGACGGCGGGGGAAGCGGGTTGAGTTTGGTTTTGCTGGTGACATGCCACAATGGCTTCAGCCAGGCACTTCTGATTAATATCTGGTTGTATTGACAGCTGAGATTTGGCGTAGGTTAGCTCCCCCGTTGAGTTAATAAAACGTCGAGTGACATGTTTTAGTCCTGGAACGTGCCTCAAATTCTAAACTCGCTGAAATGAGCAAAAGCCCCTTTCATAACATTTTCCATTGTGTGCAGTGGTGTTTTGTTGCGGCTGCTTGAATTATTGTCAGATTTTTATTAAATGCGCTGCGTTCTCTCGCTGTATATCTCCAGCCTTGGCAAACTGCAAATATAACTCATACGCCATGGAGACCATTGCAACGGCTAGAACTTACATACGACCGCAGCTTGACCTACGAGCAGACCTACACAGAGTCGGACACTCGGACTACACAGCGAACAAAGTCTAATGACAGAGATTTATGCTGTAATTGCATTTACTCCCTGGAACAGGTACTCGAAGCGAGATACAGTTTACAGTAGTAATCTCGGCCAAAGAACGACAATTGAATGCGCTGTAATAGTAATCAGTTTGGTGATATCTAATAGTAAATGATATGATATATAATTCTAGAGATTATACAAATTGTAATGTGATTTATATAATTTCAATAATAATAGAGAAAATATTAGATTAAAGAGATTATTAATATTAATCACATAAATTAAATTAAGTAGAGGAAAGATTAGATTCAAGAGATTATAATATTTTGAAGTAGCTTGAACCATTTGAAATTATTTAAAATATTAAATGGAATATTTAAATGGAATGTTCTGATATTAGTTAGTGCCCTTAGCATTGATCGCGATATATTATATTTTATTTACTTAGTAAAGAAAAATGTATATAATTAAAATTTATTTATTGTATAGACATCAAAGTAAATTAATGCATTATATTTTGATATGAATTACACATTTTCAAATTATTTTAAAATATTTACCAAAAGGGAAAATTCCGATACTAGTTAGTTAGCATCCCCCTCTCTAAGATATATTTATGTATTTTATATTGTGATTTTTATACAATTTACAGAGAATTGGATTGATTTAAGAGATTATTAATATTTTGAAATTATTTAACAAATTTAAAACAGTAAAAAAATATTTACTAGAGAGAGATTAGATTCAATTTTGATGTAATTTATATAAATTTACATTTTTTATTATTTCTACATCAAAGTAAAGGAAAAATTCAAGAGACTATAATAATTTTATGTAGATTATTATAAAATTATTTTAAAACATTTTTTATGTGGATTATTCCGATACTAGATAGTTATCCAGGCATCTCCCTCTCTAAGATTTATTTATCAATAATTTGAAATTATTTAATAAATTCAAAATTATTTTTAAATTATTTATTCCTTAGTTATAGTCCACAGTCCTCCACTATTCCATTACACCCCTCACTTTAGAGCATTGGCAAAAGAAATACGGCATAAATAAGCAGTAAAACCAATTATAAGTTTTGTTTTGCTGCCTGCAATTGCACATTGCACGTTGACATCTGGGCAAATGACCAGGCAGAAAGTTTAATGAAATTGAAAATAAATGAGAAAACATTTTACACAAATTCCCCCAACTTCCCCCAGCGAACACTTGCTAGCTAGTAAAGGGATTTGTTATGGAAACGCTTCCGTTTCAGCATTTTAATTACACGCAGGCCAGGCTAAGCGCACAGCTCAAGATGCGAGCTCAAAGCAAGTGGCTGTCGTAGTCGCCGTCGCAGTCGCATTCGCATTTCTCATCAGAGCCAAACAAATGGACAAATTAGCATGTAACTGTATGGCAAAATTACCCTACTACTCCACCACTTCTCCCCTCCTCCGCAAACTCTTTCATACACACATGGAAAACACACGCGCTCACACGTGCACACTTGACTTGGACTTCATTGCACTCTCGGAGCACGTGGAGCATACTTGTGAAGCTTTATGGGTCAAGTGTTTATTACGCCCACGGGCGTGGTCCTAGAGCTACGGTTAAATTGTAGCACATTGTTTCAATGTGGCTCACACTCTCGGTAAAGTGTTTGTGTATACTTACATATGTAATTGTGACACTCGACGTCCCTAAAAAACGAAAACTAAATGAAAGCCTTAAGCAAATTCAACAACTTTCTTCGCCTGTCAGAGTCAGCGTATTGAAATTGCTTTAATTGAAATCTAATTACACAGAAATGTAAGAGACTTAATTGGGGCAAATCAGAGAGTTAGGCCAATCAATCTATCAATGTATCATTTCTGGCTAATTTGGAGCAAAAACTATTTATTCATTTGGCATACGACTAATTAAGTGCCGTCAGGCGAAGATATTCTCTTCTCAACCTTTTAATTGCAATTAATTGAAGCAAATTGTTGTTTGGCATATGAGCAGGAAATATGCTCCAAATATCTGTCTACCTAACGATTGTGTATTGTGTCCTTCCCATGCAACGTAAGAAAAATATTTGCCATCGTTTGAGTGCAGTGGACATATTGCTCTAGTGTAACTGTAATTGAAATTGGTCAAGAGACAAAAAGCATATCTGTCTATGAAGCTAATTGATGGCCGGAGAGAAATGCCCATTTGACAAAGTTTTGGGCCATTTATAGAGTGAGTAATGAATGTGAGTTCTTCTAGATATACAAATAGACTATACCTTTACACTAGAATGTACTCCATTATCTAATCAATATAATCCTCTTTAAACCTATATTATAAACGCCTGATTTTTACTCGCTTTAAACACAATTAAGTTATTAATTAACAGCATGATTGAAGACAGTCTGAGAGTGTGGAAATTAGTCTTAACCGCATTTCAGAGTTTTGCACAGCTTTCAAATTCAATTTGATAATTAAACTGTGCGACTTTCGAGTGCAAAAAGCCATGAAATGACTAACACAACACCGTCTCTCCCCCGTCCTGAGTCCTACATCCTGTCGCATACTTAAGTCAGCGATGCGAGTAAATAGAAAATGCCATCCAGGCAGCTGCATCTAATTATATTTATATGGATTTAATATGTGCTTAAACATTATAACAAATAATTAGAAATAAAACTTAATTCTATTAAAGTCGCATAGCACAGAAATCAGCCCTCACTGAGACTCTGAGACCTAAGTTGTTTATGTTTGACATTAGCAAAAACTTTCTGTTAGAGTAAGATACTCATACATTGGAACTACTACTCCCCTGACAGTCTGGCCAAATTGGCTAATTAACTAGCAGAGCAAACTAACTCACATAGATACACATACACAGAGATACATATGTACCTGCCCCTAGGCCATACTCTGCTAACAAGTTGAGTGTGTGTGGGTGTGTGTGTGTGTGGGTAAGCTCATTCAGCGGCTAATGACAATAATTTGGCAAACTCTCGACGCTGTTTGGTGTCCAATAAAATAAATATACTTCAGCAATTGCCACTTTACTCATTCGAAACGACTCATTGGAACTTTTTGAAATTGCCATTGTCTACATGTCTATTGGCACAGCCTAGGATTAGCTCAACTTTGCCCGAATAAAAACAAAAAAAAACATACAAAACTCACGTCTGCTCATTTTGCTATCAGTCGACAAATTGCTGTTGGGGCTAAATGAACTCTTTCACAGTTGGCACTATCAATGGAAATGAGTATGGGTGTGCGAGAGTGTGAGTGTGACTGTGTGTGTGAAAATTTTGCATTATTTGTCACGTTTTGCACATAGGCAAATACACTATGCGCTGCGAATGCGATGCGATGCGATGCCACGCGAATCATTTGTCTATGCTGACATTGGCCGCCATGGCGTATACGTGATATTATTTTGTTTGCACATCAACAGGCAGAAGCAGAAGCGGAAGCGACCAGCGGAAGTCATGTCATTGAAGCTTTATTGTTTCACAAATCGAATTCATTTGTATTATTCACACAATGACAATTTATTTTTACCTTCTATCCGGTAGTTTCATTTATGCAATTTTGCATAAACTGCACTGAAATGATAATGAACTCGACATCGATTCACATCAGTGCGGCACAACGTACACAAATTAGTTTTGCCAAGCGAAATTTTATATATTCAAATGCTATAAATCTTTTACCAAATAATGAAGAGTAAATCATGGAGCAATTTAAAATAAATACTACATTTATTCAGCTGCTCTCCCAGTTTGTTCTACGTCATCCACAAATTACCATTTATACTATTGAATTTCAGTCTTGAGCACATTTATGGGATGATTGATTAAGCATTATGTAATCTACAGGAATGCTGCTCGAAAGTTAATATACCATAACCTCATGTCAACAGACCCAATAAACCATTTTAGAACATTCTTTCTCCGCCAGCCCCAAAATGAGTTCAAATTACGCTCAAACCGAAAAGTACACACACAAGTGATGAAGGCGAGGAGAGGAGTGGCAGAGGGGGAGTAATGGAGCGAGCACTCGCATGGTTCTTTGACTCAGTTAGTCTTCGTTACAGTAGCCCTAATTGGTTGACTGCCTGGCGGTTCATCTTGTGCGCGTGTCCTTGTCCGCCTGGTTGCCATCAACTGGGCAGTAGCCATTGTATGCTGGCTGGATCTCTTTTTTTTTACTTTTGGTTTCTGTATATATGGACAGCTTCAATGGAATATTGAATTACGTCTAATGACCACTGCCACTGCACAATGGACAGCCACAAAGGTCTATATAATAACAGTAGCAGTCACCAGAACACACACACTCACGCTCAATGTAAAAAGAAACGTCAGAAAAAAATTGTATTAAAAATTGAGAAATATTTTAAATATTTGCGAACCTTCAATATTTTTAGCACACAGCCAGACCGCCGTAAGTCTACTCGAAATGTATTTACTTAATTTCGCTCAGCAAAAAATCTCAGCATGATAAAACTGAGATACTTTATAAAGAATAAATTTTATTAAAATAAGTATATAAAATACTAGACAAAAATATGAGTCCAATTTAAAGGTTAGTTTACATTAATTTCTAAGTATTCAAAGCGAAGAATCTCAGCTTGATAATACTGAGATACTTTATAGAGTACACAATTTATTAAACAATATACAACAATATGAATCCTATTTAAAGTGAGTTTATTTTTATTTTATTTTACTCATTTTATTCTCTTAACGATCTAATTCTTTTCAGAACATTCAATAGGTTCTTCAGCAAGGAACACAGCGATGAATCTCAGCATGATACAACTGAGATACTTTATAGAGAACAAAATGTATTAAAATATATAAAACATTATACAGCAATATGAATCCTATTTAAAGTGAGTTTATTTTTGATTTATTTTTAAACATATTATTCCCTTAACGATCTACTTCTTTTCTACTCATTCAATAGGTTGTTCAGCATGGAACTATAAAACATAAAACCCTATTGTGGTAATTTATGCGTAATGGATGCAACTGGAAGTTAGTGTATGCTGAACTGTGGTCAAACTGCTGAGGAAGGTGCAGGGAGAAGAGGAATGCCCTTCTTGAGCGAAGCGCATGCCTTTTGCTTGATGGCATAATAAATATTTCGCCCTGGGTAAATAGCATAGACAATGAAGACCCAAAGGGAACCAAAGACCAAAGTCCGAACCGCCCACACAAGCGGAAGTTCAATATGTTTGCATAGGCCCCGAGATCAAGGGGACAACGCTAGACAAAGCCACGAGTTAAACCGGAAGGTGGAGCGTTTTGTGGCACATTTTCCGGCTGCCCCTCAACGATGATGTTGATTTTTTTGCTCTTTGTGAAAAGAATTGGAAGACAGCTGGAAATCGGTTTTTTATGCTCAAGTTCAGAGTTGACTTTAGGTTTGTTTACCCTCGTTTGCTTTTGTTCGTTGAACTATTGGCGTTTGGCATTAGATTGTCGATAAGGCTATGGCGGATCTTTTAGACGGTGGCTCGCAAAAAACTGAATGAAGAACGTAAACCACTTAATGGCAATCAATTAGCAAAAAGATTGAATTGCAACTTATTCAGTTCAGTCAACAAGCTGGACCATAAATAGCATCATCCCCAAGGGGAAGCCGTATCATTGCCCGCTTTCGAGTGTTTAGCTTTAAAAGTCGTTTATGTTTCGCTTTTTTTTCGCCTCTTAACAATGCCACATTGTAAATTCCAGGGGAGAAGCGTATAAAAAGGTGCAACAGCTAAATAACAAACTTGTTTAGGAATTTTCTTTTCTTTCGCTTTCTTGCTTTTCTTTACAGTTTTCCCACAGTTTCACAATGACAATGCTGAGGGTAAGGATAAGGAAAAGGAAAAGGCCACGCACACGGAAGTTGCCTTTCACCAGCTTCGGCTTGTTTCTTTTCTTTTCGGGTTTACTTTCCACAATTTAGCAGATATTTTGTGTGTTAAAAAAGTAAATGAAGCCGTATTTGTTGAAGGGCTTAGGTCATAATAAAGATAAATGATAAGCAAGTGATAAGATTGTTTCTCTTCTCCTTTTTTTTAAATAACAAACAATAAAGGTGTTGCTAAAAAAGGAAAAAGTAAACTAAGTCACAGTGGTAAGCAACAAAAAATAATAATAGTAATTTAATAAAAAAGTAGACAACATTTTATTAAGGGAAAACCCAACATTTCCATTTTACATTCACTAATATTAAGAATATTTTAAAATTTAAAAATAATTTCCCACATTTTTACCACTGTGCCAAAAGACCTTAACAAATATTTGACTAAACAGGCGCTAATCCCTTGGCCTTTTTTTTCTGTTGGCCATAAACTTGGCGGCTTACAGTAAACAAAAATTCGATTATGAAAAGCGTGGAAATGCGTCATAAAAAAATAATGGTAGGCCGGAAAAGTGCGTCGTGTAAACAACAAATTGATATAAATGTTAGAAAATGAGCCACAATCTGAAGCTGCATAAATGAAAAGCAAATACAAAAACCAAGAAGAAAAAATGTAAGAAAATAAAACAGGAAATTGTTTAATAAAGCAAATGTTTTAAGCGCTGCTGCCAGGGCAATTAAATGCCTTGGGCTCGTCTCAGGACGTTAAGTCTGCTCTGCCTTGGCTGAGTGCAGAGGGGAAGATCGGCATCGGAATTAAGGCAGACGGCAGTGCAGACTAAGCCAATATCCGGGGCATGAAACAATGTCCCATGACCGACTTACTGACAGCCAAATATTTACCAAATAAATATCAAGTATTGCCCCTTGCCAACCACCCTCCCCCTTCCAACCACCCACTTCCCTTTTGGCATGCAGTGTTGTATAAATCAATTGATTGTCGTCGTTACGATTTAACTTTCTTCTTGAGGCATACGTTCGCCCAGCTAAATTTAGTGTTGAGGGTGAGCCAAGTCCTTCCCCCTTCCACCCTGTCTACTACGCTGCCTTACCACCCCCGCTGAGCTGGCACGCGTCATTGTCGATGCGAAAATACTTTGAGCTAAATTATGTGCAACTTTCGACCTCGTCATGCTCACCATTTGCCCGCTGGCCCAGAGAGGGTGGAAATATCTCTAATGTATTAATTCCGGACATGCATTTAGCTCACTACGGAGACGGGGGCTCTACTCTAATAAAATTGCAAATTTCGTCTTTGGGTTTACTTAAAGAAAAAGTCGTTGGCCAAATGTCAAAATTTGTGGCTATCGATTTGAGAGGGTGGCTTTGCTTTTAGCTATTGATTTGTCATTCGCATCAGGGGGTGTGGTAGAGAAATGACCTCTCGCTATTCATAAAGACATATCTTGTCTATAGACAAATTAGGACAAACTGTGTGTGTGTGTGTGTGTGCATAAAATGCATTTTAATTTTGAAATAGACCAATTCATAGGGGTGAATGTGGCAGAGGGGTTGCCTAGAGATATTATGAACAAGGGTGCTAATGGCACAATGCCTGCCCAATGCATTAAGTTTAAACTAAATTGCACGGAAGGAAATGGAAAAGGAAAAGTTATGGAAACTTGCGCGGGAAATGCGCATTACACAAATCTTTATTAAAACGAAAAGGATATGTAAGTGCTCCAAAGCGAATGAGAATAAGTTTGATGAATTTTTTAAGGGGTACTTCAAAATAATATGCCAGATGATAGAACTGTAAAGAGGGTAGCTATAAATGGAAATTTATCATATTTAAAGTTGATGGACAATATTTCAGCACAGAATAATGCATACGTACTCATTGCTGTTATCTGAATGTTTACGTCATAATACTTACTTAACTAATTGCAACTTTTATTTAATTCTAGCTTACAACTATGATTTGTTGTTACAGCAAAGAAGGTTTTGGAGCTGATTTTATGGAATTCTTATATTTTATTTATTATGCATTTTTTAAGATACTCTTTTTATTGCTAAATGAATAATTATTACCAACTTATGAGGCAAATACAAAATTTCAAATAAAATTTTCTTTTTATTTAAATTATAAATTAAATACAAGATATTAAAAATAAACAAATAAATGAGTCACAAAATAAATCTCAAATATATTTAAAGAAAATAAAATAAAATAAATAAAATGATTTCTTCTTATTTAATTTATAAATTAAATATGATAAACTAAAAATAAAGATATAAATGAGTCATAAAATAAATCTCTAATAAATTATAATAAATAATAAAATAAAATAAAATTAATAGAATTACCTCTTACAATTTAAATTATAATTTGAATATTATAAATTGAAAATAAACAAATAAATGAGTCATACAATAAATCTCTAGTATATTAAAATATATAAAATACTTTCTTATTAATTAAATTATGATTCAAATACGAGTATCACAAATTAAAAACAAACAACTAAATCAGTCTTAAAATAAATCTCTTATAAATTAAAGTAAATTCACAAAAATGGTGTCTCTAAATTGAGTTCCAAATTCAGACCCATTGGCACCTCCAACATTTTACAGATCTAATCCAATTGCGACCATGGCCTCTCTTTATCAAACTCCAACCGAATTTTGCTCATAAATCAATGAAATAAAGGTAAACGAGCAGAGAGAAAAAAGCAGTGTGTTTGTGTTAGTAGACACTTTAAAATTCAAAGTGAATGGTCAAATCAAGCAATGATTGAGCCAAAAGAGATAGCGGGGCACTCGCAGTGTAAACACTTTAAATGCGATTGCTGTCACTCTTGATGACTGCCACGGGTGGTAAACAACAGTCGGGAGTCATGCTTGGACTAGGGTATACCCTCTCTCTCCATGGGGTGAGGGGGGAGGGAGGACGGTGGAGTTGGAACCTGCTGTTGGCCACGCAGCAATGTCACCAATGCGATTTACGACCATTATTCAATCAGTATGACTGTTTGTCACTTTGTGTGTGCAACATGCCACCTTCTACTTCAGCTGCTTTTTTTTAAGTGTACGTCATTGTCCTGCCTGCTGTCCCTACCTACCAGAGGGTGCTGCCACTGCTGAGGATTGGCTGCAATGCCAAAGTCTGGGCTGAAGTCAACTTGACGCCGTCGCGTCTGTTGTAAAGCATTTCGTCAGCTGGGGGGTGGGGCAGGGGGTTGGTGTGAGGTAGGTTCTACTGTAGCTACTGGGCGTCGCAGTCAGTCAGCGTTGACGCGCGCGGTTTTAATGTATTCTTATGTCATTTTTTGCACTGTGCTGCACTCGAATGTCATTTCATTTGAGTGTGTGTGTGGGTGAGTGTGTGTGTGTGTAGCTCTGGCCAACATCATTTTTCTATACTCCTGTTTGCACAGCTCTACTTGTTGTTGTTGTTGTTGTTTTTGCTGTTTCACTTTTCATACATTTTATACTTTTAGACACTGGACGTGGTGGGGCTTAGTGACTGAGTGCAACCAGGAGGAGGGGAGGGGAGGGGAGTGGAGTGGGTGCAGTATACCAAAGGACTTACGCGAAAAATGCGTCGTCAATCTTGAAATTGTGGGCGCATTTCATTTATGTTGACAAAAGGGTTTTTCTGCTACCCAATTTGAACGTATTGCATTTGTTTTTATTCTTCTTGCCTTTCCTCTCTCTTATTTGCTATTTTTTCTACCAATTCCCCCCACCCACCATCTCTCCCTCGTCGCCATAACTGTATTTCTCTCTTGGCTGCGTTTTGAAGAGTTGATGCTTGCGCTTTTGTTTGCCCAGCTATTGTTCATGGCCAGCAGCACCATATGCTCGATATGCCCAAGTGTGCGTGTGTGTGTGGGTGAAGGACTGTGTGTAGGTGTGTGTATTGCTCATATATATGTGCACGGAAAATGATAAAGAGCAAGGGGGAGTGGGGATTTGCTCAAATGAAACGGCAACAGCTTTGGATTAACTTGGCGCCTTAATTCATTCTGATTGAAATGTGAATATGTATTTAGTATATGTATATAAAACTCCATTGTGAGTTGAAGCACAGTCAGATTACATGTGTATAATTTACGCGTAATAAGTTAAGATATTAAAATTCACTCATTAATATATCATGCCAAAAAGAAAATAATAAATTACACCAATCTATAGTAGCAAGTGTTAAAATTTAAATATATATATGCCAAAATTAATTATTATCTTACAAAAAATAATAATAATTTAAGTCAGCATCTCAATTTAATTTTAAATAAATGAAATGTAAATAAATAAATAAAGAAATAATATAATATAAATATTTAAATAAGTAAAAAAAGGAAGTAAAAACAGTATATTAGAAAATAAGAAATTATTTTAATAAAACAATAAATATATTAAAAAATTAAAATAAAAGAAACTTAAATAATTAAATAAATAATAAATATAATTAAATAAAAAATACTTAATAAAACAAACATAAATAAAATTAAATATTTAAAGAAATAAATAAAAAGGTAAATAAATATATTAGTTAACAAATAAATTTATGAGCAAATAGCTAACTAAATAATTAAAATAAAAATAAGTAAATAAATACAAAAATGAATAATTAATTATGTATGTAAATAAGTAAATTAATAAATAAGTAGATAAATAAACAAATAATAAATTATAAACAAATAAATAACGAAATAATAAATTAAATAAATAATAAATGTATATGTAAATGTTGAAATAAATAAATAATAAATTCACTTTATTCCACTCCATATACAGTGAGTTTCATAATCATAAGAGACTTGTATTTATATTTTATATCTTTATATTTTTCGCAGGAATTTTTTTACTATTGATGCGACTCTTTAGTGTTTATTATTGCATATTTTTTAAAGTTAATACATATATGTATGTCCTCGACTTTTGAGAACTTCTATCAATCGGTTTTGCATGAATCATATTAACTTCATTTTAACAAATTCTAAAGTGTCTTATGATTATGAAAGCACTGTTTGTATCGCTCTTCTTTAAAGAAATTCATTGTATAACTTTGAAGCTACTAATATTAAAATGCATTAATAATTTGCACAAACCTCACAATGCTTAATGCAAAGTTTGTCGCATTAGTCGTGGATTTGGAGTGTGATTAAAATTGCAATCGCTAGTAAATGATGTGCAGCATCTTAATTAGCTGCGTACCGAGCCAACCTAATTGAATTTGCACTCGCTCAGCTAATGTACGAGAAGAGAAGCAAATGGCATAATGGAAGCAAAAGGAAAAGAAAGTCAAAGAATGAAGGAAAACATGAAAATGTGTTGCGACTTCAAAGGCAAAATGCTTGAATCAAAGGCTGATGCCGCGAAAGACAGAGAGACGCACGAGCTAACGGAGATTCTGTCTGCTTGGCATATAAATTAGTTTTGGCCACTGAGCAAATTTTGAGGGAGAGATGGAGATGAGAGATGGAGATGATGACGAGTTGACGAAAATTCGCAGCAAACTTTGGTTAACCGAAAAAATTAAAACATCATCATATCGTGCACTGAGCCACAAAAGTCAACTCCAACAACGAGACTTGACTTGCCTCCTCTCTCAGCCTCCCTTCAGGTCTGGCTCTCATCATTCTATGGCTGTGACTATGGCTATGGCTATTGCTGTGTCTGTGTCTGTCTCGCCTAGTTATCCCCAGTCTATGTCTGTTGAATTTCAATTTGCTCTTTGGCTTCGCCTGTCACTTGAAGTTGCCGTGCCAAACGAGTTCATATGAAAAACATTACGCATACGCACGGTTGCACAATTTTAAATGGCACGCGTAAGAGTCGCCAGCAAGCCGACAGGTTTTGCCAGGGGGCGGAGAGGGAAGGGGATGCAACATTTTTTGACTAACCAGCCGTATATTCTGGTATAAGTTCGTGCGTATTAGGCGCCTCCTTGACATCTCTTTGACCCAAACTTTTTGAGGCAAACACAACAACCATTTTGGCCCAAAGGGAAAATGCCAAAGTCTCTCCTCGGTGACTTTGTTTTTAAAACACGGAAGCCAATTGACTTGTTGTTGTTGTTTATTGTTGTTCGCTCGTTCGTTCTTGAGGTAATTCGCAAATAATCAAGAAAGTTTTCGTATTAATTTGTGCATGCGTTCCTCTCTCGCACCTCAATTTATGCAGACCACGTCAAATTGTTTGGTTTATACTAGGTTCCTCTGACTTGGCTTCTTTGCCTTGCTAGAACAGATAAGTTTGTTCTATGCAAAAAGTTGAGCGAAAGCTTCGCACATACTTTTATATAAATCATTTTAAATTAACACATGACGTCATCAGTCGAAAGGAAATGCTTTAGTTAATTTAGAAATTATGCAAATGATTCGCTGTTCAAATATTAAACAAAATGCAAATCAGTTACTAATAAATATTTGATTCGCATTGCTTTTAGTCAATTAGCTTAAGAGAGACTCTCGCCTGAATTATGCTGCCTACAGGCTCAAAAAAAATGTTATAAAAAATTGACAGAAATGTTTATTAATTTTACGTTATTTCCTTCTTTTTATTACTGTTCAATTTTTACTGCTGGCTGTGCGGAAATCAAAGCCCATTTCAGGCAAAAAGGCAAGAGCCCAATTTATAGCGTCGTCATCCAATCTGGCAATACTTACGGACAAGTATATCAATAATGTATGTGTATATAAATGCTTTGCGTGTCCTTTGCAATTTTCTCATACATCAATTTTCATATGCTGAGGTACTACACACACACTCGTACACACATATTGTGCAATATTCTCTCTGGCATATTTGCAGCGATTTCCTTTTGTGCGCATTTTACGCACGATTTCATTTACATTTGTTTGGCTTACTTTGCTTCCTTTTTTTCTCTTTTTTATTTTGTGTGCTGCTTTGTCTGAAGTTCTCTGCACTCCAGCAGTTTTATCAGTTTTAATAAAAACGAATTAAGTCTGAGCAGCAAGAGAATCTTATTGTGCTCTTCGCATTTATGAATTGATTGACAAACGATAGAGAGTCAGAGAATGGTGGAAGAGAAAGGGTTAAGAGCATTAGAGTATAATCACTACGTTATATCATTCAATTGCTTTCGCCGTTGTCTGTTTGTAGTACTATTTTTTTAAAATTTAACTTGAACTGTTTCAAGCACATTCTATGATTTAAGCTACCTCTTTCAGAGCTTCGCTGCTTTTTAGAGTATTTCCACCCCGACGACTTCTTTTAGTTATTGTATTATTTATGGCACGAATATCAGTGCCACATGCTGTGTGCCTCAAGGAGCACTTTTCGTGCTGGTTCTTAACGCATGTGTTGCCAGTCAGCAGATGGAGATGGAGCCGGAGTGGAGCTTTTTATTAAAACGCCTTCAGCCTGACGTGACATTGAATCTGACAATGCGTGTGCGAATCGTATTATAGTAGGGCGAAAGAATGAGAATATTACCAGGAGAAATTGTGAATTATTATTTACCAAACTCATAGGCAGCATAACATATTATTCAATTAGCTTGTAATTATGCATCAATGAAATTCCATTAGAGGAAAATAATTCCGCCCCACTAACAATAATATTTTCCTACAATTTCCCATAAAGCCTCAAACCGATTGTGTGTGCACAGTGGGCTGAGAGTCATTTGTTTATTGCTTCAGTGGTATCGACGACGGCATCGGCATCGGTGGGAGAGCGGCGAACATTTTAAAATGATTGAAAAATATTATTCCATCCATTGACAGCTGCGGCGTTGCATATTAATTTGCATATCTGTATCAAATGTGCATGGATATAGTCTACTGCCACGTGGAATAACAAACAATTGACCACAATCGAGGTTTTTTGAATTATTTTTAGATGTAACTGTCGAGCATAAATTGAGCCTGTCTCTAATTTAGTTATGTGGCTAAACGAAAAACCCATTTAACTGTATTTATTACAGTTAAATTGCCAAAATGCATAACAATTACACACACCGATTGTGTGTATTGGTGTGTTTATACCAGGATGGATTGGCAGCGAGATCAGCGCTAATTATGGTATACTGTTTATGATGATTTGCATAACTGCAAAGCTTTATTAGTGAAGTAGTAGAGTACGTGAGAGAAATGTTAAAATAATATTGCACAAAATATTTGCTAAATTGATATTAAAAGATTTATCATTTTATATATTGGCATCTATAATATCCTAAATCTATAAATTATAGATCAGTCTTGTCGCTACTAATCTGGTTCATTAAAATATATTTATATATATATAGTACATGCTTGAAGCAAATAAAAACACATTTTAAGAATTTCCTTTAGTTTTCAACATACAAGTATCACTTTTTAAACCCGATTTACACTTATACAAATATATTCTGATACCTCGAAATCGCAGGGAAGCCATTTTTATCGTTTTACGAATTACACGTGTATGCGATTTATCGAGATTTCCCTTTAACGAGGCTCTAAAGAGAAAAATTCTAATAAACGATACATTTTCAATAGAGTTTATTCTTAACAGATTACATACAGAAGTGTACAATTAAACGAAAGGATACAATACAGCTCACAGTCTGACATCGGTATTTGGAACTGTTTCATGTTATATTTATACGAGATCTACGGACATGACTATATCGACTCAGCTCGTCGTCCTGATCAAGAATATATATACTTTGGGGGGTCTGCCACGCCTCCTTCTACCTGTTACATACATTTCTGACTTGCACAAACTGAATAGACCCTTTTGTACTTTTTTGAAGTACAGGGTCTAATTAGAAATAAAATATAAAGTCTCTTCTCTTTGCTTAATCACAAAATTGCTCTTACGTTTTTTATTATCTTTCATTGTCTGCTAAAATAATTTTGGAAAAAATACTTATTAAATTATAAATTTAATATAAATTCTCCTCTCTTTGTTGGTAATGAAAATTCGTCTCTCTATAAACTTTGCTCACAACTTAAACTACTTTCTAGTTTACAATACGCTTACATTCCTTTTTATCTTCCATTGTGTTCAGAAATAATATTGCACAAATTATTTACTAAATTCATATTAAATTGAAAATTAAATATATAAATTCTCTTATATTTGTTGGTAGTCATAATTCGTGTCTTTATAAACTTTTCTCCTAACTTTAATTATCTTCTAGTTTATAACATTCCTACATTCTTTTATACGTATCTCCTATTGTCTGCACCTGTTAGCCCGTTAGCGACAATTATAGCAAACAACAAGCTTAAATAATAATAAAAATTAGAGAAAATAAAAATCCTGTTCACAAGCAGACAATACCAAGCCACAAAAACCGAATGTTAACCGCCAAAGAGATTGAGCAAAGCAGAGAGCGAGTGCAGCATTTGGCCAGACATTCAGGCAGTCACAATGGAGCTGACAACAATATCCCAAACGCGTTCAACTCGATGACCCCAATAGAAATAAAACGCATCCCTGAAAACCTCAAACCCCTTTCCCCTCCCGCTTCCCTATCGCTCTTACTATCTGCCAGTGGTAAAAAGAACATTTGTTGCAAGTGTCGCATGGTGCATTTATTTTGTCCCTTTGGCATTGTTCAAAACTTCATTCGAAAAGCGTGGACAAGGCATGCACTGGCAAAAATAGTCTAGTAAAAGATGAGGTTTTATTCTATAAAAATGTATTTAGTTTTCAAACTGTATTGTCTTCAGTTTAGATAAGCGGTGGGCACGCCAATGCTCTGGAAGCAGACTCTGCTCTTTGCGTCGTTTCTAATGCTCTGGGAGCAGATTCTGCTCTTTCGTTATTTCTAAAATACACCAACCCAACAAATACTATTCAAAATGTAGCAAAATTTCAGGTTTTATTTTATACAAATTAATAATAATTTACTTTAGTTACTATTTCAATGTGTATTGTGTTTAGCTTAGATAAGCGATGGGCAAACTAATGCTCTGGGAGCATACTCTGCTCTTTTCGTTATTTCTAAAGTGCACCAACTCAACAAATACTATTCAAAATGTAGTAATAATGGAGTTTTATTTTATAAATATTTATTTAGTTTAGTTATTGTTTCAATCTGTATTGTGTTTAGTTAAGAAAACAGTTGGGCCAGCCAATGCTCTGGAAGCAGACTCTACTCTTTCCGTAATTTCTAATGCTCTGGGAGCAGACTCTGCTCTTTCGATATTTCTAAAATGCACCAACTCAACAAATACTATTCAAAATGTAGTAATATATGAGGTTTTATTTTATAAATATGTATTTATTTTAGTTATTGTGTCAAACTGTATTGTGTTTAGTTAAGAAAACAGTTGGGCAAGCCAATGCTCTGGAAGCAGACTCTACTCTTTCCGTTATTTCTAATGCTCTGGAAGCAGACTTTGCTCTTCTCGTTATTTCAAAAATGCACCAACTGTATTACTCCCGAGTTGGAATTTCGTGCCCACCGCTGGTTTAGATAGTTTTCACCAGGTTTTTCTTTACAGTGCGCGTTTTATTCTTGTTGCTTTTGCTTTAGACTATGACTATGTTGTTTTCATAGCCCTCTATTGCTCTGTTACCTCTCTTTTCCCTCTCTCTAATTTGGCATTTGTTGCAGCTTCATTGATTTTGTGTGCGGTTCTCGCTCTGCTCTTCAGCTGTCAAAGTAAAGTGCCTTTCTGGCTATGCATGAAATGTCTATAAATTTAACACCAACATTAGCCGAGACACACGCACAAATGGAGACAATTCAATTTTGCATACCCGAGAGAGACAATTGCATTCGTGTGTATCGTGTGTTGTGTGTGCCTGAGGCAACAATCTGGAATTGTAATTCTGGCCAACAAATTGGCCAGGCTATAAATTATAAGCTCAGTTGCCCAGCCAACTGCCCAAGCACTTGGCTCTGGCCTCTACAGCATTATCGTATCGATGGGAATGCTGCAATCCTCTGCACCGCAAACAGGTAGTAAGGACCTTAGGATACCTGATGCTCTCACAGCTTTCCCTCTCTCTAGACTGTCTAAATTGAGCCCAGCTCTATGCTGCCTTACGTTAATTGCATCAAATGGAGGCCAGGTCAGGGCAGCCCCCGCCCCATACCTCTGTCTAATATGCTAATTACACTGCAGGCAATGCCCAATTCGGTTAGGTGTGTGCGAGTGTGTGTGTGTGTGTGTGTGTAACTGCAATGCGTTAGCTCGTACATTTTTGTTTGGATTTTGGGGCAAGGCGTGACGTGATGTCTATGTCTGTGACCCTAAGCCGCTTTACTGAAGTGTGCCCCGCTCTCTGTCTGCCTGTAATTAATTATACTTTTCAATTGTATCGCAAACAATGACAATGACATTTGCACCTACACACACACACACACACACACACACACACACACACACACACACACACACACACGCGTACATTTACCCGCTTCATTTTGAGCTCGCTTATCGCCGTGGCATACTTTTGGGCTCTGCAAATAAAAAGTTTTTCCTGCGATAAACAAAATACCAAGGACATTGCAAATAGGATGAATATTAGTCGGGGGTCTTATTACAAGCTGGAAAAGTAGTTCAAGCCGTTTAAATGAAGCGTAAATTTAATGTCAATGAGCTCAAAGGGAAACTTAGATAATCAGCTCTGTTAAGAATTCCATTATAGTAGAAGTTTTTAAATAAATATGAATTGCTTACTTTTGGAATAAAAAGAATTCAATTCACGATATTAACTACCCTCAAATTCAATTGATTAAGAATTAAATACTTGATTTAAATAATTACAAAAAGTAATATTATTACTAGTGAATAATTCTACATATTTACTTTTTTATTATTATTATTAACTACCAGAGATATCTATTTTTTATTGATTAATAATTATTAATATACATATATTTAATATACATATATTTACTATATACAAGTTTTCTTATTGATTAATATTTATTAATCAAATTTAAACAGCTTTCAAAATGAGTTATTTCCGACTACAATTGTTTTGCCTCTGGGCGAACTAAATGTTGCTAAAATATACTGTACCCTAGTGCATGCGTGTGTGTGTGTATACAACTAGACACAACAAATTGCCCACAGCCAATAATCCCATATAAATATCCACAATGAGAAGAAGAACAACAAACATGGCAATAATACACAGTCTTGGCTAATTACGCAAAGATCTCAACGCACAAAAGCAATAAATATTATATTGACAAATCAAGATGTTTTTATCTGTTATGGGGGTGGGGGTCGCCCATGGCATCGTTTGCCCAGAAATCAGAGAGCCACGCCCACACCGACAGACTCCCACATGCACAGAAATATGTAAGTCGTGAGGCAAACACTCAAACACACAATGAATGAAGCATAACAAAAGGCATACGAAGAGAGCCAAAGCAGAACCAAAATCACTTCATTATATGGATTTCTTTTGATATCATTAATCTTTCCGAGTTCGAGAAGCCAGAGGAAAAAGAACAAGAACAAGAATAGGAGCAGGAAAAAAACTAAAACCAGGAACTCTATTCATTTGAGCAGCTAATAAATGTATTTTTGGCCATTGGCCAAACACGGAACTAATAACTAATATATTAAAACATAATTGTGATTTACATCTGCCTCTATTATGTACAAGTCGTATAAATTCCCATTAACATTAGCGTTACTTTCACTTCTTTTCAGCAGAAATGTATGCAATTGTTACAAACAAAAGATTCGTCATGCTCCCTTTAACATTGAGTTAAATGCATAACCCAAACTCAAGGGGAACTCCACTCTTAGCAAATTTAAGCTGTTGGTCGTTAAGAATGCGTAAAGTGCATATTCAGAATATATTCTTGAAAAGTTTAATGCACATTTTATGGCACATTTCACACACTCAGCGAAAGTGGTGGAAAAAAGTTAGCCCACATCCTCTCAACTCTTTCAAATAGGCTCATAAAAATCTCTTAACTGTTGAGCAGAAAAAAAAAGAATTTCTTTATGCAACTTTAATGAGTTTGCTTTCAAATTCAATGAAAAATTGGCTATCTAATGCTAGTTGCTTTTCTTTAAAATTATTTGCTTCTTGGCGATTCATTCTGTTTAAAGCAAGAAATTCGACTTGATTTATGCAACAACTGCAGCAGTGGCTCACCGTAGAGTTTCAACTTAATAAGAACTAATGCGAAATTTATGCAAACTGCACTTCATAAACAAACAAAAGTTAAAAGAGCAACAAGCGTATTTAAAAAGTTAAACCTTTAAGAAAGAAATCGCATCATATCAAGAAACTTTCAAACTTAAATGATTTCCAATTATCTCGACAAAAGTGTAAGTAGAAACTTGTAAAACTCTTCAAAGTTCCCAATCGAATAATTGTTTTGATATTTAAAACAATTTCACAGAATTTTAGAAACATTTTCATAAATATTTATAAGCTTTAATAAAGTGTAATTAGAAATTTGAACTACACTGTAAACCGAATAATTGTTTTAATATTTAATATAATTTAATAGAATTTTAGAAACATTTTCATATATTCATTTTCATAATAAATAATAATATTTATTTATTTATAATAGTTAGATATAATTTAAATTAGCACTAGCTTATTTCTAAAGCGCTAGCTACAAAGGCGTTCGGCTTGATAGGTTTGCAAATTTACATTAAATAATAATATATTAAATATAATCTTTACAAAAGTTTAATTAGAAATTTGAAATTAATTTTAAACTTCTCAATCGAATAATTGATTTGATATTTAAAACATTTAACAAATAATAATAATTTATTTATAATCTTCACAAAACTGTAATTAGAAATTTGCATAACTCTTCAATTTATAATACAGAATTTTGGTAATATTTTCAGATGAATAGAGTTATTTTACCAAATGAAATTTTTTTTACTAAACGAAATTAATTTTACCAATAATAATAATAATAATAATCTATTTATAATATTGAGAAAGTGGAATTAGAAATTTGAATTTCTCTATAAAGTTTTCAATTAAATAATTGTTCTGTTTGAAATCGTTTCCATATAAATGAAATTATTTAACCAATAATAATATCAAAGAGAGCTGCCAAATAAACAAAAGGCATACCAGTTGAAATGAAATTATTTAACCATTAGTATGCTTTAGTTTGAGTAATGAATTTCCTTGGTATTCAGTGTAAAAATAAACCCCTCAGTCAATGGGAAAACTATTAAAAATTATTCATTAAATGCAACACAACACAAGAAATGTGCAGACTGAATAAAAATGAAATGCGAGGGGGGTGGGGAGGCTGGGGGCAACAATTGTGTGATGCCTTCTTTTCAAAGTGCCCCGCGAGGGGAGTGGCAACTCACAAAAGTATGAAACGAAATTGCAAAATGTACAAGGGTTTTGTACCCTTTGGCCTGGGGGATGCATCGCTAGATTGCTAGATTGGTGTGGCAGTCAACGTGAGTTGAAACGGAGTCAGGCAGAAAAGCAGGCTGGCAGCCAGTCAGCCAGTCAGGCAGCCCAAAAACTAACTAGACTTTCACTTTATTATTCATGAAAAGTGAAAAGCGCATAGCAGCGCGAGAAAAAGCGAGCAGCAGCAGTAGTTTTGGGATTGTCGAAATGACTGGCGAGAAATGTGTTTGGATGTGGGTTGTGTGGATGAAAATTAAATGAAATTAAATGCAACGAACGGTAACACGTTCTCTCTGTGTCTTTCTCCGCCACCCCCCTCTCCCATTTTACTCTACAGTCTGTCTCTGTCGCTATACATTCAAATGAAATTGCATTTCCACCAAACACACGCACCTCAAACTCAAATGCGAATACCTGCTCTCTCAGGCGCTTTAATAAATTTTAATTAATTTAGCACAGAATGGCATATAATTTTTATAAATAAGCAACACTAATCGTTGCCAGTCACACACACACACACACAGTCACACTCACACATACGAAAACAATTTGTTTCTATTAACGAAGCTGCGCCTACAAATGGCGATTCATTTATCAAGCTGCAAAAGCAACGGACTCGGACACGGGACACACCTGGGCAATTGATGATGGTAGGCGTTATACACTCTAACGGAAAAAACAACTTAATTATAAAGGACTGTAGTATGTGCCGCAGAATACCCTGTACATTTTAACAATAGTAGTGAATACTATCAGTGTGCTTGTATGCGTTCGAATAATCGTAAAATCAGCGAAGCGTGACGCCTGTACGTGTAAGAGCATTGACTGTGCGTGTGAAAGGATAGGAATAGGAATTCTAGGCACCACTGTTTTAAATTGTTATTACCATCGATACTTAAAAATTGGTGGAAGAAATATTTATTTATTTATATTGAAAAAAAGAAGATTTAAAATGAAAAAGAAATAAGAAACATAAGTACTTTAGAGTGAGTATACATTATAACTTTATTAATTTTTGGAAAGAAGATTAAAAATGAAAGACAAAATATAAATAATAGTAAAACTATTGATATTTAATTAATGTTATACCAAAAAAAATGCTATAGACTAGAATTTAAAAATATTTTATAAAATAAAAGCTATATTTTTATATTAATATAGTAAAAATGCAAGGTAATCAACTGGCTAACATTAGTATAATTAAACATAATACTAAATTTAACTAAATTTTTTATTAACCAATTAAATTAAATTTAATTTATTTAGAATTTTTTCAGGTTAACCAACTGACCAACATTTGCACTCAATTTCTGACATTCCTGCTCAATCATTTTCTCAGTCTCTGCCCAGCTTCACTGGCAACTTATCTAACTCCATCTTGAGTCGTATGACAAGCACAAACATATCAAACTGAGAGCAGAGACACACACACACACACACACACTGTAGCACATGTGTTTTGGCATTGTAAACGGTAGGGCAAACATACATACACATGTATGTAGTAGTGTGTGTGTGGGCCGTCATCAACGATGGCCAATTTGAAGCCATCACTCAGCACTGACAAACAAGCAGCCAAAGGCGCAGACCCGAAACCCAGACAGACACAGACTCCGCCCACCGGACGCACTGATAAGCGCGAGGCAGAACGAGGCAGGAGGCAGGAGGAGGTAGGGCAGTAGTTCGGACGATATTGGCCAAAAGTTGGCAAGTCAGCGTGGCGTGTGCCCCCCGAAAAAAAAGCTCAACATTACTCACAAAAACACATCAATTATGCGGTTCAACATATGTATGAGGGTGGGTGTGTGTGTGTGAGTCTTTATTAATGACAGTTAAACTGTCAGAGGTGTGTGTGCGTGCCATTGCAGGTGGCAATAGCAACGGGGGGCAGGCAGGTATCAGTGAGCGCTCCACCACATGGTGCCCCTCGGCTGGGTCTTGTGCTCCATTTGAGTAATGCTCGCTTGTCAAATTTGGCCAAAACGGACAGCCATAAGTCAAGTATTGGCCACAAACGCAACGAGCTAGTTCCAGGCTATTGACCAGTGTTGAATCAAACCAAACCGTACCGGATGGACGGAGGAGCAGCTCCATCGTTGCAATCCTGGTTAGCTTTCAATATGTTTGTCAGTTTGATTTGCGGTCTTAAGTCAAATGCAAAGCCAATAACTGAATGGGAAAATTGAAATCAGCAGCTGCAGGCGCTCAAGAAAAGCAAACAGACCTACTGCAAATTTGATTGTTAATCAGCTTAGTATTAATTACAGGGTATATGGAGTTGGCCTCAACAAAAGACCGAAAACACTTGATAACGGAATTATAGAAATCAAGCAAACAACTTTATAGTTAACTTAATCATAGATTACGAACTTGATTTCGAATAGCATCTGCTTCAACTCTCCCTCGAAGACAAACAAACGAAATGTTGAATGTGGAAGGTAAGCAAACTCTGACTCTGGCTTTTGGCATTGTTTGCTTTCAGCTCAGAGAATTAGCATAGCTTAATTACAAGCACATGTTTGCCAATCATAATTAATGAAAATTATTATAGTTTTATAATGAACATGCACAAATACTTGTGCATTGTCATTCGACTATCATTCAGCCTGGAGAGAATGGCCCAATCCAAGTGATTCATCAGATTTTGCCTCCAGCCTTGAGCAAGCATATTTCAAACCAACGCAATGCCATTCAGTTTAATTGCTATCGAATGAAGCAAAACAACAGCTTACACTTTCATTCACACACACACACACACACAGTGGCACATGTGTGCTCGCTTCCGTCATGGGCCGCTGGAAAGTATGCTATAAATTTGATGCCTGCCAAGAATGGGCTAAACTGTGTTGTAGACTGAACGTATGAATGACTTTCATTACTATTTTGATGTGAGATGCTTTAGCATATACTTCAGTTATTGTTGTGTGTGTGTGTGTGTGTGTTTTTTATTCTGCTGTTGTCATTGTTAGATATTCATGGAGAACAACAGCAGCAACTTGTGTATCTATACATTTCCATTGTAATCAATAGACCTGTATGGAGAGAGGCTGCTCTAACGGATTGATGTGCACTGTTTGCAGAGTGTAGTGAGTAGTGAGTAGTGAGTGGTGCCTAGGGTATGCCTGGTTTGCATGCTAACCTACAATTTGCCAGCAGAGGTTCATTGAAAATAAATGATGGCATTATTTTGATTTGATGTTTACTTTGATTGCTTCACCCAAATGATGTTGAGGTAGTGCACAAAAACAAACAAACTTCCCACATCCCACATCCCACTCCGCCTGCCCCTGCTGGGTTTGCTTGACTGATTTGGCTTGTCATTGTACTGGCTTAGCTGGGGGGGTGTAACCGCTTCTCCTTCACAGCTACAGGCTCTCTCACTACCGAGGATGAGGTCTTCTGGTACCGTGCTCATTCGGAGAGATGGGGGGGTTCTTTTCGGGTGAGAGACCGTTTCGCACAAGCGTTTTAATTAAGACCTCCGGGTTATTAGCCCTAGCTAATAAATAACAACTGCAATAAAACAGGGGGCAAAGGGACAACAAAAGAAAAGGAAAACAAAAATTGCTAACTCGCGGGGGAATCTTAAGATGATATTTGATCCCACCCATTCTATACCCACCCAACCATGAT